>JBAMBS010001226.1:282500-359338 GCA_037044455.1 Zygothrica quintamaculata
GAGAGGAAGCAAGAAGGCATGTATAAAATAAAATTCATATTAAGCAAGTGTAGAAATAGTTTCTTATATATATATGTGTGTGTGTGTGTGTGTGTGTGTGTGTGTGGGTGAGTTGATCGCTTGATATGCCAGCCGGCAACAAGGAAGTGCAGCAAAATTCATTTCTGGTATTTAATTTTGTTACGTTTTCGTCATCGGTAAAATAAATTTAAGAATTAATTCAAAAAAAACAAAGCAAAAAGAAGTATTAAACAACAATAACAAAAAACAAACAGAAAACAGCAAATAACAACAACAAGAAGAAGCAGAATAAAAATAAGAATAAGAATAAACAAACAACAGCAAATACAAATGAAATCAAAGTAATTTCATTTTGTCATTTTGTCTCAGGCTAAAAAGCTCTCTTCTGCTTCTGCTTCTGCTTCAGCTTCAGTCGAAGCCGTGAAAAATGACTCACTTGCTTCCCCATCATATATATATACACACACACACACATGTAGTTGCAGATGCTCTCACATACGCAAGCACACACACACACACTCACACACACACACTCACACACACACACACTCACGCACACACACACAAACGCACTTGCAAGTCGCACAAAAGGAAAACAAATGGCTAGGTCGGTCGTTCACCTGCGGTTGCTTTGGCTTTGGGGCTTAAGAGAGCAGCGCACTAAAGTAAAGAGAGCATGCCTGAGAGAGAGTTAGCAAGTCAATGTACAAATCATGTACGCGCCCCCACACAGATGACTCTTTGACTATGTATATTTAGATGTATGTATGTATGTATGTGTGTGTGTGTGTTTGTGTGTGTGATTGTATGGCCGGCCGGTCGTTCATTGCTCTCATATGTAGCGCTCTCTCACTCTCTCACCTACTCTAGCTGTCTTTCTATCTCTCTGTCTTTGGTTAAGTATTTCATAACGCTTCTGGTTATTTGTTGTTGTTGTTGTTGTTGTTGTTGTTGTTGTATTCGTGTCAATGTTCTATCGCGTTTTGTGTTGTTGCTTTCGCTCTTGTTTAGGGTTTAATGACATTGCCGGTTTTCTGTTTTCTGTTTTTTTCTTCTTCTTCTTCTTTTACTTTGTTTTTTTTTCTTTTTTTTTGCGCTCGTTCGTTTGCCTGCTTGTTTATTTATTCTTGCAAGGCAAATAGCAGCAGCGTCAACAGCAGCAGCGACGTCACCGCACAGGCAACAGAGAAGGCAATACCATAGTACATATATATATATATATATATATATATATATATATATATATATATATATATATAATATATATATTAATATATAGTTTTGTTGACTCCATTGGAGGGACGCACAAGGGCCATACGCTTTTAGATTATACAATAAGATAAATAAACTATATAATATATATACATTTATATACAATATAGTTCATCTAAGCAATAAATATTAGAGCCAAATATTTATTATAATTTTAACTTCAATAGTTTACAGTTAACTAAATTATTTCACAAAAAAAACTTCAAATATGCAATGCTTAATTAGCAACATATAATAAATTGTCAAACAAATAGAATTATCTTTTTAAATGCATTTAAATATGTGTCTCCTTTCGTATAACTACTCTGACAAAAGTGTTAATGACAAATTTGTCGGGTGTACAGCAGCAATAGCGTCGACAACTTACAGCGACGCAGCAACTTTGCAATTTCGAATTTTCAATATTTCTTTACCCTTTAAGTAATATTTGATTTTTTCTTTTCAAGGTATACCCAATATATATGCATATAAATAATATAAGTTTATAATATATAAAATAATTATTATATATATAAATATCGTATTATAGTTGCCTTTAAATTATGCAGATATTATATATATTATATTATATTATATTATTAATGTTGTAAAAACAAATTAGACAAGAATTAAATTTTTATCTATTTTTGTATTATTTTTTATTTTATTTTTACTAATTATCTCAAATTTATTTATATATATTACTTTCATTGATTTAATAGAATATATAATAAAATATATTATAAAATAGGCGACAAAATTGTCCAAAAAATTTTAAGCACATCGAATGCTATATTTATTATTCTTTTAAAATTATTTCTTTTAATTAAGAATTAATATTTATACGGGATTTTTGCCATTTTTAAATTGCAGTAAAATATGAAAAAACATTATTAAAAAGTTTCATGAATCAAGAGAGTTTTTTTCAAGGGAACAGCTGGTTGGTAAATATGTAAGAATTAATGAGCTGTGTTTGTTCAAAAACAATAATAAATTATATATAATATTTAAGAATTCTATATATATATACTACTTATATATATATATTTATATAAATATATTATTTTATATATACTTCACGTTTTACAGAGTATATTTATAGTCAATCAGCTGTTATGCAGACATTTCTTTTACTTGTTTTACTTTTCAGTTGTTGTTACTAGCGCAGACCACAGCCACTGCTGCTGTCAGTCGCTCGGTCGCTACGCTTCCTCGTATTCGATGCTGCTGACGTCGCTGCTGCTGTTGCCGCTTCTGCTGCTATAAGCTTTATATATATATATATATATATATATATATATTTCTTTTATTTTGCTTTTGTTTTAGCGCTCGCACAAATGTGTGTTAGCGGCGGTCATTCACACCGAACGTGCCCTTTCGAGAGTTGTGTGCGCGCTCTCTCTATCTCTCTGTTTCATACTCACACACTCATACTCATTGGCATGCTCTCTTTACATGCAAGAGCATAAGTGCGTGAGTAAAGTGTGAGTTTTAAAGTGTGTATATGCGTGTGTGTGTGTGTGTGTGTGTGTATGCGTAGTATAGCGTAGTAATACAATGGCAATAAACGCAAAAAACGCAACTTCAACATGCTTAAAAAAAATAAATCTACAATTTAACAAAAATGTAAAATGTGTGTGAGTGTGTGTGCATGCGTATGCATGTGTGTGTATGAATTAATAACATTATACATTTGTTTCTTTATTTCGTTTATTAATCAAATGCACTACAGCTGCTGCTGTTTCATATAAAAATCTACTTTTATATTAAATTTTAAAGAAATTTGCACTCTTAGCAATGAATTGACGTCACTGTGCGTAAAATAAGGAAAGAAACGTAAAGAAAAGAAAGAAATATTACGCAATTTGTGCGCCTTGGCGTTGATGATGAGGAGTGACTAATTTAACCATATCTTTAACACACACACACACACACACGCACACCTACAGAAATACGCATAAACACAAACGTACAGTTAAGCGATGGACAACAAAAACAAAACAAACAAAAAAACAAACAACTAAAAACAAAATATAAGCAGTGTGGAATAGTGTAAAAGTAAAAGGTCATTGAACGAACATTGTACCTATTTCTGCTATTTACACACACACACACACACACACATATATATATATAGATATATATACACGCATATCGTAGGCGATTGTTATTACTACACACACACATATATAAATATATATATATATATACATATACATATATGTATTTGCAAAACTAAAACAACAATAATATAACATATAAAGCCAAGCCAAGTACTTTGCCACACTCACACACACACACACACACACATGCACATACATCTGTATATAGCTTACATTCATATTCGCCGCACTAAGCGAAAATGGTGAAATTGGAGAAATGGAAATGGAGAAATGCTGAGCTAAAATGAAATAAAATAATGGACAAGGGCAAACGTTGGGAAAGCGTCGCTTGACGCTACCAGCCAAAAGCTAGAATATATGTACTATATAAAAAAAGAGATAGATAAAGTGGTGTATGTGTGTGTGTGTGTGTGTGTGAATAGAAGAGTGACAGCTATAAGGGGAAGAAGATCAGCAGCTTAAGCTTAGATCCCTTGCACAATTCATATGAATTTTATGCATGTATTTGAATGGAATTGTAAACACATTCCATAAACATTTAGATTTAGGTCGCTGACCTTTGCCATTAACTATGTCAAAACTCATTTCACAAATACCCTATACAAATATATATATATATATTATATACATGTTAAGAGTGTATATAAAATGTCTGCCAGATTGTTAGTGTTATATTGTATATTAGCCTATGACTCAGAATTGCATACATTCGATTCGATTCCAGTCTGAATGCACAATTTTCATTCTCGATGACAATGACAAAGCCAGAGAAGAAGCTAAAGCAAAGGAAAACAATAAAGAAGAATCGAACGTTAAGCTAACAGGAAGTTAATCAAATGACTAATAAGCTACTTAGAGTAAGAGTATACAAAGGATACATGTAGTTTTTGAAGTCCTTTTAGATGATCCTCTCAATAGGCCTATCTTATAGCACAGCCATTCAGCCATAGCCTAACTTTAAACTATAACTTTTATTTGGTTTAATATAAAATTTATTTAAATTAAATTAAATATTTTTTAATTTATATATATTTTATTTACATTCCATTTTATTTAAATTTTATTTTATTATATTAATTTTTTATTAATTTATTTATATTTTTTATTCAATCTATTTTCT
This sequence comes from Zygothrica quintamaculata, assembly GCA_037044455.1. NCBI lineage: Eukaryota > Metazoa > Arthropoda > Insecta > Diptera > Drosophilidae > Zygothrica > Zygothrica quintamaculata. The sequence continues at coordinate 287,016 of JBAMBS010001226.1, forward strand.
TTTTAATTTCATTTAAACTTAATTCAATTTAAATTTAATTTAAAATAGTTTTTTTCAATTTACATATATTTCTTTAGATTTTATTTTATTTTATTTCAATTTGTTTTATTTAATAAATTTTCTTTAAATTTATATATATTTTATTTACATTCCATTTTATTTAGATTTTATTTTATTTAATTAATTTTTTATTATTTTATTTATATTTTTTTATTCAATCTAATTTATTTTAATTTAATTTAAACCTAAATTAATTTAAATTAATTTTTTTTCAATTTATCTATATTTTATTTACATTTTATATTTTTTTATTTCATTCTATTTCAATTTATTTTATTAAATTTTATTTTATTTCTTAGTTTCTTAGTTTTCTTTAAGTTTACATATGTTTTATTTAAATTTTATTTTATTTCATTAAATTTTATTTTTTATATAAAAAATAATTAATTAATATAATTATTTTATTTAATGTATTTAATTTTAAATTCAATTTAATTTAGATTACTTTTTTTTAAATTTACATATATTTCTTTTAGATTTTATTTTATTTGAGTTTATTTATTAAACTTAATTTTATTTCATTGATTTTTCTTAAATTTATATTTTTTTTATTTACATTACATTTTATTTATATTTTATTTTATTCCATTAAATTTTTATATGTTATTTATATTTTTTTATTCAATCTATTTTATTTTCATTCCATTTAAACTTAATTGAATAAAAATTTAATTTAAATTAATTTCTTTTAATTTATATATATTTTATTAATATTCTTTTTTTTTTAATTTATTTTATTCAACTAATTTTACATTAAATTTATTTTATTTTTATTATTTATTATTATTATTATTATTAATACATATATTTTTATTTATATTCTATTTAATTTTATTTGCATTCATTTTATTAAATTTTATTTTATTCAAATCAATTTATTATTTATATTATTTATATTTTTTTAAACATTCTACTTTATTTTAATTTCATTTTAATTAAATTGGATTTAATTTTTATTTCTTTTATTATTATTTATTTTATGTTATTTTATGTTAAAATATAGTTTAGGATATTTAATTGTGTTTTTTTCTTTATAACAACAATAAAATTACAACAACAATAAAAATTTGTTTTGATTTAATTGTATTTTGTTTATTTGCGAACAAAATCAAAATGTATCGATATATCGATAACAGAGAAAACTGAAAATTAAAAGTAAATTGTTAACTTCCGAAAGCGAATGAATTTGATTTGTTTCGCTTTGAAGTTCATTTAAAACTTAAACCATAATAAATTAGTTGAAATTGTCATTGCAATTTATTAGGCAAAACACACCATAAAATACAATAAATAGAAGAGGCAAGAGAGGGAAGATGTAAAGGAAGGTGTAAAGGGTCTTGTGTATAGTATAGGGGCACTTGAGGTAGCTGACCTAAAACTAACGCATTGACGCAGTTTATGGTAGTTTATCGAGACGCTGACCCCAGTATACACACACACACATACACACAACTAGATGGGGGAGTATGTGAGTGAGTGTGTGTAGCATGTACCCTATGCTCTTCACATGCAGAAAATATTGTCACTGCTATCAAATAGAAACAACAACAACAACAACAATGCAAATGACAATGACAAGAACAAAAACGATAAGCGTCCAGCCCTATGGGACCTGACGATTGGGGATCAAACAACTATATATATATATATGTATATAATATGGTACAGAACAGCAGCCCGATAAGCTGCAATTCTGTATAAGCTTTGTGCAGGTGTATGCGATTGCAGCAAGAAGCGAACAGCAGGCGTTGAGCCAGGAGCAGCTGGCAGCGGGCAGCGGGCAGCGGGCAGCGGGCAGTATGAGAAGCAATCAGCAATTCATTATATAAACGTCAAGTTCATTGGCATTGATTAAAATGCAAAGTAAAATATATAAAATGAAACAAAAAGAAAATGAAATGAAATTAAATGAAAATAAAAATAATACAAAATACAAAATACAAAAAAAAAAAGAACAGAAAGAAAGAAAAAAGTATTAAAAATAAAGAAAAAAGATAACAAACAATTGTCGAGGTTGTCGTCAGCGTACTATATACGCAATGCTGATTGGCATCCAATCCAATACATACATTTTACACTTGCCCCCCCCCCCCTTCCCACACCCTAACAACTCCATCCCCACTTGCCTACACTCAACTCATACCAAGCTGTAAGTAAGCACGCCCTTGCCTTGCCACGCCTGCCAAGGGTGAGCTATGTGTAAGGAATATCAGCTTTTAGCTTACACAGCTAACAACTTACAGCTGCCCTTGCCCTTGCCCTTGTCAACTCCTGCTGCTGCTGCTCCTTCTGCTGCTGCTGCTGCTGCTGCTGCTGCTGCTTTACTCCATCCTGATTCTCATCCCTCATTTTGCCAAGTAAGAAGCTAAAATAACAGCAATCGGGTGTAAAGATGTACTCAACCAACCTGAGCAACCTTTTTTTTCCTTATTTTTTTTTTTGGTTTGCTTTAATCATCATTCCGCTACGAAGCAAGTATCGAGAACGCATTACAACGAGCCGAATGCATGGGCATTTCCTACCTTCATATAATAATATAATTGGGTGCTTTGACAGTGTATGCGTCTGTATGTGTGTGTGTGTGTGTGTGTGTGTGTGTTTGTAAAATACTCTCTTCCTCCCCATTTGATTGCTCTCACATTGCATTGCAGTAAAATGGGGGTTACATGACATTGAAACAAATTTTGAAGGTTTCAAACTTAATGCGCTGCCACAAGCGACAACAAGGATACCAAAGTAAAGCAGCAAAGGATACACATATACATATATATACATACATTTACAGCATATATATATATATATATATATGTATGTATATATAGGTTTTAAAGATACTTTTTTAAGTCTTACAATAACAATAGGCAGCTGTAACTATTGAAGTGAATAACTTGGATTCGCTGTCACTCAGCAACAGCAGCCAAAAACCAAGGCAATATATAACATATTATATATATGTATGCGTGTGTGTGTGTATGTGTTTGTGTGAGTGTGTGTGTGTGTGTGTGTGTGTGTGGCTTGCCCTTGTCACTACATTCGGCAAATTGCAATCAGCGAGTTAAGTGTAAAGGCAACTCAATTCAATTCAACGCAACTAAATCAAAAGAATACAAAAAAAAAAAACAAAAAAAAATAAAATACAAATTTAAAGCAAAGTAAAAAGAACATATATAAAAGAAAAAAAAAAAAAAATTCTTAAAGAAAAAGCCAAACATAATTCTTCTTCTTCTACTCAAGCGCTCAGTCTCCACAGAACAAAAAAAAAAACACAAGAAAAAAATATTTCACAAGCATTTCTTATCGTACATTCAGTCTTTCGCCAATCCACCCGCTATACAGACACACACACACACACACAGCCACACACACACACGCACACTATACACTTATATACATGCATGCGCACGCATACACTCAAACACAAAACAATCAGGAAGAAGAAATGAAATCAAATTATATATCATATTATATAAACGAAAAGCTCATACCCTTACCATAAAATATATGTACATATACATATATACATATATAGTTAGATCATAATCTTAATCTGTGTCAAATATTACGACACACACACACACACACACACATATGCATGTGCATACAGGCATGTGCTTGCACCTTATGAGCATAAGAAAATAAATACAAATATTTCAAACCAAATAAAAAAAAAAAAAAAGAGCATACTAAAAGCAGCTACAAATATGAAACGAAACGAACCGCAACAGCAAAAACAACAACAGCCAAAAGAAGAAGAAGAACAACAACAGCAGCAGCAGCGGCAGAAGCTGAAGCAAAGGCAGCGACAGCGACAGCGACAGCGGCAGCAGCAGCTCGCAAGTCAACAGTCGATTGTTTATCAATGTGTAAATAAAAGCGCGTTTACATTTGTGTGCGGTTGTATGTGTGTGTGTGTGTGTGTTTATGACATCTCTTGCTCACTTACTTACTTACTAACTAATACTCTCTCGCTTCCACACTATATCTTTTACACTCGCACACACTCTTTACAGTTGCCCAAAAAATTTCAATAGCAAAGGTCAATGAACTCGCGCCGTGCCAGTGCCTGCTTGTCGTTTATGTTTGTGTTTGTTTCTCTCACTGCATACATTGATTGTGTATGTGTGTGTGTGTGTGTGTGTGTGTGTGTATTATTGCGTTCCGCAATGTGCGCTCTCTGCATAAACATACTCTCTTTGCTTTTGTTATTTACTTGACGCTCTTTAACATTTCACTTGTGACTCTCTTATGATTTTGATTTTGCTTCCTCGTTGCGTTTCATTCATAAACAGAGAGCATCAGATATCGGCCAGGCCAACGAACTAAGGGTCCCGCCGTGTGCGTTTAACATGTGCTTTGACCCCCAGTTCAAAAACATACACACACACACACACACACACATACATACACATACATATATATATATATATATATGTATATATGCATTTTACAAATCACAACTCTTATAATAATTCAATCAAAAAAAAACCCAAAACCCCCTCTATAAAATGCTTTACAGTTGTTACTTACATTAACTGTCGATGTCCTTGCAGCGGCGGCATTTTTATGGCCGACTGGCGCTCATTTAATGTGATCCTTTTTTGAGCTTTACCAAGGCTGCTGCTGCTGCTGCTGCGGCTGCTGTTGCTATGTTAAAGGCGTAATCCATGCTCTGCCTGCGAGCGTTTGCTTTAAATTTTTTGCTGTTTATTTAATTTTTATTTTCTATTTTTTTTTATTTTTTATATTTTGAACAGTGACAATTGTTGTTGCTGTTGCTGTTGTTGTTGATGTTTTGTTTTATTTAGTTTTATTTTCGTTTCTTCGGACAGATACGCACAAACACATAGACACACACACACACACACACACATTGATTCACTTAAACATTTGTTTTGCACTTTGCTTTTTTTTTGATTGAAAAAACGCAGCAGCGTTGATTTTCGTTTTGGTTTAGTTTTAATTTGATTTTATTTGTTGTTGTTGTTGTTGTTGTTATTAAACTGCAGTTGTTATTAATATATATATATATATATATGTATATATATTACGTTATATACGTTGCATATAAACTTATCGGTAACTTGCACTATATTATACATGTACTTAAATTACATTTATGTATATTCATTATAAACAATTGTGATGAAATTTTGTTGCTGTTGTTGCTGTTGTTGCACTTTTATTATTTACATTAGTAGTAGTAATAATTGTAGTAAGAGTAGAGGGGTATATGAACACATAGCGGGGTATCGCTAATTCCGTTTTACATCCTTATTTATATATACAAAATATATATTTATATATAATTATTTTTTATACAAATTTATTATAATATTATGCTAGGCTTAGTTTAAAGCGCTTTTACTTTTTTTTTTTTTTTATTTAAATTTTAATTTAATTTTTTTTCAATGGTTTTGCATATTTTTTTTTTGTATTTTGTCACATTTTCTCACTTCGTCACTTTATAAAATATATCTGCAAAACAGAATCAAAAAAACACATAAACAAAAATTTTATATTTTTTGTTGTTGTTGTTGCTGCTGCTGCTGCTGGTCATATGGCAAGGGGTCGGGTGGTAAGCTGCAACGATTGCTGGCATAGTGGGGGGATACTACTACTATTACAGCAAACAGAGAGTGGGAGAGAGAGAGAGAGACCAATTGCAGACAGCACAACAACAACAACAATAGTTAAATGCAAGAAGTGCATTTTGTTGGCAACGCCGGTCACCGGCAGCGTCCTTGTTGGCGTCTTGGCGCCTATTTCGGGCTTTTGGTTATAAAAATGACAATTGTAGGCAATGGCACACACAGAATAACATACAGCACACACACACATGCATATAGAGTCATACACACAGTCATAGCACACTGACACTTGGACACCATGTACACTCTTCATATTATGCTGCCAATGGCCAACACTTTGTTAATTATTATCATATACATATTAGCTGCAAAATACGAAATCGAAAAAAAAAAAAAAAAAAAAAAAAAAAATAAAATTAAGAAAAAAAAAAAACACCATAAAAAAATATATAAACCAACTGTAAAATATCTTTATCCGGGCGCGAACGACAACAGCTCGCGGCGAGTAAAATTTTAAGAATGAGAGAGAAATTTCTTGTTTCGTTTCAAGCGCTTCGATTCCATCTTTTTGGTTCGTTCGGTTCGTTTGCCATCTAAAAGGCCGAAGCTATATTAACGCGCGCTTAAAAGCAGGCAACATAACAATCACCATAATAACAGAATGCTTGTTACATCGCTCTGTTAACTGGTTACATTCATTCTCTTAACGTGTTTATATTTACCCTTACACTCTCTTTACTTGCTTGTCTTGTAAGTTGCAACAATAAAATTGTTTACGTTTCTTTTGCCATTCGTTTATTAGTTTTTGTTTTGTTTAAACTTTAACTTTTAATTAAAATCTCATGCCAAATATATTAAATAGAATGATAAAATTTAAATTTAAGCAATATATATTTATTTATTTGTTAATTTAGGTTCAAGAAAACAAAATTAATAGAATTTGCCATAATAAACTATAAAGCAACTGTTAAAACATAATTGAGTTTATTATTGTTTAATTTGAATTACCTCCAAGCTTGCTAAAACTTAAAATTTATGGTTTTAGTACAGAATTAATTCTTGGCTATATGTAGCCAATACACAAACCCCCGACTCAGATTTTGACGTAGGTTCTTTAAAAAAGCAAAAAGTGGTCACACTGTTAGCTATTGCATATTGACATTATAATAAAAAAATAAAATAAAATACACTTTAAATAGTTTAGAAAATGTATTTATTTCAATCAACATTTTATACATGATATCCGATCGCTTCATATTTATTTTTGAATCAAATTTCAGATGACTCTTATAACTAAAGCGTTACTGGAATATTAATAATTCAATAATAACTTTTAATAAATATATGCAAAAAGATTTATATTTTCAAAAAGGAAGCGGGTAAGTGTTTAACAACTGTTAATTACATCAGCGCGTGGCAGCGCTATTAAACGATAGTTACTCAAAAAGTGCTAAAAATGCCAAACGATTAAGTAGAAGTATCGATAGCTTATTACTGTGCACATTTTGTAACTTTTAAAATATTTTTATTTTCATCGAGTCTGCTATGTTTTTAGCCCCTTTGCCTTTTTGTAAAAAAGAAGCAAAGCGGAGCTATTGGAAATGTGCAAAATCGAAAAGTAACACATAGAAATTATCATCGGAGACCCCATAAAGTATATATATTCTGAATCAGGACGACAAGACGAGTTCATCTAGCCCTGTCCGTCTGTCTGTCTGTCCGTCTGTCTGTCTGTCCGTCTGTATGAACGCCTGTTTCTCAGAGACTATAAGAGCTAGAGCAACCAAACTTAAAATTTAGATTCGTTATGTTCGTAGGTTATACTAGTTTGTTTTTGATTTTTGAATTTCCTCCTCTGACCCCCGCAAATCGAAAAAAACGATTATTAAGCACAATTTTCAACCGATCAAATTTATTTTTGGCACACATATTAAGTAGACCATTCTTCATCTACGTTGTGAATTTCGTTAAAATTAAACAATAAACACGGAAGTTATACAACATTAAGTACCGCGCTATAGAGCGTGGGGGGCTAAAAGGTGCGCGAAATGGCTAAGTACGTGCAGAACTGTGTGTATGTATGGGTATGTGTGTGTATGGCTGTATATAGGCAAAGGGGCTCTCGTAGTCGGGTACACTCGACTACAGATTTCTTACTTGTTATTATTATTTAAATATTTCAACATTTTTTCGCATGTTTTTGGATGTAGAAATGAACTCAATAGCATATACAGCTGCCTACTAATGTCTTCGTACAGCAAGTAGTTTGGTCTTTATGGCCAAAAATGAGTAGCATTTAAGCCGAGGTGTGCAAAACCTACTCATAGTACGTATCTCAGCTCTGCGTATAGTTTCGGGATGAACCTTCCAAAAATTACATCCAACTTGTTTTATTTGTTCCCATTTGACACATTTTACCGTTACCTTTTCTCGGAATTTGAACGTTCACATGAATAGTTCGCGTGCTCTGGCAAAAGAAAATATTTCCGTTCAATATAAATGTATATCGATAGATCGATATCAAAAATACCAAATGATAAAACTCAAGCATACGCCAAAACATTCGAACAAATTTCGAAACAGTCAGTAAGCAGCAAGTATTCAACGCTGTAAGTTGATGACCGGCTGTTCGGGTAATTATAAAAACCACGTGCTTTCTATCTAACTGTCGGAGCATCACGCAAAAGGTTCCTTATTGCCCAGTTACCTTACCTCATCCTTCCAACCTATTTAATGACTTTGGTCAATTGACACGTTTAACCTTCTGTATACTGATATTTATATGTTCTTTTGTATTTTATATTTACAGGGAACGTAATTAATAAAAAAAATTGCAATTCAATTGATTTCAACTGATTTCAAACAAAAACAAATTAAAGCAGCAAACAACGTGCAATTTGCCAAAAAGAAAAGAGAAGCAAAAAGTATAAAACAAATACAAAGACAAAGAGAGAGAGAGAGAGGGAGAGGATATATAATTAAATATAATATACGAATTTAACAGCAAAAACAAGTTATAGATATTTATCTGTTAGTGTTGTGTTTGTTATTTTCTTTTATTATTATTATTATTGCTCTTCATCTACTTCTTGCTGCTGAGCGGCGGACAAGTATCAATTTGTTTACTTTTTGGAGTCTGCCGCAAATTGTTACCATTGTGCTAGCCACTGTCTAATTGTGTGTATGTTCATTGCTGTTGTCATTATTGTTTCCTTGTCATTTTACGATTGAGGTAAACGTTCGAATGGCGCACAGCAACGCAAACGCCGATGTCGATGTCGGCGCCAATCTAAAGTCAAAAGTTAATGGCCTAACAACAGGTATGGGAGATGAGGCTACAATTGATGCAAATGATGCACTTAATCATTACCAGCAGGAGCAACTACAGGATGGACTTAGTTGCAAGGAGCTATTCTATAATGGTGATGGTCTCACCTATAAGTAAGTATACAAAAGTTTATATTTATATATATATATATATATATATATATTTATATTTATTGTAAATTTAAACTTAATTCATAAACATATAACCATATACACCATGTTCATATCACCTTTACTTCTCCTCTGTTCTTTGTTTTGGCCATTTGTCGCTGTTGACGCCGTCTATGTCTACTATTACGTCGTCGTCGTCGTCGTCGTCGTCGTCGTCGTCGTCGTCGTCGTCGTCGTCATCGTTATCATTGTTCTTGTTGTTATTCTGATGGTGATCATATAGCGACTTTCTCATATTACCTGGCTATATAGACTTCACTGCCGAGGAGGTTGATCTTAGTTCACCGTTAACGAAGAATATAACATTGCGTGCACCGTTAGTCAGTTCGCCCATGGATACAGTAACTGAATCGGAGATGGCTATAGCCATGGCGGTAAGTGATATATACAAAAAAAAAAAAAAAAAAAAAATAAGAAAAAAAATCAACAAATAGACACAAAATTATACAAAATAGGGAGTGAGAATCCATAGAGAGTGCGAGACAGAAAAAAAAGAAAAAAAAGTAATTTATTAACAAAGCTGCAAATTAAAACTAATTGTGGTTTAAAAAAAAACCTACGACTGTAACCAAATCTGCCAATCAAACCCAATAGCTTTACCTCCATTACGTTTGTACAACCCAACAAATAGAATTTTCATAAATTTTCATGCATTTTCATCATTATAAATTTTGGTTTCATAAGACCTTTTTTTTTCCATTCTATTATATTATATATTTAAAACAAAAACAAAAAAGAGAGAGATAAATTTTCAAGTTTATTCGATGGGAATAGAATTGATTTGCAGCCTTGTTTAAAGTACAGTTTAGCATTTGATATAGGTACAGTTGATCTTTAGTGTCGATAACAAATTCTTATTATTATTATTTTAAAACCTTTGACATCGCCGATGCACATCGCCATTGGTGTCTTGGTATCGGTGTCGCTCCAGTTGTGGTTGTAATTGAACACTCTTATGCGCCTCTATTATCGCTAAAGTTTTTTTTACCCAATTGCCCTTGACTTGACCAAAAAAAAAAAAAAAATAGAATATTATATTGATAATAATAATAAGAAAATTTATAAATTATAATAATATTAACATTATATATATATATATAAATATATATATATATATATATATATATATATAAATATAAAATGGGATCAACGCGCGCAGCTGTGTGGTGGCATTGGGATCATCCATCACAACTGCACGCCGGAATATCAAGCGTTGGAGGTGCACAAGGTTAAGAAATACAAACATGGCTTTATGCGTGATCCATCGGTTATGTCACCGTCAAATACCGTTGGCGATGTGCTTGAGGCTCGTCGCAAAAATGGTTTCACTGGATATCCTGTTACTGAGAATGGAAAATTGGGTGGCAAATTACTTGGAATGGTTACATCTCGTGATATTGATTTTCGTGAACATAATCCAGAGATATGCCTATCAGAGATAATGACAACTGAATTGATAACAGCACCAAATGGCATTACATTACCAACGGCAAATGCAATACTTGAAAAGAGTAAAAAGGGTAAATTACCCATTATTAATCAGGATGGTGAATTGGTTGCAATGATAGCACGTACTGATTTAAAGAAGGCACGCTCATATCCAAATGCATCAAAGGATTCCAATAAGCAATTGTTAGTTGGTGCTGCAATTGGTACACGACATGAGGATAAGGCACGTTTAAAGCTACTTGTTGCAAATGGTGTTGATGTCATCATACTGGATTCATCCCAGGGCAATTCCATATATCAGGTTGAGATGATCAAATATATTAAGCAGACGTATCCAGATCTACAGGTCATCGGTGGCAATGGTAACTAACAAATATCATTTATATATATCCTTAACTAACATAATCTATTATCAATTACCTTCCTTACTTATGATCAACATCAACATCATCATCGTCATCATCGTCATCATCATCATTATCGCTGCACTTTTATAATATACAGTGGTAACACGAGCACAGGCCAAGAATCTCATTGATGCTGGCGTTGATGGTCTACGTGTTGGCATGGGATCCGGTTCAATATGCATCACACAGGAGGTTATGGCCTGCGGCTGTCCACAGGCTACAGCTGTCTATCAGGTATCAACATTTGCCAAACAATTTGGTGTACCTGTTATTGCCGATGGTGGCATTCAATCGATTGGACATATTGTTAAGGCATTAGCCTTGGGCGCCAGTGCTGTTATGATGGGCTCATTGCTGGCAGGCACCTCAGAGGCACCCGGTGATTATTTCTTTTCGGATGGTGTACGCTTAAAGAAATATCGTGGTATGGGCTCTTTGGAGGCTATGGAACGTGGCGATGCTAAAGGTGCTGCCATGTCACGTTATTATCATAATGAAATGGATAAAATGAAAGTGGCCCAAGGTGTTAGCGGTAGCATTGTGGATAAAGGATCTGTACTACGTTATTTACCTTACTTAGAGTGTGGCCTACAGCATAGCTGTCAGGATATTGGAGCTAATTCTGTTAGCAAATTAAGGTATATGTTCTATCTTCTTCTTATCGCAACCATTTATATCAATTTATATATATATATATATAACTTTTATTTATAATATATATATTCAAATTTCTTCATATCTCATATCCATTTATTTATATATATCTATATGTATATATATATATATAACATTGCTTTATATTATAGACAAATGATCTATAGTGGGCATTTGCGTTTTATGAAAAGGACTCATTCGGCCCAATTGGAGGGCAACGTTCATGGACTTTTCAGTTATGAGAAACGTCTCTTCTAACATACAACTATAGCTGGTGGTGGTTTGGGTGCATCTAATCAGCATCAGCAACAGCATCAGCAGCAACAACAACAACAACAACCTGGTATACAACGACAGCAACAGCAAAGACAACAACAACAACAGCAACAAATGCAGCAGCAACGCCATCAACAACAACAACAACAGCAACAGCAACAACAACAACATCAGCGTGTTGTCTACTCTTCCAGCTATGATTTTGAACGCATCTTTGGCAGGGAGAACAATATGGCAAATGCTCTCTTAAAAAACAAATCCCCATTTCCACGTTTTATATAGTTCATATATATATATATATATATATATATCTAATTTAAGCAATGTTATTGCATGTTGATGTTAAACTTTTATCTCTGTATTCAATTTACAATTTAAAAGAAAATAATTAATTACAAAGAAATTTTTGTTAATTGTTGTTAACAGAGCTCCTAAAAATTTTAATATTAACATGTCAAATAATAATACAAAGAAAATTTAGGCTTTATCTAACTATCATAGGCAATAGTAACACACATATTTAATGGATATATATGTATATATCCTTAACTAGTTCTTTCCAATGCTAATGGAGTCTAACTACCGCCGGCAAACCAAAAGCAACAACAAATACAAAATAATTAACCTGAATAATAGTTACATTCGAATCCTTATAAATTGTACTTATACTATTATATGTTCACGAATATAAATATATATATAATATATACAAACATTCTTTATATAAACATAAATATATATATATCTATATATATATATATATATATATCTCCTTATGCCAAACTTATTAAATGTACTTTTTTTTGTGTTAAAGATAACAAAATAAAAATGAAATCAAATTATTGAAAATCGCGCGCTATGCTAGATTCTTAGCGTTTTTAGCCGCGCTTGACCAAACTATTGAGGAAAACGCTAGAAATTTATGTACAGCAAAGAGTTTGCATTTTTTTACTGTCTTACATATTTTTCTTTTTAATAGTTTGCGTGTTTAGTATATAGTTGGGAACAGTCCCCATTTTTTTTATGAATAGCATTTTAAGTAAAATTTCTTTTCCGCTTAATTACCAAAAAAAATAAGTAAAATAAAATAAAAGAAAACAAGTAAGAAGTCTGTAGTCGAATGTACCCGACTACGAGAGCCCCTTTGCCTACATATACAGCCATACACACACATACCCATACATACACACAGTTCTGCACGTACTTAGCCATTGCGCGCACCTTTTAGCCCCCCACGCTTTATAGCACGGTACTTAATGTTGTATAACTTCCGTGTTTACTGTTTAATTTTAACGAAATTCACAACGTAGATGAAGAATGGTCTACTTAATATGTGTGCCAAAAATAAATTTGATCGGTTGAAAACTGTGCTTAATAATAGTTTTTTTCGATTTACGGGGGTCAGGGGAGGAAATTCAAAAATCAAAAACACACTCGTATAACCTACGAACATAACGAATCTAGATTTCAAGTTTGGTTGCTCTAGCTCTTATAGTCTCTGAGAAACAGGCGTTCATACAGACGGACAGACGGACAGGGCTAGATGAACTCGTCTTGTCGTCCTGATTCAGAATATATATACTTTATGGGGTCTCCGATGATTATTTTTATGTGTTACACATTTTTCGATTTTGCACATTTCCAATAGCTCCGCTTTGCTCTTTTTTACAAAAAGGCAAAGGGGCTAAAAATAATTTATTAGTGTAGTAAAAACGCGAGCTGAAGGTAGCGTTTTTGTTTTTTGTGGCTATATGAACTTACCAGTAAGTAGCGTTTGAAACCGCCTCGAGCTTTGAGTAGGTAGCGTTTTTAACAGCATGCGTTTAATGCAACGATTCAGGCAGCTTTCGCCAAGTGCCGCTAGCGATTTTATCGCTCGTTGCTTCAAATTATTGAAAATCGCGCGCTATGCTAGATTCTTAGCGTTTTTAGCCGCGCTTGTCAAACTATTGAGGAAAACGCTAGAAATTTATGTATAGCAAAGAGTTTGCATTTTTTTATTGTCTTACTTTTTTTTTTTTTAATAGTTTGCGTGTTTAGTATATAGTTGGCAACAGTCCCCATTTTTTTTATGAATAGCATTTTAAGTAAAATTTCTATTCCGCTTAATTACCAAAAAAAATAAGTAAAATAAAATAAAAGAAAAATAACAATTTATTAGTGTAGTAAAAACGCGAGCTGAAGGTAGCGTTTTTGTTTGTTTTTTGTGGCTTTATGAACTTATATGAAACCGCCTCGAGCTTTGAGTAGGTAGCGTTTTTAACAGCATGCGTTTAATGCAACGATTCAGGCAGCTTTCGCCAGGTGCCGCTAGCGTTTTTTAACGCTCGTTGCTGTATTCCAGGCAAACCTCTTTACTCACCTTTGACATTTTTGGATTTTTTTTTAGGATTTTGTTAATAAAAAATTTTTGTAATATTTTTGTTGCTATTTTTTGATTTATTTTGTACATTTACATAAATATATATAAATAAATTTTTAGCACTTTGATAAAAATGCTTAATTAATATTGATGTTTTCAGTTTGATTTTAAATTTTTGTATTTATTTACTGGCATATATATATTAATATATATATATATTTATATATATTTATATATATATATATATATATACATTTAGTATATGTATAGAGATGTATATAGTGCTCTGAGAGAATAGTTTGAATAATAGCTCATTAGAATAATTATAATTATAATTTATGTATAATATATATTATATTTATATATATTTGAATATATATATATATATATTTGAATCAAAAATATTATTTTTTTAATCTTTAGTATTTTTTAATATTTTTGTTTTGTTTTCTTTGTGAATTTGGACAAAAGTTTTGTGCAAAAAAGAGATAAATTTTAGATAAAAAAAAATGTTTTTGTTTTTGGTTTTTTTTTTTGCTTGTGGTTTTTTGTTGTCTGTCGATTAACCCTTTTTAAGGACACTTAAAGCTATATACAGTATATATATTAATATGTATATATATTTAAATATATATATATACATGTGCGTGTGTGTGTGTGTCTATATGTTATTTCGTGTGTCTGTGTGTATTGGTTTGTTCCGTAATACGAATGAAATTTTTTGCTGCATTTCTTTGGGTAATTTTTAAGTTTAAAGTACCAATACTTCTATATGTTATATGCTATATGTGTGTATATGTTTTTGTTTTTGTATGTGTATATTTACTTGTGTGTGTATATTCAATATATATGGTAAAGCTTGTGCATAGAAAATTGAATTAAAGTTGTGCCAAATGATGATATGCAAGCAATTTGTTCTTGTTAAAAAAAAAAAGGAGACAGAATAATAAACACACACACACACAGACACTCTGTCATATATACATACACACATGGAAGTTGGCTTATCAAAAATATATATATATATATATAGGTATGTTTATCAGCTGTACGTTTGGAAAGGAAGGATTCGTATTAGGCTAATGCGTTGGATTGTCAGATGCAAGGGAATGCCATTTCTCATGGAAATGATCTGGTAGACGGATGCAATCGAGCCACTGCTGTAGGCGTTCACCTTTGCTTTGTGCACCCAATTGTAGGCTGCCAAGGAAGTCATTACTTTTACCCAGATCCTTATCCCATACAGTTAGTATAAGCATTTCCTTGTTTAAATCGTGTGGGCTCGCTTCAAAGTAAAATTCCTCATTGTAAATTGGATTCAATGTGCGCCATTTGACGCTTGTCTTATGCTTCTTATTCTTATGTGCATCTGGTTTCAATTGTCTAAATAGATAATCATCATCATATATATATATATATATAAATATATATTAATTAGTTAAATAGTTATACTTACAATTTAACAAATGGATCAGAGCTACCATTATTATCCATGGCCAGCAGATTGATGCATTGCTTTACATTAACAACAAGTGCACGACGTTTCGTATTGTAACACAATGAGATGAGCATCTTTCCATTGGGCCAATTCTGTGCCAGCTCTGCCTCATTGCTATATTGATCCTCCACAGCCAGCGGCACCGATATTCGATACTGCGTTGTGCTATGCACCTATTCAAACACAATATCAAACAGAATACCATTAGAATAAAGGAAAAGAAACATCCTTAGTACGCCTTAAACTCAATTTAAAGGAATGTAATTTTCTAGGGAAAGTCTTGAGTTTGATGCAACTTCTAATCTCCTGTAATATCCTTAGTTAATCTCCTATGCAGAGCTTACTGCGTTTTTTTTATATAAAAGACCTATCCCAACGAATTATATATCCCGTTGGCTAGCTATTCGTAGAACTACAGCAAACCCTAAAGGGATTTCCCCCTCTTTTAAATTTCTTCACTTAGCAAAATCTACAAAAGTAATTTATTAATTTTGAAAAGTTTTAGGTAAAGTCTTCCTTATTTCTTATAGGAAATACATTCCCAAGCTTAAAGAGTTTGTTTTTCCTAGATCTGTCTCAATGCCTTAAGCAGGTTTTTTCTCTAGGGAAAATGTTTTTTTTTGGTAAGCATAGAACATTCTCCAAGATTTATTACGTTTTTGAGAGCTTCCTATGATACTTTATATAAAACATGAGTCTAATCATTTCCTATAGCTATATAGTTGCCTATTCCCGGAGGTAAATCATAAGGAGACTCCGTTTTTAGGGAAAATACTTCTTCAGAGCGAGACTAGGCAAAAGGGCCTTCCCTTATCTTTCTAGTGACCTCTTGGAGCTTACTGTGAACCTAATATGATATCTATAGCTCAACATTTGCTTAAGCCATTTGAAAACCTGATGGAATATATTTATGAAAAGTGTTTTCCTTTGGCAAGCTCTGTAAACCCCTAGATTAATGCCTTATAAGAGCGCACTATGATTCTTAATAGCTAATGGTTTATAAGCTCACCGTGGATAAACAGACTTTGGCAGCGCCTAGAAAATCATGACCATATTTGTCATCATCAAAAAGGGTGACATGTAGGAGGGAGTTGCCCAATTCCTCGGGTTCCACGCCAACAAATTGCAGTGTCTCATTGAAGTCCGGATTGCGGGTTTTATGTACTGTCTTTGTGCGTTGCCAGCGTGTATATTTTGTATGTCCTTCGGGTGTAACAATATTGAGCTTACAATAAGGATCAGCCAAGCCAGCAGCATCCATTGCTGGTAAATCTCTGGCCCGAACCATAGTACAATCTAGACTGTGAAAGCTTTCCCGATAAGTTATGGCTACCTCCAACCAGCCAAGTAATGGATCACGACAATGTTGTTGGTGCTGTTGTTGTTGTTGTTGCTGCTGCTGTTGATGGTGTTGTTGCTGCAGTGATTGCGATTGTGTGGCAGAATTGCCAGAGCCAGAACTATCGCTAAATGACCAGGATGAGCTAATTGAGCTACGACGCAAGAAGCTGCCCTCACGTCTCAGTTGTGCCACAGTCGATGCATTCGAAATGCTTATATTATCATAATCAGGACATTCCGATTGACGATGAGAATGTTGGTGCTGCTGCTGCTGTTGCTGTCGTCCAAAGAAAAATGAGTTCGATAACTTACGCTCGCCGTTATCGATAAAGCTGCGTATCGAACCATAGGCACGTAAACGAAAGCTTTCATCACGTTGCAAACGTGAAGTTGCTGTTGCTGCTGCCGCTGCTGCTGCACCACCTGTTTGCCCCTTGGCACCATCCACCTCATCCTCTGGTTCCGATTGACCACTGGCATTGCTGCTGTTACTGCTGTTGCTGTTGTTGCTGCTACTGCTGCTGGTATCATTTACGCGTATCGTTAACTTTTTGATACGTGGCGCACGCATTGGTGTATTGTGGCAACTCTGTACATTACGACCACCAGCAGCAGCACCAACACCAGCAACACCAACAGTCATACATGCTGCTGTGCTTGTTGTTGGCGTGGGCGTGGCACTGGCACTACGTGGCATATCATAATTGGGCAAACCCTTAAAAAACCAAGCACCAGACTTCTTCCACATTTCCCGCGTCTCCGAACAGATGCGACATAGCCAAATCTCACGTGTCCTTTCACCATTATTATAACGTATATTGATATCTACGCTACATTTGGTGCACACCGATTTGCGGCAATCCTCACAGATGATGCGCTGTGGTCGCAGCAAGCCAAATGCATCGCCACACAATCTGCAACAATTTGGACCAGCCTCCACGGCATGCAACTTAATCTTCTCTACACGCTCCACCAGTTTGCCAACACGTTGACGTTCCGCTATCTCAATCTCCTCATTGCGTCGTATTACGGATATAATGGCCTCCTGTTCCTCTGGACGTAAGGGTTCATTGGTCTTTGAACTGCTCCAGCCGGCTTTCAATCTAAATACATAAAAAAAAACAACAACAAAAATACAAATTCATAAAGGTACATGGAAATATACACCACACACACAACAACAACAACAACAACAGCAACAAATGTTTGTGGGTGTCATATAGGTGTATGTGAAAGTGTGTGTGTGTGCGTACGTGTAGGTCGCTGTTCGCCTAATGAGCATCATTAATGCTGCCTAATGTGCTTTTCAAGTTGTTGTTATTGTTGTTGCTGTTGTTGCTGCCGCTGAAGGCCAACATAGTCACAGCAACCATGGCTAAAATGTCAAGTTCAAAGTTAATTAAGAAGCAACTTGTAAGGGTTGACACTGACTTCTCTCCTCTCTCTTCCTGCTCTGCTCTCCTCTGGTTACTCTGGGCTTATACATTCTGGGTAAATGTTCTTGGGTTGTAGGTTAACACGTTTTATAGCCACTTTGCTATCACTTACACATGGGCATTAAAAACAAATATAACAAATAGTGGCAATACGGGCACAACAACATCATACACACACACACACACATATAGACACTATCACATATTTATGTTAATTATTGAATTTCATTTGCTAAACTCAAGAGGCGAGAGTTCATTTTAACAATACCAATATCTATAAGCTATATACCCATAGGCTTTACTTGATAACTCTATTTTGTTTTTCCTTAGTCTCTAGTGTGTACTATCTAAGTGCTCTGCACTCTTTCTATCTCTTTCTCTTTCTATCGCTACTATATCTCAACTCTATTCTACTGCCAAAATCTTAAAGAGGAATACAGCAAAGAGTTGCAGCTGCTGTTGCTTTGGGTGTTAAACGTTTGGACCTGTTGCCTTGACAATAAACTAATGTACACAATGGCAACAGCTGCTGTATGTGCTGTAGGCCAATACACATGTGATCCTGTATGTCCTTGACAGTACAGTATAGTGTATGCTCCATTTGCAGTAAACAATTTTGGATATTTGTTGCATTTGTTGATGATGTACAAGGCATGAGGGTACGACAAGGTTATTCATATATACACACATACACATGCTCACACATACCTAAATAATCTCAAGCACATTCCAGCACACTCACTCACGCACACACACACACATACACATACATACCAAGTCATACACTTTGGCATGTTAATGATTTTGACATATTTTGCTTGAATTGCTTTGAGAAAATAAAATGCAGAGAAAAATGAAACTATTTTGCTGGAAAGAAACAACTCCAAGCACATAAATATTATATATACTTTATATATATATATATATATATATATATAATCTATTATTATATATATTTTAAAAATTAGTTATATTTTTGCATTAAATATGTTTCCTTTTTAAAGTATTAACAAAGTTTTTGCTCTTTTGCTCTTTGCTATCGATAAGTCTGCTTGTAACTAACGGTAAGATATAATATAGATATATATATATTATCTATTCTATCTATTTTGATATTTATTTGTGCATTAAATATAATTACCTTTTTAAGTATTAACAAAATTTGTTGATGCTAAAAGAAATTTATTGCTCTTTTGCTTTTTGCTATCGATAAGTCTGCTTGTAACTAACGGTAAGATTGTATATCATCTATATATATATACTAGTAAAAGCATAAATTTATAGTATACGCAAAGTATATATACTTTATTTATATATGTATATTTAAAAGTTATTATTTCTTATTCGAGCGCTGTACCTAAATTGATTTACTTTATATAAAGTTTATCTCAATATATTTGACCACAAATTCATTACAATCGATCAACTTTATTTAATCGATAATTTTCAATATTTAATTATGCAAATGTGCTGCAAATTTCATAAGCATCAAGCAATAAATACAAAAAAGTTAAATTCAATTATTCATTTTTCAATTGGTAAGAATTAACAGCATAATTGCTAACAGAGTGTGTATGTGTATGTGTGTGTGTGTATGTGTTTGTATGTGCTTGTGTGTATGCTGTATGTGTACATATATAATTGTATGTATTTGTGTGAATTGGGTTGAATGTTTACAACTTGTCGCGCATAAACAATTATAACGTTTCCACCTGCTTTTTTTTATAGCTTTTATTTGCAATTTTTGTGTGTGTGTGTTGCCCGCATTTGTGTTGCATGTTGCACTGCTGCTTGTTGCAGCTTTGTTTGGGTTTATTGACTTGCACACGGAACAGTATAAACCAAGAGTAATAACAATCGATATAATAAACTTGTGACCAGAAATCAAAAAATTATGATTAAATTTTTGTTTCTTTTAAAGGATCTTTCGGACCATAAAAAATTGTTAAATTGATTTTAATATTTTATTGCAAAGTTTTAGTTAAACATAGCGTATGTATACTGTAATATAAGCTAACTAGCTTAAATGTATATTTATGCGTGTGTGTGTGTGTGTGTGTGTGTGTGTGTATTACTATGCCTGTGTGCCTTGTGGTTGGCTTTGTCCTTGGTTTGAGTTGCCTTGAGTGTCATTTGGGTTCAGCTGGAGATTTAGTTAGAGTTTGAGCTTTACGAAAGACTTTGGCTAGCAGCTGTGACATGCAATTGTGTATGTGTATGTGTGTGTGTGTGTGTGTGTGTACGCGCGTGCAACAGGGACAAAAAGAAAAATAGTTAACTATTATAAGGATACATAATTTGGTTATCCCATTTGGAGCACTTAAAACGGAACTACAAAATGCACTTAACAAGCCTTTTGTACGCCGCGAATAAAACATTTTTATTAGATAAACGAAACGATAAATCCTTAAAACCTTACAACAGCCTAACGATAAACATATACATTATGTTATCGATTTTTCATAGGCATAGATAAACGATAAAAAAGCTTATTGAAATAGCCTGAAAATAAGCTACAATTTAGTTAAATAAGAACTAAGTAACAATTGATACAATTGCTATCGATAAATATGCTGTAAATGCAATCGATTGCTTAAGATGCATAAAATAATTAGTAAGGCAAATACAACTTTAATATTTAATTGCATATGCATAGTTTTGTCTCACACTCCTTACGAATATTATGAGTATCAGTTCATAAACTAGCTGTGTTATCGATAAATTTTGGTTGACGGGCAATGCATTCTCTCTACTTCTTTTTAAGCTGGTTTATTATCTTATGGCAAATTATTTTTCGAGACAAACGCACACTATACCATCAAAGCTTGATATGTGTTATCGATATCATGTTATCGATACATTTTATTTAGTATTTCTAAACACAAAATAATACTTAGCTAACATAAAACATCAAACAAACTAACAAAAGAAACTTTAGGCAAACGATATAAAATATCTAATATTTGTTATCGATAACTTTTTGTTTATCTAGCCATTTATACTCACTCTTTTTCTCTTTATTTAGTAATTAATTTTATGTAATTATAATTTAAAAAAAAGCTATTTAGCTAGCAAGTTATATTGATATATCACAGTATATGTTGTTATCAATATATATTTATCGATAACATTAATATTTGCCTTGTGCATATCAAAAGTAAATAAACACACATAGAGCTTAGTAATAAAATAGTAGTAAAAGGAATTTGTATACAATTTTTAAACTTTAAAATTGTTATCGATAACTTTTTTAGTCTATAGAAATTCAACTGCAACAGTTGAATTGAAATACTTTTTCTGCCTAACAGCTGCGCTTTATTAAAAATTTCAAATAGTTATTGTACTCAACTTGATGCCAACTCCCCTTTTAGCCCAACCACCATCCCTCCCCCCCCCCACACACACACACAACCCAACAAAATGCTGCCCCAGTAGCCAGTATCAAGTGTCCAATGCCAGTCAGTTTCATATCGCATGTCCACTGTGTGCATGCATCAGCCACAGACGTTGCTTACGCCCCTGCCCCTCCCATGTATCATGGCAATGAGTTCTATGCCTTTTCCTTCATTTTTATCCCCCCATTTCCCATTTTTTATTTTTCTCTCTTTTTTTTATTATTCTTTATTTTCCTTCATTTCTTTTTTTTCCGTTTCCTTTTAGTTCCTACTTTATGTGGAGCCACTCGTAATGCTGCGAAAATTGAGGCGAACGGAAGTGTAAATTGAGCACTTGAAACCTGCTGCCTGCTGCCTTCTGGTGAACCGTGCAAACTGGTGAAAGTTGGGACAAGCTAGCAACGAGCAACGGGCAACTGGCAACTGGCAACGGGCAACTGGTAACTGGCAACTGGCACACAGCTGCCATTTAACGCGTCAGACCTGCTGTGCTGTGCGTGTGGCATTATGCATAAATGTACTTCACATTATGTCTGTATGTGTCTGTGTGCGTGTATAGCATAGTAGATGGTGTGCATGTCGCTCTAGCTGTATGTGTGTGTGTGTGTGTGTGTGCGTACTTGTATTTAATTCAGCGTAAAGCCTCCAATTCCCGAAAATCAGTCAGCTGGGATTGCGCCTCGCAGTATGCTATACATTTTGACTTTGACACAAACATATGCTGTTTATACGATCTCTGTCTGTGTATGCTTGTTGTGCGCTTGTTGTGTGCCTGTTGTGTGCCTGTTGTGTGCTTGTTGTGTGCTTGTTGTGTATGTGTATGTGTATGTGTGTGTGTGTGTGCGTGTACTTGTTGTATGCTGAGTCTTTGCGTAGGCGTTAGTTAATGTAATTGTAAATAGGCAAACCTCACACAAATCACACTCATGCTCTATATATATATATATATATATATATATATATATTCCCTGTTGAATGGATTTTAATTCCTCTTCCTTTGCCAAAACTCACTACTTTGTTCTCCTCCCCGCACCACCACCCACTCACTCGCTGCTGCGTTCTGTTAAGTCTGCCAATTGCAATAAATTATTTGAATGCCGACTGTGCTATAAAACATAATGTGTTGACGTTGTTCATAAAAAATAAAAGAGAATAACAACAACAACAACAATATATTGTGAGGGAGGGTGTGGGGGGGGGGGGGTAAAAGAATGAAAATTATATGGAGCATTTATTAAAATGTAATTAATCAGCCAGCGTCTGTGGCGCGATATTTGGCGAGTGCTCAGCGAGTGTGCCCAGCGAGCGGCATGCCAGCAATTATGATTAGATGTTGGGCAGTATGAAGGACAAGCAAAGAAAGGAGACAGCTGGGGGTCCTTGACAGTCAGCATGCTGGCAATTCATGGCCATACACAAATGTAGTTCTTACTGCACACACACACACACACACACACTCTATAATACTAACCAATTTCCACTACTTCTCTTGCTCTGTTTCAATGTTGTGTTGTGTTGTATTGTGAGCTTGATTAAGCTACAATGTTACGCGTTTTTAGCTGCTAATCACAAACAGACACACACACACACACACAAATTAATACATATATATATATAATACACTGACAGTGACAGTCAGCGACTGACGCATTCAAAGTTAATTAAATTATAACTAAAGCTTTTGTCCACATATATATATATATATATATATATATACAATTGGCTTTGTTATTGTTGTTGTGTTTAGCACTAACTGTTGCGCGCCGCTTGTTGCCTTATCAGTAACCAGCAACAGCAACAACAACAACAGCAACAATAACAACAACATTAACAATAGCAGCTATATTATAAACGAACAGCTTTTGTTCATGACGCGCAGCGCACTAAATACATGCACATTGTTTAAGTTATGTTAACGTAAACGCTATTGTTTAACTATCATACACACACACACACAATACAGAAACACACACTATAAATACCACGCACACAGGCACGCACACAGCTACAGACAGACAGACAGACAGACATTTTGTAGCAGCGCCCAATTGTTGCATTAACAAAATATTAAATTAAAAATTCTATTGCCTACTTTGAAGCGCACTCCTTAAATATTTTAACTCTGCCTGCGCTGCTCTGTCTGTCCTTGCTCTTGGCCTTAAATCATATATTACATATATATATATATATATATATATTACTCTTTTGGTACTTACTTGGCACGCAAGGCCAGCTGCCTGTCACTGGGACAGACAAATTTGTTAGCCGTATTATTGCGATTGGCGAAATTCATTCTAGTTAACTTTTTTTTGTTGTTAATTTTATTTTTGTTTATTTTTTGTTTTACATTATTTTATTTAACATTTTTAAATGCACATCATTATTATTTTTTTATTATTATCTTATTCTCCAACTCTTTTACTCGGGCTCTTTTTTAAACAAACAAAAAAAAACTTGGCAAAAAAAAAGAAATTAATTTATAAAAAATTGCACTTTATTTTATTTTATATATATATATATGTTTATTGTAATGCTTGTTTTTGTTTATTTATTTGAATGTTGTTTGCGGCATGCAACAGCAAACAACAACAATGTGAAAACACGTCTAAATGCGCACGCAGCTGGTGCGCGTCTATCCTTATGTCTATGTAATTTCTGCTGCTGCAGCCACACTGCCACACAACCACACAGCCACACATGCCACACAGCTATAGAAGCAGCTATTGAAGTTATGGCAGCAGTCGCCAACGCCAGCTCCATTTCGCCCACCCCCCCCCCCCCCCCCCGCCTAGAGTCGAGCTGTAAAGGCCGCTAGCGATGTGCCAAGCGACAGTTGAAGCACATACAATAAAGAAAGGAAATAATGTAACGAACTATCGAAAGCTTATCGATTAAATTTACTATCGAAACTGTTACTGAATGCAAACAAAATTCATTTGATTTCATTGCTTTTTATTTTACAATCATTTTTTACACATTTATTTTATTTATTTAATTATTTCTCAAAATTATTTTACTTTTATTTTACGCGTTCGATCCGTTCAATTTTGTATAAATATCGCTTTTATTTGCGATATATATCGCATGCTGTGCTGTCAGCACATGCATTGGGTAGAGAGTTGAGGTAAGCTAAAAGTGTTTAAATGGGTTGCTCGACTGTTGGCGGGTTGTCGTTGGGGTTGGTTAACTCGAATTCATGAAACCGCTTCAGTTTCAGTCCCCAGTTTAACATATTTGCACGCGCCGAGCCAAAGCAAATTTCGTTTGGGGCGCACAGTACTTGAGCACGAGCACGAGCACGCGCTCTCTCTCTCTCTCTCTCTCACTCTCTCTGTCTCTCTATCTCTGTGTAGCTCTATGTCTCTTCTTACTTACATACTTACTTGTGCACACTATGCTGCTTCGTCCTTGCTGTCTATAGCTCTTTCTCAATAGCGTTGTTTCCGGCTCGGCTCAGCACATGCCAAATAATTCCATTGCATACTTTTGTGCGGCTCACTAAAATTCCCCCCATTTTTTTTTACTTTTTTTTCATTACGTTGCGCTCAGCGTATCCGGCAGACAAGAGCATAGGGTTAAAGCAACAGACATAAACTTGGGTGAAGGGGGGCGGGAGGCGCAACTGGGGGAGCATACATTAGTTTGGAGACTTCGTCCATCGTTTATAGTTTTTGTTGCTGTTCGTGACAATTGCCTTGCCAAACACGTAGCCGCCACAGTCACAGCCGCAGGCGTCGTCGTGTGCTTAGGCCTTTGTCGTCTATCAATTTTTGGGGTGTGGCCAGTGCGAGCCTCCTGTGCATTCAACTGGAATTTATGTGCGTTGCCCACAACATTCAACTACTATCCCATACATCAGCCTTCACCCCTTAAACCCCGCTACCCAACACTCTCTCAGGCAGCTGAATATTTGCCGGCATTTGGAATTTTTGAAGTAAAGCAACTGAAACGTGTAGACTTCAAGCATGTGTGCAATCATTTGAATGATATGCTGACACGCCCACACTATGTTATATCCTTTAAAATACATGCATTGTATATGTATATATGTATATGTATTTGTATATTTGTGTGCGTGTGCATATGTATGTATTTGTGTCATGTGCTGCGTGTGGCCATTCTATATAAATGCTGACAGCAAAATGAAAATATTTAATGTACGTGACAAGTTTTGAACAGTGACATTTCGTATGTCCTGTCTTGTCCTGTCCTGTCCTGTCCTATTCTGTACGTTCCGATTCAACTACATACCCATACCCAATCCCCCCACGAACTCCTTTTCTCATCTCATTCAAGAATTTATATGTCTCTGTTTGTTGACACTGTGCTCCATATCGTTGACTGTTGATACCCTGTTAAAATTAGATTAGTTGTATACGCACCTCTTGTATATAACTGTTGATCTATCAGATAGGATATTCAGTAGTCGTGTACAATACGATGTACAATATTTACTTGTTAGTCCTTGCTGTTGTTATTGTTGACTGAATTAGGAATTCAAAGCGCGTCAGCATCGCAGTCGGCATCATAGTCGTATACGTAACGAGAAGTGCGATGCCAACAGCGTTATACAGCGTTGGCCAAAAGGCAATTGTCCTTCGAGCTAACATTCGTGGCATAGTGCAAGCAGCATTACTGTTACATATACATACACATATTTATATATATATATATATATATATATATATATATATCAGGTGCGCAGTTGAGGCAGGTAAAACAGGTGAGTGGTGTTATAGCCTTCAAGCTGTTTGGCTTAATGAGTCAATGCCGTCAGCATAAGCAACAGCGGAAACACTTATAAGTATCTACATGAGTTTTAAGGACTCTGTAGAATCGTATGTGCAAACAGTTGTTAAGTGTTAAGGATATGAAATCGACACTAATTGTGCATTATACAAGGATTCATTAACACTTTTAACTTGACTTTATTAAAATATATATACATATATATATATAGATAGATATCTATGTATATTACTATATAGATATATATGTAATCTTATGCTTATTTATGATTAAAGATTAAGATTTTATACCAATTATATAAAGTTATTGCGTGCTGTACAGTAATGCATATTTATACCTAAACGAGCATGTTATTTGTTCTATTTTTATAAATTCTTATACAAATTTATACCTATTTATGACGACTAGAAATTATTTAAATAGTTTAAACTATTTATAGAATTTTATTATATTTTGATTTCATTTATATCCACTTATTACAATTTATAACTATTATCAACAACTTATACCTTTTCAAAATTTTCTCTTTGCGACTATTGATATATACGTTTATGTTTATGCATAGCATATTTCAACTATTTATGGTACTTTATACCTTTTTAAGAGTAACTATAACTAGTAGCTATTATGAATATATAATTAAATATTCTTATTATTATTATTATAAATTATAAATATTATTATTAATATCTAACATTCATATTGGCTCAATAATTTGTATAGCAGCTTATAACAATATAAAGAAATAAAAATCATATAACAATTTATACCTATTTTTAATAAATTTATGCCTATTTAAAGTTTGCTCTTTGCTGCTATTGATAAATATGTTTATGCATTTTTATAACAATTTATTGCTGTTCGAAAGCAATTTATACCTATTTATAGCAGCTTTCAACTATTAATGAAAATGTATACCTTTTTGACAGTAACCATAATATATAGTTGTTTATAATATCTACACATTCAAATAGGCATAATAATTTCTATAGCTGCTTATACCTATATAAAGACAAATAAATAATATTATAACAATTTATACCTATTAATGCAAACTTATTTACAATTGAATTTACATATATATATATATAAATATATATATTAATCACCTCTACACAAATATTAAGCTATTTCTACCAGCTTATACCAATTTATACTTATTTAGCTTTTAATCTGCGGAGCGTAAAGTAAGCACAAAAGATAGAAACTTGTATATTCTAGCTGTACATAGGTTTTACTTACAGATACTAAATCAATTCCCTTCACTATAGTGCATTTAAGTTTCGATTGTTGCTAAAAATATAAGATTTAGGTATAACTCATTGGCATATGGTATAAATTGTATATATATACGGCATAACTCAAGAGGATAAACAAAATGTTTACTTAGTTTTTACGCCTAGAAACGAACCAACCACCCACTTTTGGGGTATTCCATAAATCAATTGTCAATATTTGTCTTAGACTTGGTAACCAATGGGTCAACATTGTCTGGACTCAATTAAAAGGACGCCCTTAGTTAATGATTTATGACTGTGACTGGAATAGTTATGACTAGGTCATCCATCATTTTGCATACTGAAATAAGCTTAGGTTCGTCTCAGTTCCATGTCAGGCTCAAAATTTTTACATTGTAATAGAAATTTGTATCGATTTTTTTATTTTATAATTTCATTTTATTTTTCAGCATTTACTTTTTGTTTTCATTTGTTTTACTATTTTTGATTCTAGAGTTTTATATATATATTTTTTTCTTTACTATTATTATTTTTATTATTTTGTATTAATATTAATTTTAATTGTTATTATTATTGTTATTTTTATATTTATTTATTTAATGTCTTTGATTTTATATTATCCTAAAGAAAATTTACTACACAACATTTGCGTTATTATTTCTGTTTTTCATTTTGTTTTTCTTTCATATTTATCTTAATTCAATTGCGATGCAAAGCAACACAACAAAAACGATAAAGATAATAATAATAATTTATAAAAAATAAACAAGAATAACTAAATAATTATTTATATCAATATAATTACAATAATAATTAAAAAAAATAAAAACTCCTAATATATTTGTATATATATATATATATATATATATATATATGCTTATATATATAATTTATGTATAGTTTAGTTCCGCACCGAATTCCACTCAAAAAATTTGACAACTTTAGTACTAAAATCTACAGCGAAAGCGGAATTCGGAACAGCCCATAAAATTTGACTAAAACGTGTAAAAAAAAAATAATCGATTTGTAGCAACAAGCAAGGTAAAATTAAAATAAAACAGATTTTAAATAATAATAATAATAATAATAAAAAGAAAACTATTAACAAATAATTTGTATATATTTTGTGGCGTCTCCTTTTGGGTATATGGAAAGTAAAATGGGAGGGCGAGACGCAGGCAATGTGTATAGGCGGCGTCTAATCACGTAATGCCCTTTGTTTAGCTAATTTCTTAAGTGTAGCATTCGGCGCATGCTGTATCGCTGTACGTGGCTTCTTGTGTAATCGCTTGTGATAGCTTTGGGCAAGCGAATTGACAATGGACACTATAAAATAGCATACCATGCCGATGACAAAGGTTTCAAAGATTTTTGATAATAGATTGCCAGAATCACCGCCTGCGGTAGCATTGTGTCCACGTTGTTGTCGATGCAGACGTTGTTTCTGATTTTGAAGGAATGCTTTGAACGGCTGCTGGAGTTTTCGTCCAAATATGGGCATCGTTGCCAGCAAATCGACAGCACGTTCAATTAATGTCTCATTGAAGGCAATAATCACGAAGATCTTCTGTATGTGCATCTTAATGACAGCCTTGCCAATTAGAGTGGCACCAAAAAAGGTCCAGAAGGGTACCAGGAAATGACCGCATGTTATGCCAGCCAAATCAAACAGAGGATTGGGAATCTATTAATTGATAATAATATATATATATATATATATATATTAAAATATAATTATGTCACAATCAAAAACATTCACACAAACTTACGCTTGCACAGGCCAAAATGCCAAAGAAACCGACACGTTCAACGACACGCTCCATAAAAAGTTTACCCTTATCAACGAGTCCAAGGTTCTTTTGATGACGTTTAGCATTGAGAGCCTCAAATTCGGCCAATTCTTCGGCATCGTCTGGATCATAACCAGAGAGTCGTGCCGCTTTTGCCATAAAGTATGGAGGTAATTCACCTAAAGCTGTACCAGCACCCCATAGGAACGCCTCCAAGCGTACTTTGGTCATAATAGACCAAATATTAGGCATACGCTTAATATATGGCTCCTCCGGACAAATTATGCTTTAAGAATAATAATAAGAAAAACAAATTTTAATATAATAAATATATTAATAATTAAAATATGCATCTTTTTCACTTACTCATCAGGATAAGGCGGTTTTGGAAAAGCTAGAGAATTACATTCGTAAGCAGCCAACGTAACACTGGCTATGTGTGGACCAAGATAAAGAAGAAACGTATGCAGGCCAGTGCCAAGACCAACAGATGATAGAACACCTAAGCCCAACCAATATACAAAGAACCATGTGTTTCTACGCACTAGTTCAATGGCAAGCTGATGGGGTCCATCAATTTTATAAATTATACTAAATATTACGCCTAATACTATTAAAAAAGCCAACAGACTGCGCTGCTGCAGTAAACTAAAAATGAAATAGAAAGAAGGATATTTTAATTATATATATATATATATATATATATATATATATATTAATGTATACATATCTATATAGATCAAATGTAATATACATATGTTCCACAAATTCCTGATAAATTTTGCAAATCTGTCAGCTGTCTTATGCCCATTACAAATGTCTTGAATTGCTCAATATTGGGTATGGCGAAAAGTTTGTTAGGATTTTAATAGAATTAACGTGGTTTCAAAAGAAAACTGTGAAAATGATTCAATAAAATTATTATGCCAGAAACTTCAGAGTGCTATCAAAATTTTTAATTAATTTAGTTGAATTTTACTGCCACGAACTTTTTACCATACCGAATATTTTACAATTGAATTAAGAAGAGACAATAATAATCGACAGAATTATGTGGAATATAAGTACTTAATAAAACTGATGTATCTTATAGACTTACCTGCTGCTCCATGAGCGTAACAGTGCAATCATTTCGAGTGCACAGTACTTGGACGTCTGTATAGGTCGACGCCACAGCACCAGCTGTGCGCGATCATTGCGCTCTTTGTCTTTTTGCTGTTTATCTTTTTTATTTAATTGCATTTTGATATTGTTGCTGGGTTTTGTGTGTGTTGTTGCGACCGTTTGAAATTTGGCAGCGTTGCCCCCACTAATGCTACTGTGGTTGCTGCTGCTATTGTTGGTTGTGGTGGTACTACTGCCGCTAAGCGTAAATGAGCTGGTGCTGTTAGAGCTACTGCTGCTGCGCTTCGCACTACCATTTGGCGCTTGTTTCTTTTGAATCTTGTTGTAGCTATTATTGCCCTCGTCCTGTTTGCGCTGGCGTGTAATATTTCCATAGCTGGATGTGTCCTTTTTGGTGTGTTGTGACATTTAATTGCTTTATTTATATATGGCTTCAAGCTTTAGCTGTAATATCCGACCACAAAAAATGAAAGAAAAACCAAATTTAAATTATTAAAAAAAAATACACATTAACTGAACTATAATTTTAGATTTGTAAATGTTAGAAGTTTTGATGTAGCCAAATTTTTATTTGCGCCGTAGCTCTAAATTCATTTCGTTATCTAGTGTGACCAGATTATTCACTGGTTTTGTATTTTTCGATTTATTATCGAACAGTTAAATTATTATCGATAATCAAATAATGATTTATGCGTTGCTTATTGTTTAAGGCACAATTTAAATTATCCTTTTCCAATAATATGCTTTACATATTTTTTTCAACTAATAAAAAAAAGTATATATATATAAATTTATATATAAATATACATAATTTATATATAATATATATATATTGTATATGTATAATATTTTGCAAATGAAAATAAGAGTATTAAAGATCCGATGTTGGTTGTATTATTATCTGCTCTGATCTTGACATCAGCGTCTTCCTGGTGCTATATCTGGTAGACACTTTGTCGATATAGTTGGCAACGCGTATGCAAAAAAAAACATTTACATGTGTGTGAGTGCGTGTGTGAGTGTTCACATGTGCTTGTCTGGGCCGTTGGCTACCTTTGTGTGTGTTAAGTGCGCGGGAAAAGCACAACAACAATAAGAACAGAGCGGGATTATCATACGATACTCAAGCACCAATAAAACGAATCCACATGCGTTTCAACTAAAAAGAGAGCACACACACAAATATATATTTATATATAAATACTAACACGTATAATATATATACATATAAATATGTAAGCAAGGTTGTGTGTCGTCTGTAAGCGTGTCAGAAGACAACAAAAACAATTGTAAAAATCATGCTGATCAGCAGCAAAGAGTGGACATTAACACACATACAACTAACTCACAGCTTGTCATAATGTGACATACACTCACACACAGAGACACGAAGGTAACATTGGTCGTTAAACACTGGGTGGCGGGGGATAGGGGCGCAGTCGTTTTGTAGCTACTTAATCAGCTGTTTGTCCGCACTTTGTTGTTGTGTTATAGCTACAGTCTCGCCATGCACTATGTATATTCCTATGTATTGGACGTGTAATATATAATATATATATATTATATATATATATATATATATATAAATATATATATAAATAAATGTATCTGTATATATATACATATGTATATAGTACAATATGATAATTGAATAAAAACGTATTACATTGGTTTACATATAGGAAAATTTCTTTGATATTCAAGTGTAGTGGTAACTGCTGTTCACCGCTGTTCTCGTTGTTGTTATTCCTTTTTGTGGTTGTTTTTAATTTGGGGGTGGTAAATGGCATGAAACCCTGTCAAAGCCAATATTCCAATAGCAATAACAACACCAATAAAAAGAAGACAAGTCAACAACAAAGAAGGAATGCGTCACAGAAATCAACCCAAAACAAAAATCAATTGCACTGCATATGCATCAGTATATGACGCTTTGTCATGACGACAATAATAACAATAATACATTTTAATCAAAATATATGTTACAAAACAATGGCGTTGAATTTCATATGTCACGAGTCGTACACGCAATAACAACAACAACAACAAAAAATAACAAACAAATTATATTAAATACTTTTTTTGCCCGCTACAGCGCCTGTTTTGTAACTGTGGGCGGTCGACCGACCGACCGAATGACCAACCGACCCATCACCTTGTAATTTAAAAACCATTCAAGTTCTTTTTACCTGTTTTATTTATTTTTCCTTTATTAATCGTATGTTAAAACGTTGCTTTTTTTAAACCGTAACGTGGCCTTAAATGTTTCCACTTAAAAACAATAACTTAATTAATGGATAAATGTGCGAAGCCAACGCTTGTATTAAAAAAAAAACACGTCCAAACTCCGGCTAAACAATAGTGAATGTTAATGTTATGCTCAAATAGGCTATGTTATTGCAGAAAACCCACGTTATTGCGAAAATGCACGGTTTACAGATCCGTTATCGTTTGTTATGTTATTCTACATCAGGGCTGCCAGATCAGCCATTTAGTGGCTGTTTCAGCCACTTTTGGAGGCCCACAGCCACCAAAAAAACCATTTCAGCCACTTTTGAAAATAAAATGGTGAGCAAAAAAAAAAAAGGTAAACGTCTTGTATTCTTGAGGAAATGAGAAAAAAAAAAAAAGGTCGACAACTATATAATTGCGGCTTGTAGTCTTGTAAACGTCTTGTATTCTTGAGGAAATTACCAAAAAAAAAAAAAATAAGGTCGACAAATTATATTTCCCACATCAGCCACTCGAGTCAAAAACTTTAGCCACTTTTCTTGCAAAAGGGGATGAAATCTTTTTCCACTCAGAAAATCTGGCAGCCCTGTTCTACATAGATTTCATATAACTTCATTTAAATAGTGTTGAGCTGCCAACTTAATTAAAAGGCAGGGCTACCAAATTCAAAAAGTTAATCGATTAACGATATTCTTCGTTTTATATTAACAAAAGTATTAATATATTCGCAACAATTTAATATATAATATATATATATATCACATAAACATGTGTTATATGACCCTATATATTGGGATTTTTTTTTTAGGTAATAGTGACTAATATAATAGAAAACATGGTGCAAAGCCAAAACCATGACGTGTCGAATAAAAACAGATGATAAACAAATTTCCTTAAAAGCGAAAAAATTAAAACAAACAAGTTTATATTTTATTTTTTATTTGTTTTTATTTAATTAATAATAGATTAATTACTGTACGCTTAACCAAGAGAGACCTATTCGTAACCATACACACTAAATATGCACAAAATTTTGTTGTATTATTACACAAAAAAGGAAAGGAAGTTAAAAATGTACCTCGCTTAACATATATATCGTAGGTACTATCAAAGATATATAGCAGGGAGATAAACTGAAAAATAATTTGCCAAATGATTAATTGTTAAAGCATAAGTAATTTGAAATACTAGCGCGTATAGAAAATGTTTATATATAAAATAATTTTTTTTTTCACATAACATTTGTTTTTTGTCTTACACATTTTTTGTTTTGATTTTCACTTTTCTAATATAGTTTTAAGTTTTTTTTTTTGTTTTTTTTTTTCTCATTCGCTCGCTTTAGACCTGCACACAATTTGTTTAGCTATTGTAACCTTTCTGGCATTTATATTTTTTATTATCTTTTTTTTTTTTTTTGTTTTTCTTAATTTTTGTTTTCCGTTTTGCATTATATTTTACTGCATGCTAAAACGTAAAATATTTATGTGTTATATATTTTTTTATTTTTTATGCATTCATGTTGAAAACGTCTGCCGATAGGGATTTGCAGTCGGTATTTACTTATCGAGACCATAGACATTCTCATCTGAATAGGCTATGTACAGGAAATAATCCTCTTCATGATGTTCCTGCGTCGAAAAGAAAGAGAACGAAATAAAAAAAAAAAAAGAACAAATGAGTGTTAGAGAGTGAGATAGAAAGCTCTACCACCTTACACTTACCTGATATAAGGAGCCCATGGTTGCTGATGTTGGGGGAATGACGTTATTAACAAAGAAGAAGAGTGCATCCTCAGGACGCAAATGAATGCGTTTACGTATTAGAAAATAGAATTGACCAACAGTTAAATCAGATGGTACCAAATATTTCTTTTTGTCCAAATCTCCAATGCGTGCCTTTGGTGCCTTCTCGACAATCACCTGTAAATGGCATGAAAAGAACAAAAACAAATCTTTTTGAGTGATATAAATAAAAGTAAAGAATAAGGGGAGAAGTGGGCAGGGTATGCATAAACAAACAGAAGCAATAAAATTATGAAAAACAAAATAAATTGCGTCTTCCAGAAAATTGTATACGTGACTACAAACAAAATAAATCACTCTTATATATATATATATATTTATATATATATATATATATATACTAACGAATACGTGTTGACACTCATTTTAAAATAATTATTAACAATTGCCGTAATTGCATTTTTAAGACAAAGCAGCAAAAACAATGAAAATTACAACTGTAGAGAATGCATGTTATGTTACTTAACATTTCTGTTAAATTTTTATTAAAAAGGTAATCTAACATATTGTCAAATATAATTTTGGAACGTCATTGGCCGCTTTCAAGGTAAAATTGTTCTATAGTTAATATTTGCATACATTTATACGTATATATATATATAATATTTATATATAAGTTTGTATATCTTTATATGGATATATATTATAATAGCTGCTGAACAGCTGGCCTTGTCTAGCTTTGGTTTATCGTCAGCTGTTATGTGATTCGTAGCGCATAGGTTGCCAAAAAAAAAAAAAAAAAAAAAAAAAAAAATGTACATATTATATACTTATATATTATAACATAAAACAAAAATTAAATTGTGAACTAAACAGAATAAGTCATGCAAAAATTTGTAGTACAAATATAGATGAAATAGAGGACAAGCAGAACAGGGATAATAAGAATGTATTGATCGTAATTATGAATAACATAGAATGTATCTGCTGTCTTGGTGCTGATAACAGTTGAAAGAGCTTTCATTATGTGTGCGTATGTGTGTGTGCGTGTGTCTGATATTGTATGAATAAATGTTAAGTAAGCAACAACAAATGCATATGGTGAAATAGGCTAGCAAATAAACAAAGAGAGCATCATAGGCATAATGACTAATAACGTATTCAATGTAAACAGGCAAAAAAAGAAGAACAAAAATTAAAACGCAACAATTAATTTAGAATTTATCCAAAAAATATACGTAAGCTTAGTTTGACTTTTGTTTTGATTATATACAGTACTAAAAAGCAGTCGAACAAGCATTTTTGGCAAGTTAACAAACAAAAACAATGTATATTTTATACACATAAAAAAAAAAACAAACAACAAATTTAAAATTAAATTCAGAAAAACAACTAGCTGGTTGGCCGTGTGATCAAATGCAAGGTATCAGGGGGGGAGGGGGCCGCGCGAGAGATTTGCGATGTGGTAGGTGAACCACCAATGAGCCAAATGAAAAACAACACTACAACAGCTGAGAGGGAGAGTAAAGTGAAACAAGCAGATTGCTCTCCCGCAAATTGAGTCAAAGTAAAACCATACATACACACAACTTGCTTTGTTCAATGTGTATGTGGATGTGCATGTGTTTGTACATGTATGGTTGATTTTCACTTTGATATTTTGCAAGTGTTGAACCATACAAGTGCTTTTTAATTTAGTTGAATATATGCTAAAAAAATGTCCCTGCTAATAAAATGTACAGAAACGGCTATAAAATAATCGACTTTTAATGGTAGAACCAATTTGCGCATTATTGATTTTCCTTGCTAGCTATATATGCGTTTGTGTGTGTGTATATGTGTAGCTACAGCAACAGCAACAATACACAATCAAATAAAACGACGCAAAACAATCGCATACATACAAGCAACTCAGCACACACACGCAATGTATACATACGTATAAATAAATACAAAAAAAAAATATATACATATTAAAAAAATACTTACGGGCACACGATCGGGGTATTTACGACGAATTTTGTCTCCCTCAGCACGACGCTTCTCAAATGCATGCTCCTCTTTGTATTGGAACTTCATGATTGTGCTTGTTAAATAATTAAATAGGAAACGCAGTTTTCACTTATTTTTTTTAACCAAACAATTTAAAAAAAAAACAAGCTGTATCTCTGGTATATGATTTACTTATGTTGGCTGCGCACTTTGGTATGACCAGTCTGAATGCAATTAAAGAAAGCCAAATACCCAATGAAGCAATAAGTGTGACCAAAGTTTTCTTACTTTAAAGGCACATATATTCCGATCTAATACTAACAAGATAATATTATATATACAGTGCTGTACAACGTAATGAATAAATTAAAGCAGTGTGCTAATGCTTTAATAGCAATCGGAAATCACCTCAAAAAGTGATGAGTTTAACACATCACTAACTTTTGTTCTTTTCCTCCGTGGTTTTCGAGTAATAGGATGGCTCCAACTGTAAGTTCTCGCGAGAAATCGGTAAAAATAAGTGTAATCACACGTGAATAATGTTAAATTAATGTGAATTGTTAAAGTAAAAAGTATTTTCCATGCAATGATATTTCTATTTCTGTAAAATATCAACGCCTTATGGCTTAAATATTGTGTAGTTCCTACTCGTGATTAACAATTTTTTTTTGGTTATGTCTTGCACAGGCCAAAACCAACAAAGGTGATACCAAGGCGTCGGCTGCCAAGCCCGCCGAAAAGAAGGCAGCACCAACTGCAGCCAAGGGCAAAGTTGAGAAACCCAAGGCCGCGGAAGCAGCCAAACCAGCAGCAACCGCTGCGAAGAACGTGAAGAAGGCGCCGGAAGCCGCTAAGGACGTTAAGGCTGCCGCCGCAGGTAAGCCTGCTGCTGCTGCTAAGCCAGCTGCCGCCAAACCTGCTGCCGCCAAGCCAGCTGCTAAGGATGCCAAGAAGGCAACTGCACCAGCTGCAGCTGCTCCCAAGAAGGACGCAAAGGCTGCTCCCGCTGCTGCTAAGAAGCCAGCAGCCACTCCTGCTGCTGCTCCAGCAGCAAAGAAGGCAGCTCCTGCTGCAGCTAAAGCAGCTGCACCAGCTGCTGCTGCTGCTGCTGCTGCCGCCGCCCCAGCTGCAAACGTTGCAAAGCCTGCTGCCAAGGTTGTCGTTGCTAAGCCCAAGCCCAAGACTGCCACACCAGCCACATCCAGTAGCAAGGTTGTGAAGAAGAATGTGTTGCGTGGTAAGGGACAGAAGAAGAAGAAGGTTTCTCTACGGTTTACCATTGATTGCACCAACATTGCCGAGGATAACATTATGGATGTTGCTGATTTCGTAAGTACACCTAAGGGGCAGATACTAATATCACCCAATATATACATATATGGATACATATACATCATGCATCATTACAAGGAGCAGTTGAACATAACCTCAATTATTGCAAAACAAACAGTGACGTTACAAATTATCGTCAGGTACCATTACAAGCTGTCCACTGCCGCAAACAATCCAAGGCATTGGGTAAAAAATGTATGGTTATATAAATATTTTTTTTCACTAGCGATTAAACTGAATATGGCCCAAATATTATGCCACATTCAGTTAACAACTTTTGAAACAAATGAAATTTCATCTATTGACAATTATTTTCGTTCGAATCTGGACAACTTATTATATATATATATCGATATACATCATATATGTAGTCGATAAAGATGATTCTTTGTCGCATTCAATTGCAATTGTTATTCCAAGGGGCTCTGGACACTGCACAACGGGGTAGCCACTGATCGCCAGTACCGGGTCTGGCCAGTTGGTGCAACCGTCTGTGAACAGCGTCAAGTCGTGCTATGTGTACCGCCACGTGGTGGGCCCTGGGTTGAACGTGTCACAACCGTGATACGTCAGGCCAAAATTCATAGTGCGCCCTGCTAAAGGTGTTTATATTTACTTCTAACACTGCAGGTTTCTCCTTAAGCAAATGAAAAAAGGAAAAAAATTTACTTTTTCTTTTTAAAGCTCAAACCAAAGGATGCATTTTATTTGTTTTTTCTGAGGTTCAAGGGGAAACCCATTTGTGCTACACGCGCATGCAGCAAAATTAATTAATTAATTATAGCAGGGCGCAACCTTAGCCCATTAAATAATAACGGCGCTGGAAATTATCAGGTAATATCATGTTTTTAACAAAAATACATAAAAATTCTGCTCCCATACTTGTAATATATATTTAAAAAAAAAAAAACTAAATAACAGTTAATTTTTGCCCACGCCGATTTGCCGTTGAAGAGTGAATGCTTCGGCTAGTCGCTTTAATGGCAGTGTACTCAGTGGAAAATTAAAAAATTGGTCACTCTTCCTAATTTGGGCCTTTTGTTTTGAATACATTTGACTTTTGGCCTTAACAAAGAAAGAGACAGCATTATAAATAAAATATTTATAAAAAAAAAACAACATCATATATATATATATATATACAGAATATGAATATATATATATATATATTTTGTTTTTATCCTTTTCTTCTAATTATAATTATATGCTATATATATATTTATATTTAAACAGGAGAAATACGTAAAGGCACGCCTTAAGGTCAACGGTAAAGTTAACAATCTTGGCAACAATGTCGGCTTCGAGCGCTCCAGAATGAAGTTGCATGTCAGTTCCGATGTACACTTCTCCAAGGCCTACCTAAAGTACTTGACTAAGAAGTACTTGAAGAAGAACAGTCTGCGTGATTGGATTCGTGTTGTTTCCAACGATAAGGAATCATACGAATTGCGCTACTTCAGAATTAGCTCCAATGATGATGAAGATGATGACGCGGAGTAAAGTTAAACAAACAATTTTTTATATGCTACTGTTTATATCGTGAAACAGTCAAATCAGAAAACAAATGCAGTTTATAATAAAATCATAGTATAAACTTGAGTATAATTTCAATAATTATTTTATTTAATTTTTTTTTTTTTTTCTTTTGAAGTGGGTTTTTAACATTTTTAACACATACCAAGATTAATGATTAAAGTTCCGTTTTGGAAAACAAGTAACTTGTGCTTGTTCATCCTTATAATCCACTCCAAATGTACTCACCATTGCCCCACGCTTACCTGGTTCACTCGTCTTATGAAAGGATTTGTTTTATATGGGCATGCACAACCCTAAACAGCAGCGGGAAACGTACGTAACTATACGTATGGGTAATTTATCCATGAAGGTTACATCATTTATGGCTTACCATGTGTTTATCCAAGCTAAGCAGCCTCTGCTCTGATAACCTTCTAGATAAGTTATAAAATGTGTTCACTGTTTAAGATTAAAGAATTACAACCTTCTCCTTGAGTTGCCTCTACTGTATACAGTTTGTAAGCCATTGATCCATTGTTGGTAGCTTAGTTTGTAAGGGGCGGGCACTGTGAGCTGTGCAGTTGTGTATTCCATGTGATGGTTAAGTGTTGGAAAGAATACATATATTTACGGCTAGGTTTACACAACCTAACAAGTTAGAAATCTGAAGTCGAGTGCATCCGACTATGAGAACCCCTTTGCCTACATACATATTTGTATACACACACAGTTTTACAAGCACTTTAAGCTGTTCCACGCGCATTTTAGTCCACCGCATTCTATAGTCCGATTCTTAATGTTGTATAACTTTCGTGTTTTTCATTCGATCTTTACAAAATTTATAACGTAGATCAACAATGATCTAATTATTATATGTACCAAAAAGAAATTCAATCGATTGAAAATTGTGCTTAATAGATCGGGTTTTTCGTACTGCGGTGGTCAGGAAAGGAAATCAAAATCAAAAAAGCAAAACAAACTCGTATAGCGTATGAAAATGACGAATCTATATATTAAAATTGATTGCTCTAGCTCTAATAGTCTCTGAAAAACAGATACTCATACACCTGATCAAGCATATATATACTTTATAGGGTCTCTGATGATTATTCCTAACTGTTACATACTTTTAGATATTGCACATTTCCATTAGCTTCCTTTTAGCTTTTTTTATAAAGGCAAAGAGGCTAAAAAGAAAATTTTAATTATTTCAAGAATAAGTGAAATTACGTACAGTTGTTAAATCTGAATCAGAGTATATATATATAGCTTAGGTACTTCGAGATGCTTGCCTTCGATTGTTAAGTACTTAAGAGTAATTCTAATTGTGTTGCAGATTCTTCAGAAGACTTTATGCAAATGACTCAATCTTTAGGCAGCTCCCAGTTAATTCCCCTAAGTGCTTTAAGTCATGATAATAATCATATGGATATATCATTATTTTATGTTTACTTTATATGTGGATTTGTTAATTGTTTCTGCTGGAAGAGATAAACCCTTTTCGATGATATCGAAGATACACTAATGAATCTTTTATCATGCCACAATTGATTTCTTTCGTAGATTGTTATCATTATGTCTCTGAATCTTCTTAAAGCTATAAGCTTAGCCAAAGACTCATCTGTTTAAATGTGTTAGCTTTAAGAGATTTAGTTGAATAGAAACTATTGAATATATAATTTGTAAACATTGTCAAATTGTCACTGAATCAATCATACAGCACTCATCCATCATACATTCATGCATTCATTATTTATCCATTGTTGAGCTTTAGCTTAAGCTTAGGCTCAAGTCTAAAGCTTAATTGTGTATCTCATAAGCCGTTATGGTGAAAGTTGTTGCTGTGTGCAAACTAAGATAAGTCGGCTAAACCCGTTGATTCATAATACTATATAATATATGTAATAGAATAGATATAAAACTAGATATTGTAAGAGAAAGAAAACCAGCTTTTAGCTTGGAGTGCGGCGTGATGTTAAAGCTTTTATTATTATTAATAGTATATAACAAATACAAAAAAATTAAACAACAATCGCGTATAAATATTTAAATAGACAAAACTATTATTAATAATAATTATTAATAAACAAAACAAAAAACAAAAACAGAAGGAAACTGCGAATTAAAAATGTAATAAAACCTATTTTCAGTACAATTTATACTAGTTACTGGCCGGAAACAATATAATATATGAATACATATATATATATAATACGTTAGACGTACACTGGGGATTATCGTTATATATGTTATGCAGAGGATTAGGGGTGCAAGTTTGTATATATATATATATATAGATATAGCTATAATATTTTACTAATAACATTATATACGAGATTCACAGTAAAAGAAATTCCCTTTTTTTTATACGGGAAAAGTTGTCTTAACATCATCAACACTCAACTTCAACTCCATCAACTTCATCAGCTTCAACATCATCAACATCATCAACATCATCATCATCATCATCATTAACATCTTGAAAATCACAAATACAGGTCATTGGTTATATATAATATATATATCAGCTACGTTAACGAATTGGGAATATGTGTATATACTCTACAGATAAGGCACTATAAAGCAATGCATTAAAATATTTTCTATAAAATTATAGGCAACGATTCAAGGATAAGTTTAAAGTGAAGGATATGGATGTCTAAATTGCTTAGTGTCGATTTTTGGATATAGTGCTAAAGGTGTACTTGGTTCATATTTAGTATTCGCTTTAGATTATTTAAATTTTTGCCTAATTGGCAGCAGCAGCGTAACGCAATACAAAGCCACTGAGCAGAGCTGTCAACAGGGATAAAGTGCTATATTGATAGCTAGCGTTGGCGGCATTTGTATTGGCACGGACAGCTGCCTGATCTGGTGGTAGTACAGCTGGTGGTGCTGCCATTGGTGCTAGGGGTACGGGTTGAGCGCCTTCTGGTGCTGGTGGTGGTGCCGGTGCCGGATAGCAGGCAATCTTTTCGACTTCAATCATTTTGCTGCTATCGGCTGGATCAGTTTCGTTCACCTTGTGGGGTACACAAATGATGCTGCCAGGTTGTGGCATTGGTGTCATATCTGTACCATTTACCATCGGTGTTGTAGCATTTTGTGGCACAAATGGTGCCAATTGAGCGGTTTGAGCAGGTTGAACAGCCGGAGCAGCTGCATCATTATGTGTAGCAGTCACTGGTTGTATGGGAGCACCGCCAGTATTGATGACAGTGCCATCAGTTGCATTCATGGGTACGCCATTGTTAATAATAATGATGCGATCCTGGCCACCAGATGCAGCTGGTGCTGCAGCTACGGGTTGCGAAGAGCTGCTGCTGCTGCTGCCGGAAGGTGTTAGAGCATGGCCAAGTAAAGCACCACCCAAACCACCAGCGATAAGACCAGTGCCTAAATTATAGAGGGAATTCGATTAAGTTTTGGTATATAATTTTATTTTTGTTGCATATTCAATTGGTCTTACCGAATCCTAAGCCGGAAGAAGATTGTTGCGGTGGCTGGGCATAATAGGTTGCACCTGGTGGAAGAGAAGCGCCTGGTTGATAATAGGTTGCACCTGGTGGTGGTGCAGCTGGATGATAACCACCACCAGCAGCCATGTGCCCACCTGCTGGATAATAGCTACCTCCACCTGGCTGATAACCACCACTAGGCATATGACCACCCGAAGGATAATATGTGGCACCGGGTGGCAATTGACCTGGCTGATGGTAGGAAGCACCTTGCGGTACACCGGAATATTGCTGACCATGATATTGGTTAGGTGTTATGGGTTGATGCACATTGCTGGAAGGTGCAGCGCCATAGTTGGGAGCGTGATACGATGGTGGAGGTTCACGCATATTGGTATGCGCACCACCAGCTGGATTTGAGGCAGAGTATGCGGGTGGTGGACCTTGTGGTACATTCCAGCCAGCAGGTGGAGGATTATTATTGTTGTTCGAAGTTGCCCCCGGACGATTTGGTTGAGAATTATAATTGGAATAACTCAATTTAGCGGCATCAGCATGGGAATTGCTGCCACCATTATTGTTAGTACTATAACTGGGTTGAGTCACATGACCAGAATTGCTGTTGGATGATGTTTTGCGACTGTTACTTTGGGTACGACGTGCATCCACAAGACCACCGCCCCCGCTACCATGCGTCAACACCAGAGCAAATATGGTGACGACGACAATTGCGCACTTGGAAGCGAAAGCCATTGTCATAGTGGCTCCCTTTAACGATTTTCTATAATATAAACATACACATACATTGTTATACACACCATATCTTACTATATATCTTATGTACACAAATACATATACATAGATATGAGCGACAGAATGACACTGACACTAGAGTTGTAAATTATTCAAATAATAATTATTGCTAAACATCAAATCAACTGACTTAAAATATCCCCAAAAAAAATAAAAAAAAGAACAATAAAAATAAAGTCAATATGTGTATGTTAATTACCGAAACTTGTTTTTTTTTTGCACAAAACTCGTTCGCTCACTGTTTATTTGTTTCTTATTGGTTTTTGTACAATTATTAACCGTTTTATTTCTC
The DNA here is from genome assembly GCA_037044455.1 of Zygothrica quintamaculata. NCBI lineage: Eukaryota > Metazoa > Arthropoda > Insecta > Diptera > Drosophilidae > Zygothrica > Zygothrica quintamaculata. The sequence goes on from JBAMBS010001226.1 coordinate 331,258, forward strand.
TTCCCACTAGCACAGGCAACGAACGCTCTGCGAATGTCAAGTAAGGTTTAACATTGATGCAAAGCTCAACTCAATTTAAAGCTGTTGATGGCTAGCAATGCTTATCGTTGCCACCTGAAGAAAAAAAATCAAGAGTTACGGAATGTCATGTTTTCGAAAACTGCGTCCCGATTTTATTGTTATTATTATTTATTTGTATTTTTTCTTTTTTTTATTATAAAATATTTCGTTGTGTTAACAATAATATTTATATGTTTCTTTTAATATGAATTTAAAATTTATTACGTACATTAAGTAAAATATATATAATGATAAATTTAGTTAAAGTATCGTGTTTTTGTCAATAATACTTTTAAGTTATTATTTCGTGTTTGTTTTATTAAAATGTATGTGATGCCGTTAACTCTAATATTTATAATATATGTAGAAAATATGAGTAAATGTAATAATATAATATAAAATATAATTCTTTTCATAAAATTGTAAAGTTTTGCATAACTATCGTTTTTCTGTATAATAATTTATATACGTTTTAGAAAAAAAATTTTTTTTTCCATAGATGAGTTTTTTTTTAATAATATCAAGTGAGAGTGAAATATAGATCATACAGATTAATTAAATATATTGATATATATTTATTCATTTCATATGAACTCACGGATAAAGTTCGGATAAAAACAAAATACAAGAAGCGCATACCATACAGCTGGCAACACTGGCGAAATCAACTATAAACTATCGAAAGGTAGAACTTCCAATCGGTATATCGGCATAATATCAACAAAACAGCCGGCAACAAGAATTAATTTTGCTGGATTCGACAATACTTTTCTGTTTATAGTTATATATTATTGCATAATAGTTTTAAGTTTCTTTGTTTATTTTTTTGGTTTCGTTTACGATTGATATCAGATTACATTGGGCAATTGCACATTAGCCTGTAATAATTGTGAAAACTGAGAACCTACTCGGTGCACGCAACGTGTTTTTTTAAAGGGGCGGAGGTGGGTGAAGAACGTGGGAGTACGTGGCAATGAGGAATGATGTTACCGTGAAATGGTACACAATTAGATGATAAATAAATAATTTTCAATAATTACAATTACATTTGGTATAAAATTTAATTGGTACGAGGCAAGATGACAGCCACACTACGTTACCGTGGTGATAAGAGTAATTTACTCGAGCTTGCCAAGAACCTTGATGCCTTTAAAAAAGTACCAGAGAAATACACAGAGACAACAGAAATCGGCGGCACACGTGAGCTTTTACTATAACATATATTTATATAATATATTATATTATAATGATATATATAATTTCATTTTAGTTTCTCTGTTAAGCCGCTTATTCATAATTTATCTGGTGTATACGGAGTTACGTTATTATTGGCATGAAACCGAGATAATTTATCAATTTGAACCAGACATGGCACTGGATGATCAGGTGCAAATGCATGTAGATATAACTGTAGCCATGCCATGTGCATCGTTATCTGGCGTTGATCTGGTAGATGAGACACAACAGGATGTTTTTGCTTATGGGACATTACAACGAGAAGGCGTCTGGTGGGAAATGTCTGAAACGGACCGTCGTAACTTTAAATCCATGCAAATGACGAATCATTACTTACGTGAAGAGTACCATTCAGTGGCAGATATATTATTTAAGGATATACTGCGTGATCGTCATGATGAACATCCACAAACAGAGGCTGATATACAAGCACAATCGCCGCCAGGCGCACTACTGCATCATAACCAGCTAATACAAATGCCGCAGACAGAAAGCAAATATGATGCATGTCGTTTATATGGTACATTAGGCATTAACAAGGTAGCTGGTGTGCTGCATTTAGTGGGTGGTGCACAGCCAGTGGTTGGCATGTTTGAGGATCATTGGATGATTGAGTTTAAGCGTATGCCCGCTAACTTTACACATCGCATCAATCGTCTTAGCTTTGGACAATATTCCCGTCGCATTGTACAGCCACTGGAGGGCGATGAGACGATAATCACCGAAGAGGCAACTACTGTTCAATACTTTATTAAGGTGGTGCCCACAGAAATTAAACATACATTCAGTACAATAAGTACATTCCAATACGCTGTCACAGAGAACGTGCGCAAACTTGGCAAGTTACGCTGGACTGCATCCAAACCAATATAAAACTAACTATTGATCTTTATGTATACTTTATAGATTCCGAACGCAATTCGTATGGATCACCTGGCATTTACTTTAAGTACGACTGGTCTGCGTTAAAGATTGTGGTTAGTCATGATCGTGACTATTTGGTAACATTTATAATACGCCTGTGTTCCATTATATCGGGCATTATAGTAATCTCTGGTGCAGTAAATGCATTGCTTGTTAGCCTACAACGTCGTGTTGTGCGCATATTTGTGCCACAGCTGTATCAACGTCTACCCGAATCTTCACCAGCGTCGGCACCAACAGCAATCAGTGTTGCCAGTGTACCAACACCAAAAGCAACACCAAAGCCAAATGAACTACTCAAAACGGCAAATCTTATGGCCAATGTGGATATATCAGCATTCTTGCCCACAGCTCTACCCAAATCCAATATCTAGCGCCTTGCCCCAAGGTCTCAGCTGAGTTATTGATCATGTATCAATTATAAGTTCAAATAAAAGTCAGTTGCCAATCTTTTATACAATATGCAATGGAATCTCTATCGTATCTATCTATAACTTCTTCTTTTTCTTCTGCTTATAATCTCTTCTACTCTATACAAACCTTACAATAAGCCAAAAATAAAACTATCGAAAGAGAACACAAAGGGAAAAAAAATACACTTGTAAATACATAAATAAAAAATAAACCATAAATTTTTTTATAAAAATTGTTATATGTTTGATTCATTTATATATATATTATTGTTCCTGATCCTGTTCATTGCTCGTTACCCAGTATGCCCGTGTCCAAGTTACTCCAGTAGCGTACACCGGAACGTCGATAGCCAAACATGCTCTTAAGTATCTCCAGGCCAGAATCGACAGTTGTGGCCACATCACGTTCGGTGCCCAACTTTGGATTGATCTCAACTAAATCCATGCCCTGTACACGTTTCGTATCACGCAATGCCTCCACAATGCTTATGCCTTCGCGTAGTGTCAGACCGCCACGTACTGCTGTGCCCGTACTTGGTGCCACATTGCTATCGAGTGCATCAATATCGAAGCTAACATGAATCTTATTCGTTGGATTCAAAGCATCAAGTGTCATCTCTATGATCTTGGGTACACCAACACGATCGATTGACTAAAAGAATACCAATATATAAATAGTATATGAATAACATATAAGCTAAGTTTGTGCTATGTAAACGAAAAGCTTTTTATATGTTAAGCTAACGTCAAACGGTACTTATTAAAGCTTTCAAGTACCGCAATCAAATTGGCCAATGGGCATTAACTTTTCAGTTGCTTATCAACAAATAGCAGCGGCCATTATGACATTTATTTTTGGTACAGCCAACGATTTGTACTTGTCAATCGAAGGTATGGAAGCCATAGCTATTACAATTTCCCCCCCCCCCCCCTCCCTTCACCCTGCTAACTTTGTAACCCTGTAACCCCCGTTTGGTAACACATATTGCGATCGAACTAATGAGCTATAATAAATTTGCAGCTCAGGCAGCGTCGACCATTAAACCATTTTTCAACAAACGTCGATTTTGCACGAGCCATAAATAATGGCACAATATGTACATATATACATATATATATATATATGTATGTATATATGTAGTGAAGTAGTAGACAAGCACAAGTTAGGAGTAACAAGGAGTACTAATAGTTACGGATGCCGGATCCGAACGGATGTGGCTGGGCACGTAGCAACCACCACAAAAATTTTCCTGCACGATCGGAAGTTGCTAACGTGTGCAAATGTAACGAGCTGAGTTGCAGGCAGGCAGGACAATCAGACACACACACACACACACACGCAAGAAAAAGGGAGTTAGGGGAGGGTATAAGGAGGAGGAGGTGGAGAACGATATTAGGTCCGCTTGTCGCTGTTTTGCTAGGGAGAATGTCCTGTAACTTATGCCGGCTGCAGAAGGGTGCAGCTCCGACATGACAACAGAGGCAACCCCTATAAATGCTAAGCTTACATTTACAACACACACACACACACACATTCACACATAGATAGACAGACGCACTAGGCCAGGATACTGCGTGTAATATTGTTGAGTTTGTCCTGTCACGCACGATCGTCATTTGATCCTTGCTACAACAAAAAAAAAAAAAAAACCGGAATTTATTTTACAAGTTTTACAACAGCCGCTAGAAGCAACCAACAAGGATCGTTGTAAGGCTATATATGTGTGTGTGTGTGTGTGTGTGTGTGTGTGTGTGTTTGTGTGTCTACTCTATACTTACATCCATAGCATAGTAGCGTATACCAAATTTATTCAATATGAACGCCTCATAAGGGTCAATGTCCCTCAAGCCAATGTAAATCAATTGATCCTTTGGTAAACTGAAATGAGTCACAAAATGTGAGAAAGAAAAATTTGTGTGAGAAAATTTTCGAAGAGAGAGAAAATTGTGTGTGTAAATTGTTATTGGAAGCGAAAATTTGTTTTTTTGTTTTTCCTCTTGATGTTTTAATTCGTTTGCTAAGAATCACATTTCAGTTGGAAGCCCAACAAGCGCGATTCTCTCTGTCTTACATGATCTCTTACTCTTTGGTTGAGTTAAGGTTAAAGTTTTTTTTTAAGAATATATCTATAACTATATCTAGCACAAATATTAATATATATATATATATATATGCCATTAGCATTCCTTTTCCATTTGTGTCCTGATTAGTAGGCCAGGTGGTAAGTGGAAAGCAGGCAACTGGAACTGGATCTGCAACTGAAGCAGTATCAGTAGCAGGCACAGGAGCTGAGGTAGAGAACATATTGTAAGCGGTAAAAGGAAACACATGCCACGATTAAAATGCTTCCCTCTTACCAATGCCAAAATACCATATTTTCCTCCCTATTCCCCTACACTTACACTAGCTCTTACTCTCGTTTTCACCCTCTCTACTTCTAGGCAACATAGTTTCGATCACTTTTCTTTCTATATATGTATGTGTATGTGTGTGTGTGTGTGTGTGTGTGTGTGTGTGTGTGTGTGCGTGTGTGTGCATGTTTGTGTCTTATGGTAATTTTTATGTTTATAATTATTATTAGTTTCGGGAAAAAAAAATGTGCATCTGTCGTAGATCGCGATTCGTTGTGCAGCGAAACGTGCAAAGTTAAAAGCCGCCCTAAGGACCTTTATGTAAAAGGACTAAATGTAAATTTTCCCTATAGGGCATATGGTAGAAGGTATAGGGTATAGTGTATTGGTTACTGTTTTTAGAGGGGTTGATGAATCATTGCCTGAACTAGTCTGGCCAGTCTAAATCTAAAAGGTAGCTATCTTCAGTATGAAGATGCCTTTTTTATTTTCTTTTTTTTTGTTTTTTGTTTTTTGTTTTGCTGTTGCTTCTGTTATTGTTGTTGTTGATTTTTTAGTTATTGTTTATACAAAATACAAATATACGAAATATAGAAATTGATTAAGGGTGTGCCCCTGGGTCCAACCCCCCATTACTGTTCTCCTGTAATCCTTGTGTGTTGGTTGCTTTTTTAATCCAGCTTTGTTGTAATGCGGCCAAGGTGCGCTGGCACAATGCATTTTGTTTTTTGTTTTGAGCCAAAGGATTATGGTAGGGAGGATGCAGCCTATGGGCATACCCATGCAGTTATTTATATTTCCAATATATCAGGACTTAGGCTAAGCGCAAAATCAAACTCAATACTGATGCATCTATTCAAACAGTTCAACAGCGATCTGAAAATCTATTGCATACTGCTGGGCGCTGAACTTAGTTAAATGTAGCAGAGCAGCGTCAGAGAGAGGGGAAAAAAAGCTGCTGGGTTCCAAACACATGGCTACACGATTCACATACACAAATATATATATATTTATATATATATATATATTTATAATCAAATACATAGACAGCTAGAAACATGCGTCAGCAAAAAGAGAAAAGAAAAAACAGAACTCGAAGCAAATTAATTATTATCAGAGAAACTTATCGTGTGTGTGTGTGATGTTGGCCTATGTGCTTGTGTGCGTGCTGAGCGCCCAGCTCCCATTTTGGCTAGCAAATCATTCATTTTCAATGCCACCCCCGACGAACTGACAGTAACAGTAACAGGAATAATGCGCGTGATTGTCATCATAATACAATAGAAATATATATATATATATATATATATATACGAATGTATATGTATATGTGTGTGTGTACGTGTAAGGACATTGTAAGATATAGACAAAAAAAGGTGTCTGGCGGGTGGGTGGAGGCGGCAAGGAAATCTATAGTAACTATGGAAACAAATATTATATACGAAATGTTTATAATAACTACCTAAAAGCTTGCGATTGCAAACCCCCTGCTGTCACCCTATGGCTACGCCTCTGTGTTTCTTTTTTTTGTATACATAAATTATGCTTATCTGGCACAGGACAAACACTTGCACGTCGCCGATCTGTCTCGTCTGTTGTACACCCCACTGTTGGATATGTGTATGGATTTTGTATGTTGACCGTCTGGAAATCGAAATCTCGCGAGGAACGAACAAAAATGAAATAAAACTGAAGTAAATGAAACCTAAAAACCACCCCATGCAAAAAAGTTGAGTTACATTTTTAATTTATTTTTTTTTGTCTTTTTGGCGAAGAACGAAAACAACAGCTACAACAACAACAGCAACAACAACAACAACAGCAACAACAACAGCAATGACAATGTGTTCAATGCGTGTAAATTGGAACAGACAGGCGACGGCGTTAGCGGTGGCGGTGGCACATTCGTAATGCCGGGCCATAAAAATCAGCACATGGAAACCGGTGAGCTGCAAAACAGGAAGTATACATACAAACTTACATACATATATATATATATATATATATATGTATATATGCGCATACATAGCAAAATACAAGCGCAATTAAGCACACGCACGCATGCCAAAAAGTTCTATAATACTCAATAGTCAGGATATAATATACGATTCGATATATATACAATATACATATATATATATATATATATATATATATATATATATGTGTATATATGTATATATATAGTGTATATGTATAGGGGGTGTATGTGATACAAGAGAAACTACCCCGGCGTTGGTGGTTGCAGTGCAACGAAAAGAAAAGAAAAGAAAAGAAAAAAAAACAACCCACACGACAAACAGCCCTCGTGCTTGGCAAGGATAATACGCATGCAAAGAGAGCGAGAGAGAGAAATAGCGCGGCAGGCTAAACGCTAAGCAACACACACACTAGCAACGTCATAATACGGTTGTCGACCTTAAATCTATTATAACAAAGTTGAATACTATATATTTGTTTTTTTTTTTTTGCATATATTTATTTGCAAAAAAATAACATATAACAAATTGTTTAAAGTATTTTGAAAACTATAATTATATATAAAGTTTTTGCCATTCACCGGCTGATCATGCTTGCAACTTTCTGGCAACACTTTGTTGACTGGTAACGGTCAGAGGTTAGGCGTGGGTTTCATCACAAGCACGCCTGTATTTATGTATGTATGTCCAGGCTATTAAGAGTAATCAGCCATTTTGATTTTGCATTTTATATTAACTATATTATATTTATAATAAAACTATGACTTTTTTTGTGTTAAACAATTGTGTTAAAAGACAAACACAAACAATGTGTGAGAAAAGAAGATTCCTTGCATCAGTTCACCCACCAACAGCACCCAGTTGAGCGACGGCAGAGTCGATTTTTCACAAAGCAAAGACAGGAGCGAAATACCTGAGGTAGTGAGCGTATTGCAGAGAGAGAGAGAGAGAGGGAGAGAGAGAAAAAGAAACTGGCATTGAGAACTAAAACAAAGCAGGGAAAAAAGCAATACAAACTGCTGCTGCTGCTGCTGCTGCTGCTGCTGGTCAACACAACAAATGCGCCGAATCTTTCACTCTTTCTCTCACAATAACACACACTCTCTCGCTCCCACACTTTGTTCTCTTCATATAAAACTATACATATCTATATGTAACTTTAACGTGTCTATGTGTGTATTTATGTGTATATATGCCGACGAGGGTAGCAACGTTTGTGTTTGCGTTCGCGTCATTTTCATTTCCACGCTAGACGTTGTACGCCGCAGTACGTTTTAACGCTCGTGTGCGCTGTTCAAGCTCGTGTGCTCTGCTCTTTTTTGCAATTGATTTTTTATTTTTTTTTTGAAAAAAGTAATGAAACAAACGACCACAACAGTTAACAATTGTTTAAATAATATAAAAAACACATTGCCATTGAAAATTAAATAAAGTGCAAGAACAAAAATAACAACAATCAACAAAAAGAAAACTTCAACAAGATCAACAACAACAACTACACAACATCATCATTATATTAAACAGCTACAGCACAACGTAAGCGTAACAAAATACGACAACAAAATGCTAAAAAAAAAAAAGCTACAAAAATTTGCCAAACGATCACTACGCGCTGCATAATTGTGCAATTATATACATATATATATATATATGTATATGTATATATATATATATAAATAAGTATATATATGTATATGCAAATACATATATATATATATATATTATTTGTTGTTGCTTTTAATTGTGTACCTGTATGTACTATTGTTTCTGTATTTGAGTGTATGCGTGTGTGGATGTGAAACAGTTTTATGTATGTACATACAATGTATGCTAAAACTCAAAATTTACAATGTGTAATAGGTATAAAAAAAAAATGTAGACAAGACGTTTAACGGGCAGCACCAAACAGCAAACAGTTCAACAAACTCAAAAGAGCGACAGGAGAGAACGATCGGTGCTGCCGGGCGGGCTGGAACTAGACAAAAAAAAAAGTAGTAATAGTAGTAGTAGTAGTAGTATCTACGTAGTATTTGTTGTTATGTGTTAATATCTACTGCTAAATGCAGCACTGTTGCCTGCTTTCTGTAGTATGCTGTGTATCTGTAAACGGGTGCTGTGCTTGTCAATGTGTGTGTATAGATATATATATGTATATATAAGTGAGTATACACGTATGCATGTGTTTGTTCTGTTCATGTAGTTGTGTGTTGAGTAGCAAAAAGGGCGCAGCTAGCAGCATATCGATTTTATGTGCAGGAAGGAGCATTGTACGCCGTGAACTACAACAAAAATAACAACAACAACAACAACAATAATGTTAACAAGAACGTCAACTAACCAACAGTAGTAGATATTTTATATGAGAACGACCCATTTTTGTTTACTATTGAGCAGCAAGGTAGTAAATTATATGCCGGCTACAATAAATAATTTAAAAAGTAATTATAAACAAAACGTTAAACGTGTATGGCGGTATATGGTAGTAGTTAAAATTGTGAATGGTCAAATAGTAGTAGTAGTAGTAGTAGTAGTAGTAGTTGTATTATCGTATTTGGGTAATGAGAGAGTAGATTGTATTTTGTGTTGCCACAGCAACACTTCAAACTAAACAAAAAAAAAAAAGTAGTGCGGGGGCACAGGAGCGAATTGCGCGGAAATACAAATTAGAACAATTCAGAAAACAGTAACAAACCCTTGAGCAAACAGTGAACAATATTTAGTTTTTTTTTTATTATTATTTCAAATTAAGTAAGAACAACAAACATCATAGCAACAAAAACAAAAGCAGCGCGTGTTTTAATTTAATAAGCAAGCGCGTCGTCTAGCAACAACAAAAATAACAACAATAAAACTTATAGATACTAAGTGTGTTGGTGTGTGTTTGAAACATATACATATATATATATATTTTATACATTTATATATATACTATATATATGAATAAATACATACATATATTAATAAATATTTATATATTTGTATATATTATATATATTTATATATATGTATATATATATATATATAATAAAATATAATATATGTATATATATATTTTTGTGTGGTGAAATATGCGCGCTAGTTAAAATACATACATAAAAAGAAAAAAAAAAATATCGACAAGAACAACAACAATAGAGGGAGCTGCCATACATTGTATGGCAAAGGAAAGAAGAGCGAGGGCGGTAGGTCACTCGCTCAGCGCGTTCGGTTCGCTCTCTTCCCAATGGCGCTCACTACCATAAATTAGCACACAGTGGCAGAGACGCAGCAGCAACAACTGAGAGATACTGTTATAATCATCAGTATTTGAAAATGAAAAAAAAAAAAAAAAAAAACGTACCCAACAAAAAATTAAACGCCAAATTACAACAAAAACATCAGCAGTTCATATATTGTCCGAAATTGTGTAACAACAAAAATAAAATTCACGCTGATATTTTTCAAATAGTTATCATACATTCATACAATAATATATATATATATATATATATATATAAATATTTTATATATATATATATATGTATATATTCGCATAAAATATTGTTAAAAATCTATGTCTCATTTGTTGTTGCTGTTGTAACTGCTTCTAGTGTTGCCGTTGCTGGTGCGGGTGCGGGTGCTGCCGCTGGCAATGTGATAGCTTTGGGTATTGGAAAAATCGATAAAATCGATTAATACGATAACACCAACGCCCAATACCAAAGACAAGCAGACAAATTTACCGTTTTTTGTTTTTGTTTTTATCTATTTTTTTCATACAACAACAACAACAACATTAGACGAAAAGGACGGCGACAACAGCAGCGTTTGTTTAACTATTAGCAATAAAGCCGCAATTTAAGCCAATATACAGCTACGGAATTAATATATATATATATATATATATATATATATATCCTGGAAAAAAAATATAGAGAAAACCAACTAAAAGGCGTTGTCAAGTCAAGAAAAGTGGAAAGGAAAGAAAAGGAGTTGCGCCGTATAAAGTGCGTGCGCGTTTACAACAAACAATTATAATAAATAAAAAAGTATTCAAACTATTTGTTTGACAAAAACGGCAGCAAAATTTTAACCGAAACAAGTGAGTATTTTAAAATAATAATAATTAAAAACAAATCTAATTTAAGCCAAATTGGGGAATGGTAAAAAGTTCGTAGCGTTTTCAATGGGTTCTCTTTACAATTGTTGTCATTTATTGCATGAACTTTTTACCAAACCTAATATACAATAGCTATTAGGATAAGGGAAATGGTGGTTGGTCGGGGGAGGTTAATCAGACATTTTGAATTTTCAGTTAAAAGAAATATGCAAAGATGACACGCTCTATTTTCAACATGTAGGCGTGCAAATTTTTATATATATATATATGTATATATATATATATGCATGTGTATATACATATATATAAATTTCTAAGTTATATTTGTGTGTGTGTGTTAGTTTTTATTTGACCTTTTGACTTCCGAGCATCGCGAGAAATGAACGCAACCTACAATAGCAACCACCCAAAGTGCAAGTTCACAGATCATACAGCAGCCGTTGCCAAAGTGTTGCCAGACTGTTAAAAATTGAAAGCAATTTTATCAAAAAAAAAAAAACAAAAAGCAAAAAAGAAAAGTAAACGCACGCACAGGCCATAGGCACATGCTGCTTTTTTGTATTTAACCAAAAAGGGGGTGGCATTGTGTTTCTCGTAACGGTATATATATATATAAATATATATAAATATTTAACCCTTAAAGGCTAGCAAAGTTTACATATATACATATTACATATACATATATATATAGATAAATATTTGATATGGTAAAAAGTTAGTGGCGTTTTTTTTTTTTTTTGCTGTAATTTGCAAAGTGCTAAAACATTGTAGTTAAAACTGAAGAATTCTTGATTAAATTTAATTTATTTTTTTTTTTAAAGATATACAGTTAAATATTGCTAAAAAAAAAAAACGCCACAAACTTACATATTTAAGGATATATATATATATGTATGTATATGTATGTTAATAAGTTTTTTTTTTGCAAATGAAATATTACAACTTGTTTCTGATTTTAAGGGTTGCTTCGTCTCGCTGTTGCACACGGCAGCTACTGTTGTCATAAGGGGCGGGTGGGTTGGCGGTAGGCTGTCCCTTTACTTCTTTACGCTTGCAAATAGAACGGGTGTTGTACACACTTTTAGCTGCAGTTGCTGCTCTTTTTAAGTTGAAAAAAAAAACATTTCTTTTTTTTTTTTTAAAGGGGGTTGTGCTGCTGCTGCTGCGTGAGAGTTCGTTGATACTTTGTGTGCTGCATTACGATCGTTTGTTCATGTATATGTATATACATGGGTGTGTGTGTGTGTGCATGTTTGTATGTATTATATAACTGGGTTTGGTCGTGTTACAATAACCAACAACAACATAGGGAGTAGAAGCAGCAGCAGCAGCAGGAATTGTTGTAACAGGAACGTAAATATGTAACAGTTAGTAGGAGCAGTGACTATAAGGACTATAAGGGATAGCGTAACAGGCAGAGAAAGAGAGAGAGTGAGTGAGGAAGAGAGGGTGAGGAAGAGAAAGAGCAAACGCGCGACGCTAACATAAAGGACATAGAACGAAGGTCTAGCAAGGACCTGCGCTCAGTAGCATCGCGTGCTTGGGTAGTAGCGGGTCTCGCAGCCGGAACGATAACCATACAATTTAATAAAATCTCAGTAAACTCTCCACCAAAATAACTCTCTTACTCTAACACTCTCTCGCTTACTCTCAATATATATATATATAAATATATATATATTTATATTTTGTTAACTCTCTGTGTTTGGTTTCACCCTCTGTCTGCCACCTACAAGCACTTTGTGCTAGCTGTCTGTTTGTTTCTTTTAGCGTGCATGCGTGCACGTGTATGTGTATGTGTGTGTGTGTGCGTGTGTATGTGTGAGCTTTTGCTTAGCCTTTTCAAGTGTCTTCCGTCTGTGTCTGAGATTGTTGTAGGCTTTCAATCTAACGCTCTCTTTCTCTCACTACTTTAGTCTTTATACGGTCGGTAATGCTGTCTGCCTGTGTGTGTGTGTGTGTGTCTAAAACTAAGAAAATGTGCTTAAGTGGGCCGCTGGGTGGCGCCACTGTGCTAATCATTAACCGTTACAACTATATTAATAAAATTAAACTAAGAAAATAAAGACAAAAAAATAATATAAAATAGTTAAAGTAAAAAAGAAAAAAGAGAAAAAACTAACATAAATTTTAGTTAATTGTTGCTAATTTCCTGCTACTAACACACCTTGCAAATGGTTTAATCTTGACATTTAACTCTTCTTCTTCCATATGCTGTGCCTGCGTTGGTCTCCTCAACCTAACAACAATTCCATCAACAACAACAACAATTGTTTAAACTAAAAAAAAAAAAACGAAAACAAAACGAAAACAACAAAATAAAAAAAACAAAAGTGGACTTTATGATGGCAAATACAGGCGCCACTGGCGTGGATACACAGGCGCAATTAATGCAAAGCGCCGCAGCGGCGGCTGCTGTGGCAGCAACAAATGCTGCAACACCCGTACAGAGTGCGGCTGCTGTAGCCGCTGCCGCTCAACTGCAACAGCAACAGCAACAAGTACAGCAGGCGATATTGCAAGTGCAACAGCAGCAGACACAGCAAGCGGTTGCAGCAGCAGCAGCAGCCGTTACGCAGCAGTTACAACAACAGCAGCAGGCAGTTGCACAGCAAGCAGTTGTACAGCAACAGCAGGTTGTACAGCAGCAACAACAGCAGCAGCAGCAAGTACAGCAAGCACAGCAAGCAGTTGTTGCCGTACAGCAACAGCAGCAACAACAACAACAACAGCAGCAGCAGCAGCAGCAGCAACAACAAGTGCAACAACAGCAAGTGCAACAGCAAGTACAGCAGCAAGTCCAAGCCAATACAAATGGTAATTCTGGAGGGGCACAGAACGGCAGCAATGGCAGCACAGAGACGCGCACAAATCTTATTGTTAATTATCTGCCACAAACGATGACAGAGGATGAGATACGTTCGTTATTCTCAAGCGTTGGTGAGATTGAATCGGTTAAACTGATACGTGACAAGTCTCAGGTGTATATTGATCCATTAAATCCACAAGCGCCAAGCAAGGGTCAAAGTTTAGGATATGGTTTTGTTAATTATGTAAGGCCACAGGATGCCGAACAGGCAGTTAATGTATTAAATGGTCTGCGCTTGCAGAATAAAACCATAAAGGTATCATTTGCACGTCCATCATCGGATGCAATTAAGGGCGCCAATCTTTATGTATCGGGATTGCCCAAGACCATGACACAGCAAGAATTGGAGTCAATATTTGCGCCCTTTGGGGCTATTATCACATCACGCATCCTGCAAAATGCTGGCAATGATACACAGACCAAAGGCGTTGGCTTCATACGCTTCGATAAGCGGGAGGAGGCAACACGCGCGATAATCGCATTAAATGGCACCACGCCCAGCAGCTGCACCGATCCAATTGTTGTTAAATTCTCCAATACGCCCGGTAGCACCAGCAAGATTATACAGCCGCAATTGCCTGCTTTTCTTAATCCACAGCTGGTGCGACGAATTGGAGGCGCAATGCATACACCCGTTAATAAGGGTCTTGCACGGTTCTCGCCAATGGCTGGTGACATGCTTGATGTGATGCTACCGAATGGTCTTGGCGCTGCAGCGGCGGCAGCCACAACGCTAGCTAGCGGTCCTGGCGGTGCATATCCCATATTTATATATAATTTGGCGCCCGAAACGGAGGAGGCGGCACTCTGGCAGCTGTTTGGCCCCTTCGGTGCTGTGCAATCGGTTAAGATCGTTAAGGATCCAACCACAAATCAATGCAAGGGATACGGTTTTGTATCAATGACCAATTATGATGAAGCCGCTATGGCTATACGTGCACTCAATGGTTATACCATGGGTAATCGTGTGCTGCAGGTCAGCTTTAAGACCAATAAGGCCAAATGAAGTGTTTGGCTATCATCCAACACTCTCTTAACACCCTCACACACACTATCTCACTCTCTGTCTGCCTCTCTTTCAATCTCTCACTCTCTCTTTCACTCTCACTCTCACTTACTCACTGAATGAGTAGTAGAAGTAGCCATTAGGATGGGAAATGCAACTATATATTAAATTAATAATTACTTAATTAATTAAATAATTACTTAATTACGTAATTAATAATTAAATATAATATTTAACAGGAGAGCAAGTAAATATACAAATATATAAGGGAAAAATAAATTCAAGTCCCCCCATGCCCCATACCCCCGACCCAAAAGTCACAGTCACTCTCTCTCTCTCTCTCTCTCTTGGTCCATCGCTCCAAATATTCTAAAGACCATTAATCATAGCAATACACTAAACTACACTACACTACACTATACTACACACTTAACTAGTTTATATACATACATATACAAACACACACACACACACACACACACACACACACACACACACATATATATATATATATATATATATAAATAACCGACGTATCAATATTTAAATATGCATGGTATGACGGTAACTAAGCGCAACAAAACAACAAAGTAAAACTGTATGTGTTTAACACACACAAACCCCCAACACACACACACACACACACACACACACACACACTCACTCACTCACTCAATCACTCATACATATAAAAAGAGATAGGTACAGATAACAATAAGAAAAACAGTTAACCAGACATCCAATTGGGTTTATCCTATGGCCTAAACATAAATGTCTCGTCTAAACAACGAAACGACGGCCAACACGTCGTCGGCCGTTGCAATAGAAAAATTCTTGTTTAGCATTTAAGAAATCCTTTAAAAAAAAAAAGTAAAAAAAAGAAGAAGAAAAGGAACACAAAACAAAACCAAAACTAAAAAAAAAAAACAAAATCTCGAAATTTGTGTCGATTTGCAATATTTAAAAAAATATTTAAAAGTAAAAGAAAGAAACAAAAAAAAAAAAAGGGAAAGAAATGGCTGCAATTTTAATGTGGCAGCCGCAGTTAGTCGCAAAGTAAAACAAAGAAATCAACAAAAAGAAGAAAAAAGAAAATAAAATAAATACTAATATTAATATATATATTAAAGAAAAAAAAGTATACAAATTTAACTAAACGAAATTAATTAGCAAAAAAAAAATTATATACACATACATATATATATATATATATACATATATATATATATATATATATGTATGAGAAAAACATTTTTAAAATTTTAATTCATAAGTTAAAACAGCAATGAAATCTTCCAGTAACAACAGCAACAGCAACAACAACAACAACAGACAGCAACAGCAACAACAAATGAAATGAAATGAAATGCAATGAAATTGAAAACAGAAAAGCAAAAAAGAAAAGCGCCCAAAAGCTGTTTAATTAAACTTAAAACTTTTCTACAATACCAAAAAAAAAAAAAAAATAAAATAAATAGAAATATATAAATAAAAAAAAAGGAAAATTCGAAATGAAAACTTTGTGCGTTGTGAGTTTAGGTACATTAGCTCTTTGTCTGGCTTAAAAAAAAAAAAAACAAAACAAAAAAGAAACCAAAATGAAAAGTATTTAAAGGAAGAATAAAAAGACGAAGACGAAGAAGTTAGTAGAAGAAAATGTTATAGAAAAACGCCAACACACACACACACACACACACACTAGCATACATTTATAATATATATATATATATATATGTATATGTGTGTGTGTGTGTGTGTGAAAGTGTATGTGCATATATGGAGGCTGCTACAGTATTAAATAAACTAAAATAAAAATAAAATTAATATATATAAATATATATATGAAAACAAAATTAAATATTATTTATAAATATATATATATATATATGTATATGTATGTGTATATATATATATTTACATTTTTTAAATGTTTTGTGTTTGTTTTTTTGTTTTTTGTTTTTTTATACTTAAACAAAAACTTAACAAAAAAAAAAAAAAGAAAAACAAAAGAGAGAGAAAAAGAAAACCAAACGAAAGCCAAGCATAAAGCAGATCAAAAAGAGGAGTATAAAAGAAAAATAAAAAACAAAAAAGAAAATGTCCAAACTCACAGACGCACAAGCTTTATAATAAATTACGACACGCAAACACACAGACAGACAGACACACACACACAGAAATACTTTTGGGACAAGTGTGCAAGTAGGAAAAAAGAAAATAAACAAAAAAAAAAGAAACAGAATTATGATAAAGATAAAGTTAAAGTTAACTTAATGCGAAAGTAAATGAAATTAATACAATAATTTATGCGCAAATTTGAATAAAACAAAAAGAAAAACAAAAAAGTTTTTACTAAAGTAAATAATTGTTAGTGAATATTATATACCATAATATTTATACATCAATGATACATATATATATATATATATATATATATATTATATATATATATATATGTATACATAACTTATATACTTTATATAATGTATAGTTAAAGCAGCAAGTAAGAAGCATAAAACAAAGAGAATCATTTGCTAACATTTTTTAGCGTTTCAAAAGCGTAGCACAAAAAGAAAACTCAGTAACTAAAACAACAACTTTAATAACAGCAACAACAACAACAATAAGAACAACAACAAACACTTTTTTATACATATGACAAAAAGTCGCAAAAAGCATAATAACAAAATTAACTATTATTATAATAATAATAATAACAATAAAAATGACAACAATAATAATAATAAAAATAAACAATAAAATAATTAAAATTAAAATAAAAATAAAAATAATTAAAATAATAATATGAATATTATAATAAGCATTAGCAAAGCGTTTTTTGTAGCTATTTAAGTGCAACATTTTGTTAAATATTTGAATGAAAGAGTATAGAAATAGTTGAAAGAAAAGAAAAAAAAACTAAGAGATATAAGCAATTGAGATCTGATAAATATTGCTACCACTCCCCCCCGCCCCCACCATTTTCTCACTAAAGTTCAACTTCCTTTTTGCCCACTCCAAAAAAAAAAAAAAAAATAAGTACGTTACGCTTAATATTCAATGTATAATGTATGTATGGTACAGTACCAACAAAACACTCAAACAACAGAGCACAGCGTATGGTACAGTACCAACAAAACATTCAGGCAACAGAGAACAGTTAAGCTGCATAATAAGAACAAAGCAAGCAATTAAAGTTCAAAGAGAATACATTAAAAGAGCATAAACTTAACATAAAATACCAAAATATAACAAACTATAAAAAAAAAATTATAGTTTGTTATATTTTGGTATTTTATGTTAAGTTTATGCTCTTTTAATGTATTCTCTTTGAACTTTAATTGCTTGCTTTGTTCTTATTATGCAGCTTAACTGTTCTCTGTTGCCTGAATGTTTTGTTGGTACTGTACCATACGCTGTGCTCTGTTGTTTGAGTGTTTTGTTGGTACTGTACCATACATACATTATACATTGAATATTAAGCGTAACGTACTTATTTTCTTTTTTTTTTTGGAGTGGGCAAAAAGGAAGTTGAACTTTAGTGAGAAAATGGTGGGGGCGGGGGGGAGTGGTAGCAATATTTATCAGATCTCAATTGCTTATATCTCTTAGTTTTTTTTTCTTTTCTTTCAACTATTTCTATACTCTTTCATTCAAATATTTAACAAAATGTTGCACTTAAATAGCTACAAAAAACGCTTTGCTAATGCTTATTATAATATTCATATTATTATTTTAATTATTTTTATTTTTATTTTAATTTTAATTATTTTATTGTTTATTTTTATTATTATTATTGTTGTCATTTTTATTGTTATTATTATTATTATAATAATAGTTAATTTTGTTATTATGCTTTTTGCGACTTTTTGTCATATGTATAAAAAAGTGTTTGTTGTTGTTCTTATTGTTGTTGTTGTTGCTGTTATTAAAGTTGTTGTTTTAGTTACTGAGTTTTCTTTTTGTGCTACGCTTTTGAAACGCTAAAAAATGTTAGCAAATGATTCTCTTTGTTTTATGCTTCTTACTTGCTGCTTTAACTATACATTATATAAAGTATATAAGTTATGTATACATATATATATATATATATATATATACATATATATATATATATATATATATGTATCATTGATGTATAAATATTATGGTATATAATATTCACTAACAATTATTTACTTTAGTAAAAACTTTTTTGTTTTTCTTTTTGTTTTATTCAAATTTGCGCATAAATTATTGTATTAATTTCATTTACTTTCGCATTAAGTTAACTTTAACTTTATCTTTATCATAATTCTGTTTCTTTTTTTTTTGTTTATTTTCTTTTTTCCTACTTGCACACTTGTCCCAAAAGTATTTCTGTGTGTGTGTGTCTGTCTGTCTGTGTGTTTGCGTGTCGTAATTTATTATAAAGCTTGTGCGTCTGTGAGTTTGGACATTTTCTTTTTTGTTTTTTATTTTTCTTTTATACTCCTCTTTTTGATCTGCTTTATGCTTGGCTTTCGTTTGGTTTTCTTTTTCTCTCTCTTTTGTTTTTCTTTTTTTTTTTTTTGTTAAGTTTTTGTTTAAGTATAAAAAAACAAAAAACAAAAAAACAAACACAAAACATTTAAAAAATGTAAATATATATATATACACATACATATACATATATATATATATATATTTATAAATAATATTTAATTTTGTTTTCATATATATATTTATATATATTAATTTTATTTTTATTTTAGTTTATTTAATACTGTAGCAGCCTCCATATATGCACATACACTTTCACACACACACACACACACATATACATATATATATATATATATATTATAAATGTATGCTAGTGTGTGTGTGTGTGTGTGTGTTTGGCGTTTTTCTATAACATTTTCTTCTACTAACTTCTTCGTCTTCGTCTTTTTATTCTTCCTTTAAATACTTTTCATTTTGGTTTCTTTTTTGTTTTGTTTTTTTTTTTTTTAAGCCAGACAAAGAGCTAATGTACCTAAACTCACAACGCACAAAGTTTTCATTTCGAATTTTCCTTTTTTTTTATTTATATATTTCTATTTATTTTATTTTTTTTTTTTTTTGGTATTGTAGAAAAGTTTTAAGTTTAATTAAACAGCTTTTGGGCGCTTTTCTTTTTTGCTTTTCTGTTTTCAATTTCATTGCATTTCATTTCATTTCATTTGTTGTTGCTGTTGCTGTTGCTGTTGTTGTTGTTGTTGTTGCTGTTGCTGTTGTTACTGGAAGATTTCATTGCTGTTTTAACTTATGAATTAAAATTTTAAAAATGTTTTTCTCATACATATATATATATATATATATATGTATATATATATATATATATGTATGTGTATATAATTTTTTTTTTGCTAATTAATTTCGTTTAGTTAAATTTGTATACTTTTTTTTCTTTAATATATATATTAATATTAGTATTTATTTTATTTTCTTTTTTCTTCTTTTTGTTGATTTCTTTGTTTTACTTTGCGACTAACTGCGGCTGCCACATTAAAATTGCAGCCATTTCTTTCCCTTTTTTTTTTTTTGTTTCTTTCTTTTACTTTTAAATATTTTTTTTAAATATTGCAAATCGACACAAATTTCGAGATTTTGTTTTTTTTTTTTAGTTTTGGTTTTGTTTTGTGTTCCTTTTCTTCTTCTTTTTTTTACTTTTTTTTTTTAAAGGATTTCTTAAATGCTAAACAAGAATTTTGCTATTGCAACGGCCGACGACGTGTTGGCCGTCGTTTCGTTGTTTAGACGAGACATTTATGTTTAGGCCATAGGATAAACCCAATTGGATGTCTGGTTAACTGTTTTTCTTATTGTTATCTGTACCTATCTCTTTTTATATGTATGAGTGATTGAGTGAGTGTGTGTGTGTGAGTGTGTGTGTGTGTGTGTGTGTGTTGGGGGTTTGTGTGTGTTAAACACATACAGTTTTACTTTGTTGTTTTGTTGCGCTTAGTTACCGTCATACCATGCATATTTAAATATTGATACGTCGGTTATTTATATATATATATATATATATATATATATATATGTGTGTGTGTGTGTGTGTGTGTGTGTGTGTGTTTGTATATGTATGTATATAAACTAGTTAAGTGTGTAGTATAGTGTAGTGTAGTTTAGTGTATTGCTATGATTAATGGTCTTCAGAATATTTGGAGCGATGGACCGAGAGAGAGAGTGACTGTGACTTTTGGGTCGGGGGTATGGGGCATGGGGGGACTTGAATTTATTTTTCCCTTATATATTTGTATATTTACTTGCTCTCCTGTTAAATATTATATTTAATTATTAATTACGTAATTAAGTAATTATTTAATTAATTAAGTAATTATTAATTTAATATATAGTTGCATTTCCCATCCTAATGGCTACTTCTACTACTCATTCAGTGAGTAAGTGAGAGTGAGAGTGAAAGAGAGAGTGAGAGATTGAAAGAGAGGCAGACAGAGAGTGAGATAGTGTGTGTGAGGGTGTTAAGAGAGTGTTGGATGATAGCCAAACACTTCATTTGGCCTTATTGGTCTTAAAGCTGACCTGCAGCACACGATTACCCATGGTATAACCATTGAGTGCACGTATAGCCATAGCGGCTTCATCATAATTGGTCATTGATACAAAACCGTATCCCTTGCATTGATTTGTGGTTGGATCCTTAACGATCTTAACCGATTGCACAGCACCGAAAGGGCCAAACAGCTGCCAGAGTGCCGCCTCCTCCGTTTCGGGCGCCAAATTATATATAAATATGGGATATGCACCGCCAGGACCGCTAGCTAGCGTTGTGGCTGCCGCCGCTGCAGCGCCAAGACCATTCGGTAGCATCACATCAAGCATGTCACCAGCCATTGGCGAGAACCGTGCAAGACCCTTATTAACGGGTGTATGCATTGCGCCTCCAATTCGTCGCACCAGCTGTGGATTAAGAAAAGCAGGCAATTGCGGCTGTATAATCTTGCTGGTGCTACCGGGCGTATTGGAGAATTTAACAACAATTGGATCGGTGCAGCTGCTGGGCGTGGTGCCATTTAATGCGATTATCGCGCGTGTTGCCTCCTCCCGCTTATCGAAGCGTATGAAGCCAACGCCTTTGGTCTGTGTATCATTGCCAGCATTTTGCAGGATGCGTGATGTGATAATAGCCCCAAAGGGCGCAAATATTGACTCCAATTCTTGCTGTGTCATGGTCTTGGGCAATCCCGATACATAAAGATTGGCGCCCTTAATTGCATCCGATGATGGACGTGCAAATGATACCTTTATGGTTTTATTCTGCAAGCGCAGACCATTTAATACATTAACTGCCTGTTCGGCATCCTGTGGCCTTACATAATTAACAAAACCATATCCTAAACTTTGACCCTTGCTTGGCGCTTGTGGATTCAATGGATCAATATACACCTGAGACTTGTCACGTATCAGTTTAACCGATTCAATCTCACCAACGCTTGAGAATAACGAACGTATCTCATCCTCTGTCATCGTTTGTGGCAGATAATTAACAATAAGATTTGTGCGCGTCTCTGTGCTGCCATTGCTGCCGTTCTGTGCCCCTCCAGAATTACCATTTGTATTGGCTTGGACTTGCTGCTGTACTTGCTGTTGCACTTGCTGTTGTTGCACTTGTTGTTGCTGCTGCTGCTGCTGCTGCTGCTGCTGTTGTTGTTGTTGCTGCTGTTGCTGTACGGCAACAACTGCTTGCTGTGCTTGCTGTACTTGCTGCTGCTGCTGTTGTTGCTGCTGTACAACCTGCTGTTGCTGTACAACTGCTTGCTGTGCAACTGCCTGCTGCTGTTGTTGTAACTGCTGCGTAACGGCTGCTGCTGCTGCTGCAACCGCTTGCTGTGTCTGCTGCTGTTGCACTTGCAATATCGCCTGCTGTACTTGTTGCTGTTGCTGTTGCAGTTGAGCGGCAGCGGCTACAGCAGCCGCACTCTGTACGGGTGTTGCAGCATTTGTTGCTGCCACAGCAGCCGCCGCTGCGGCGCTTTGCATTAATTGCGCCTGTGTATCCACGCCAGTGGCGCCTGTATTTGCCATCATAAAGTCCACTTTTGTTTTTTTTTTATTTTGTTGTTTTCGTTTTGTTTTCGTTTTTTTTTTTTTTAGTTTAAACAATTGTTGTTGTTGTTGATGGAATTGTTGTTAGGTTGAGGAGACCAACGCAGGCACAGCATATGGAAGAAGAAGAGTTAAATGTCAAGATTAAACCATTTGCAAGGTGTGTTAGTAGCAGGAAATTAGCAACAATTAACTAAAATTTATGTTAGTTTTTTCTCTTTTTTCTTTTTTACTTTAACTATTTTATATTATTTTTTTGTCTTTATTTTCTTAGTTTAATTTTATTAATATAGTTGTAACGGTTAATGATTAGCACAGTGGCGCCACCCAGCGGCCCACTTAAGCACATTTTCTTAGTTTTAGACACACACACACACACACAGGCAGACAGCATTACCGACCGTATAAAGACTAAAGTAGTGAGAGAAAGAGAGCGTTAGATTGAAAGCCTACAACAATCTCAGACACAGACGGAAGACACTTGAAAAGGCTAAGCAAAAGCTCACACATACACACGCACACACACACACATACACATACACGTGCACGCATGCACGCTAAAAGAAACAAACAGACAGCTAGCACAAAGTGCTTGTAGGTGGCAGACAGAGGGTGAAACCAAACACAGAGAGTTAACAAAATATAAATATATATATATTTATATATATATATATTGAGAGTAAGCGAGAGAGTGTTAGAGTAAGAGAGTTATTTTGGTGGAGAGTTTACTGAGATTTTATTAAGTTGTATGGTTATCGTTCCGGCTGCGAGACCCGCTACTACCCAAGCACGCGATGCTACTGAGCGCAGGTCCTTGCTAGACCTTCGTTCTATGTCCTTTATGTTAGCGTCGCGCGTTTGCTCTTTCTCTTCCTCACCCTCTCTTCCTCACTCACTCTCTCTCTTTCTCTGCCTGTTACGCTATCCCTTATAGTCCTTATAGTCACTGCTCCTACTAACTGTTACATATTTACGTTCCTGTTACAACAATTCCTGCTGCTGCTGCTGCTTCTACTCCCTATGTTGTTGTTGGTTATTGTAACACGACCAAACCCAGTTATATAATACATACAAACATGCACACACACACACACCCATGTATATACATATACATGAACAAACGATCGTAATGCAGCACACAAAGTATCAACGAACTCTCACGCAGCAGCAGCAGCACAACCCCCTTTAAAAAAAAAAAAAAGAAATGTTTTTTTTTTCAACTTAAAAAGAGCAGCAACTGCAGCTAAAAGTGTGTACAACACCCGTTCTATTTGCAAGCGTAAAGAAGTAAAGGGACAGCCTACCGCCAACCCACCCGCCCCTTATGACAACAGTAGCTGCCGTGTGCAACAGCGAGACGAAGCAACCCTTAAAATCAGAAACAAGTTGTAATATTTCATTTGCAAAAAAAAAACTTATTAACATACATATACATACATATATATATATATCCTTAAATATGTAAGTTTGT
The DNA here is from genome assembly GCA_037044455.1 of Zygothrica quintamaculata. Classification (NCBI taxonomy): domain Eukaryota; kingdom Metazoa; phylum Arthropoda; class Insecta; order Diptera; family Drosophilidae; genus Zygothrica; species Zygothrica quintamaculata. The sequence continues at coordinate 355,740 of JBAMBS010001226.1, forward strand.
GGCGTTTTTTTTTTTTAGCAATATTTAACTGTATATCTTTAAAAAAAAAAATAAATTAAATTTAATCAAGAATTCTTCAGTTTTAACTACAATGTTTTAGCACTTTGCAAATTACAGCAAAAAAAAAAAAAAACGCCACTAACTTTTTACCATATCAAATATTTATCTATATATATATGTATATGTAATATGTATATATGTAAACTTTGCTAGCCTTTAAGGGTTAAATACTTATATATATTTATATATATATATACCGTTACGAGAAACACAATGCCACCCCCTTTTTGGTTAAATACAAAAAAGCAGCATGTGCCTATGGCCTGTGCGTGCGTTTACTTTTCTTTTTTGCTTTCTGTTTTTTTTTTTTTGATAAAATTGCTTTCAATTTTTAACAGTCTGGCAACACTTTGGCAACGGCTGCTGTATGATCTGTGAACTTGCACTTTGGGTGGTTGCTATTGTAGGTTGCGTTCATTTCTCGCGATGCTCGGAAGTCAAAAGGTCAAATAAAAACTAACACACACACACAAATATAACTTAGAAATTTATATATATGTATATACACATGCATATATATATATATATATATATACATATATATATAAAAATTTGCACGCCTACATGTTGAAAACAGAGCGTGTCATCTTTGCATATTTCTTTTAACTGAAAATTCAAAATGTCTGATTAACCTCCCCCGACCAACCACCATTTCCCTTATCCTAATAGCTATTGTATATTAGGTTTGGTAAAAAGTTCATGCAATAAATGACAAGAATTGTAAAGAGAACCCATTGAAAACGCTACGAACTTTTTACCATTCCCCAATTTGGCTTAAATTAGATTTGTTTTTAATTATTATTATTTTAAAATACTCACTTGTTTCGGTTAAAATTTTGCTGCCGTTTTTGTCAAACAAATAGTTTGAATACTTTTTTATTTATTATAATTGTTTGTTGTAAACGCGCACGCACTTTATACGGCGCAACTCCTTTTCTTTCCTTTCCACTTTTCTTGACTTGACAACGCCTTTTAGTTGGTTTTCTCTATATTTTTTTTCCAGGATATATATATATATATATATATATATATATATTAATTCCGTAGCTGTATATTGGCTTAAATTGCGGCTTTATTGCTAATAGTTAAACAAACGCTGCTGTTGTCGCCGTCCTTTTCGTCTAATGTTGTTGTTGTTGTTGTATGAAAAAAATAGATAAAAACAAAAACAAAAAACGGTAAATTTGTCTGCTTGTCTTTGGTATTGGGCGTTGGTGTTATCGTATTAATCGATTTTATCGATTTTTCCAATACCCAAAGCTATCACATTGCCAGCGGCAGCACCCGCACCCGCACCAGCAACGGCAACACTAGAAGCAGTTACAACAGCAACAACAAATGAGACATAGATTTTTAACAATATTTTATGCGAATATATACATATATATATATATATAAAATATTTATATATATATATATATATATATATATTATTGTATGAATGTATGATAACTATTTGAAAAATATCAGCGTGAATTTTATTTTTGTTGTTACACAATTTCGGACAATATATGAACTGCTGATGTTTTTGTTGTAATTTGGCGTTTGATTTTTTGTTGGGTACGTTTTTTTTTTTTTTTTTTTTCATTTTCAAATACTGATGATTATAACAGTATCTCTCAGTTGTTGCTGCTGCGTCTCTGCCACTGTGTGCTAATTTATGGTAGTGAGCGCCATTGGGAAGAGAGCGAACCGAACGCGCTTAGTGAGTGACCTACCGCCCTCGCTCTTGTTTCCTTTGCCATACAATGTATGGCAGCTCCCTCTATTGTTGTTGTTCTTGTCGATATTTTTTTTTTTCTTTTTATGTATGTATTCTAACTAGCGCGCACACTTCACCACACAAAAAATATATATATACATATATTATATTTTATTATATATATATATATATATATATATATATATAATATATACAAATATATATATATTTATTAATATATGTATGTATTTATTCATATATATAGTATATATATAAATGTATAAAATATATATATATATGTATATGTTTCAAACACACACCAACACACTTAGTATCTATAAGTTTTATTGTTGTTATTTTTGTTGTTGCTAGACGACGCGCTTGCTTATTAAATTAAAACACGCGCTGCTTTTGTTTTTGTTGCTATGATGTTTGTTGTTCTTACTTAATTTGAAATAATAATAAAAAAAAAAAACTAAATATTGTTCACTGTTTGCTCAAGGGTTTGTTGCTGTTTTGTGAATTGTTCTAATTTGTATTTCCGTGCAATTCGCTCCTGTGCCCCCGCACTACTTTTTTTTTTTTGTTTAGTTTGAAGTGTTGCTGTGGCAACACAAAATACAATCTACTCTCTCATTACCCAAATACGATAATACAACTACTACTACTACTACTACTACTACTACTATTTGACCATTCACAATTTTAACTACTACCATATACCGCCATACACGTTTAACGTTTTGTTTATAAATACTTTTTAAATTATTTATTGTAGCCGGCATATAATTTACTACCTTGCTGCTCAATAGTAAACAAAAATGGGTCGTTCTCATATAAAATATCTACTACTGTTGGTTAGTTGACGTTCTTGTTAACATTATTGTTGTTGTTGTTGTTATTTTTGTTGTAGTTCACGGCGTACAATGCTCCTTCCTGCACATAAAATCGATATGCTGCTAGCTGCGCCCTTTTTGCTACTCAACACACAACTACATGAACAGAACAAACACATGCATACGTGTATACTCACTTATATATACATATATATATCTATACACACACATTGACAAGCACAGCACCCGTTTACAGATACACAGCATACTACAGAAAGCAGGCAACAGTGCTGCATTTAGCAGTAGATATTAACACATAACAACAAATACTACGTAGATACTACTACTACTACTACTATTACTACTTTTTTTTTGTCTAGTCCCAGCCCGCCCGGCAGCACCGATCGTTCTCTCCTGTCGCTCTTTTGAGTTTGTTGAACTGTTTGCTGTTTGGTGCTGCCCGTTAAACGTCTTGTCTACATTTTTTTTTTATACCTATTACACATTGTAAATTTTGAGTTTTAGCATACATTGTATGTACATACATAAAACTGTTTCACATCCACACACGCATACACTCAAATACAGAAACAATAGTACATACAGGTACACAATTAAAAGCAACAACAAATAATATATATATATATATATGTATTTGCATATACATATATATACTTATTTATATATATATATATACATATACATATATATATATATATGTATATAATTGCACAATTATGCAGCGCGTAGTGATCGTTTGGCAAATTTTTGTAGCTTTTTTTTTTTTTAGCATTTTGTTGTCGTATTTTGTTACGCTTACGTTGTGCTGTAGCTGTTTAATATAATGATGATGTTGTGTAGTTGTTGTTGTTGATCTTGTTGAAGTTTTCTTTTTGTTGATTGTTGTTATTTTTGTTCTTGCACTTTATTTAATTTTCAATGGCAATGTGTTTTTTATATTATTTAAACAATTGTTAACTGTTGTGGTCGTTTGTTTCATT
>JBAMBS010001229.1:0-335098 GCA_037044455.1 Zygothrica quintamaculata
GCTGGAATCAAGCTGGGAAAAAATAGCCACAGATTTAGTTAACGTTAGCGATCAAGAATTGGAGCAACATGTGGCAAAAATTATTAAAGACAATCAAATTGATATCGCCTCCAGTTCCCATGTATATGTGGGCATGGATAATCGATATCATAGTCCCCGCTTGCTTAAAGCCGTTGCTGATGGTGTCATTGCCTTAAAAGGAAATGTTCGAGAATTTGGTATAGTCACAACCCCAATGATGCATTACTTTGTTGTTGCGTCCAATACAAAGGAGGTATATGGCAAGCCTACGGAAGAAGGATATTATGAGAAGCTTATTACGGCGTTCGAGAAACTGCGTGATAATCAGCTAGAAAATGGAAATTATCGGAATCAACTTATTTACGATGGTGCTAATGGTGTTGGTGCTAGGAAAATGCTTCAGTTTCTAAAACGTATGCATAATTCATTGAATGTTACTGTTATTAATCAAGGTATTGGCAGTGGGAAAATAAACGAAAATTGTGGAGCCGATCATGTGAAGGTGAAACAAATACCACCCATATCTATGCCGGATGTTCCACCCTATACACGTTGTGTGAGTGTCGATGGTGACGCTGATCGTGTTGTTTATTTTTTTATGGATGATTCAGGGCAATTTAATCTACTTGATGGAGATCGGATTGCCACACTGGTTGCTGGTTATATTATGGACTTAATTAAAAAGTGTGCATTAGACCTAAGATTAGGACTTGTTCAGACTGCTTATGCCAATGGTGCGTCTACTGATTACATTGTTAATGAATTAAAGGTGCCTGTTTCTTGTGTGCCAACCGGCGTAAAACATTTACACCATAAAGCCTTGGAATATGATATTGGTGTTTATTTTGAGGCCAATGGTCATGGTACAATTGTGTTTAGTGATAATGCCAAAAAAATTATAGCGGAAGCTGCTAAAATTAAGGAATCTGCAAAGACACTGCTGCTTATAATTGATCTCATTAACGAAACTGTTGGTGATGCTATCTCTGATATGCTGCTTGTGGAAACAATTTTAAACCACAAAGGCTGGGATGTTAAAGATTGGATAAGTGCATATAATGATTTACCAAATCGACAGTTGAAAATTGAAGTTCAGGACAGAAATGTTATTGAAACTATTGATGCTGAACGTACTTGCATAAAACCGGAGGGATTACAGGATGAAATAAACAAAACCGTTGCAAATTATAAACGTGGTCGATCCTTTGTTCGTCCATCTGGCACAGAGGATATTGTACGAGTATATGCTGAGGCCTTAACAAAAGATGTATGTAAAGCTACATAAATTATTCAAATATTTAATATATATTTTTTAATATTTCTTTTCCATTTTTCTTTTTGTAGGATGCCAATCAGTTGGCATATGAGGTGGGACTATTAGTCCAAAGGCTTGCTGGTGGTGTCGGACCGGAACTAATACAACCAAATAATGCTCACTTGTAGTTTATATATTCGTACAATAGAGGCTTACGTTTAACTTAACAAATGTTCTGTCAGTTACACATTTTTCCGACGAGCTTGCTTTTTAGATTATAAAAAATATTATCTTTCTACGAAGGCTTTAAGTACTTATACACTTTTAGCCACTCACTATTAAATGCATTTATAAAATAGTCATATTTGTTAAAGGGATTAATTTGATAAATTTACAAAACATAAAAAAAAACCAAATGCCAGTTCTTCGATGATTCAAGAATGCTCACACTATATTTATGACGATATTGACCTAATTTTATATATGTTTGTTTGCAGACTAACTCATATGAGTTTCCATGTTGTGTTTAAATTTTAATACATTAAAATTGTAGAAAAATTATACAGGGAATAGAAAGAAATAGGAAACATATTTGTATTATCGTACCTACACGAAATCATCAATTTAATATCCCTTAATTTATATACTAGATTAATAAAGTAGTCACACACACTGCCGAATATATATTTTTGCCACTTTTATAGAGTTTTTTAAACACAAAAAGTTTAGAATACAATAAAAACTATTTTCTATTATAATTATATTAATGTATGTTATCCATGATGTATATGTTGATATTTTACAAATGTTTACTAACTTATGGAACGCAGCTTCATTGCAAACCAAATTCCTGTTCTTCGTAGATTTTATTATAATTACAAAATATTTTTTATTTGTTTTTCTGGTTTCTTATTTAGTTTTTTTTTTTTTTTTGTGGGTACAGATGGTTGTTATAAGCTACATAGATATATGTTCTTAAAATTATTGTTTTGAGTTTTAAATTTGGCGCAAATTCAAATGATTAAATTCTAAAAATATGTGACCAGCTTTTTCATCAGTACCGTGCCTACCGTGGGCTAACGCGATACTCTTATCATAATATCGATACTGTAAAAATTGTATATTTACTAGCTAAACAATTATTCTTGTATCGATTAATATTTATCGAATCTAAGTCAACATCCCTAAAACAAAGCCGTCAAACTGCCCTGCTGTCACTAAAGTATTAGTTTTCTGATGCAATTTGCTGTATAAAAATCAAACCAGATAAAAAATTACTTTTCTTTTAATTAAAAGACAAAATCTAAAATGGAGGGTGAAGACGTAAGTATGGGTTACGCTATATAAGGCGTTCACTATTATGGGAATACAAATTAAACATTGTGCTCTTGTGTGTGAGGTTATGTACATACATATGGTATTAATTTATGTACATTTTGTCTTTTAATTAAAAGAAAAGTAATTTTTTATCTGGTTTGATTTTTATACAGCAAATTGCATCAGAAAACTAATACTTTAGTGACAGCAGGGCAGTTTGACGGCTTTGTTTTAGGGATGTTGACTTAGATTCGATAAATATTAATCGATACAAGAATAATTGTTTAGCTAGTAAATATACAATTTTTACAGTATCGATATTATGATAAGAGTATCGCGTTAGCCCACGGTAGGCACGGTACTGATGAAAAAGCTGGTCACATATTTTTAGAATTTAATCATTTGAATTTGCGCCAAATTTAAAACTCAAAACAATAATTTTAAGAACATATATCTATGTAGCTTATAACAACAACCATCTGTACCCACAAAAAAAAAAAAAAAACTAAATAAGAAACCAGAAAAACAAATAAATAAAAAATATTTTGTAATTATAATAAAATCTACGAAGAACAGGAATTTGGTTTGCAATGAAGCTGCGTTCCATAAGTTAGTAAACATTTGTAAAATATCAACATATACATCATGGATAACATACATTAATATAATTATAATAGAAAATAGTTTTTATTGTATTCTAAACTTTTTGTGTTTAAAAAACTCTATAAAAGTGGCAAAAATATATATTCGGCAGTGTGTGTGACTACTTTATTAATCTAGTATATAAATTAAGGGATATTAAATTGATGATTTCGTGTAGGTACGATAATACAAATATGTTTCCTATTTCTTTCTATTCCCTGTATAATTTTTCTACAATTTTAATGTATTAAAATTTAAACACAACATGGAAACTCATATGAGTTAGTCTGCAAACAAACATATATAAAATTAGGTCAATATCGTCATAAATATAGTGTGAGCATTCTTGAATCATCGAAGAACTGGCATTCGGTTTTTTTTTTATGTTTTGTAAATTTATCAAATTAATCCCTTTAACAAATATGCCTATTTTATAAATGCATTTAATAGTGAGTGGCTAAAAGTGTATAAGTACTTAAAGCCTTCGTAGAAAGATAATATTTTTAATCATGTAAAAAGCAAGCTCGTCGGAAAAATGTGTAACTGACAGAACATTTGTTAAGTTAAACGTAAGCCTCTATTGTACGAATATATAAACTACAAGTGAGCATTATTTGGTTGTATTAGTTCCGGTCCGACACCACCAGCAAGCCTTTGGACTAATAGTCCCACCTCATATGCCAACTGATTGGCATCCTACAAAAAGAAAAATGGAAAAGAAATATTAAAAAATATATATTAAATATTTGAATAATTTATGTAGCTTTACATACATCTTTTGTTAAGGCCTCAGCATATACTCGTACAATATCCTCTGTGCCAGATGGACGAACAAAGGATCGACCACGTTTATAATTTGCAACGGTTTTGTTTATTTCATCCTGTAATCCCTCCGGTTTTATGCAAGTACGTTCAGCATCAATAGTTTCAATAACATTTCTGTCCTGAACTTCAATTTTCAACTGTCGATTTGGTAAATCATTATATGCACTTATCCAATCTTTAACATCCCAGCCTTTGTGGTTTAAAATTGTTTCCACAAGCAGCATATCAGAGATAGCATCACCAACAGTTTCGTTAATGAGATCAATTATAAGCAGCAGTGTCTTTGCAGATTCCTTAATTTTAGCAGCTTCCGCTATAATTTTTTTGGCATTATCACTAAACACAATTGTACCATGACCATTGGCCTCAAAATAAACACCAATATCATATTCCAAGGCTTTATGGTGTAAATGTTTTACGCCGGTTGGCACACAAGAAACAGGCACCTTTAATTCATTAACAATGTAATCAGTAGACGCACCATTAGCATAAGCAGTCTGAACAAGTCCTAATCTTAGGTCTAATGCACACTTTTTAATTAAGTCCATAATATAACCAGCAACCAGTGTGGCAATCCGATCTCCATCAAGTAGATTAAATTGCCCTGAATCATCCATAAAAAAATAAACAACACGATCAGCGTCACCATCGACACTCACACAACGTGTATAGGGTGGAACATCCGGCATAGATATGGGTGGTATTTGTTTCACCTTCACATGATCGGCTCCACAATTTTCGTTTATTTTCCCACTGCCAATACCTTGATTAATAACAGTAACATTCAATGAATTATGCATACGTTTTAGAAACTGAAGCATTTTCCTAGCACCAACACCATTAGCACCATCGTAAATAAGTTGATTCCGATAATTTCCATTTTCTAGCTGATTATCACGCAGTTTCTCGAACGCCGTAATAAGCTTTTCATAATATCCTTCTTCCGTAGGCTTGCCATATACCTCTTTTGTATTGGACGCAACAACAAAGTAATGCATCATTGGGGTTGTGACTATACCAAATTCTCGAACATTTCCTTTTAAGGCAATGACACCATCAGCAACGGCTTTAAGCAAGCGGGGACTATGATATCGATTATCCATGCCCACATATACATGGGAACTGGAGGCGATATCAATTTGATTGTCTTTAATAATTTTTGCCACATGTTGCTCCAATTCTTGATCGCTAACGTTAACTAAATCTGTGGCTATTTTTTCCCAGCTTGATTCCAGCATTTCACCCTTCGGATCAATTAGTTTAACGCCATTATCGGGCTCCGGATTATGTGAGGCAGTAATCATAACACCAATTACAGCACCTTCTCGGTAACGGGAACGTAGTGTGGCAAGCACACCCATACGAAACATAACACTATCCAAAAATTCGGCTCTAGTTATAAAATAAACAAAATTATCAGTTTAAGTAAAACATTTTCACTCTATTTATATCAATTTACAACAGTTTTATTTACATTTTTTTATAGTATTATCCCATAATTATACCCCATATGAGTAGCCTTTTACAGACGAAGCATCTATCACGTTTTACCCAATGAAAACGTTTCACTCAGACGCCATACTCCTAAATATTGTGTAAAATACTACGCTAAACAAAGCTTATCAAAGGGCAATATAAGCAAGCACATTAGAGAGAAGTGATGGAGAGAGGAATAGCAAGAGAGTAACGCAGCTGAGAGGGGCAAAACTTTGCTTACACGTTGTAGAAGTGAAAAAAATTTGTTTACTTTTGCTCATCAGCTGTAGACTTCCAGCAGTTTGCATCAGTTTGAGAGAGATAGCATCATTAAAAGTGATATTAAAAATTTCTATTGCTATTTCGTCATATGTGCGATCCTTAAGGATGCGATATGAATTATGTATTAAATGAGTTAGAAAGTGATAGCAACGAAAATAACTTAACCTAATACTATAAAGCATTACATACAGTTTAAAAGGCACTTAAATAAACATTAATTTTAACAGCGGTTGGTTTTAACGATAAGTTGCCGTTCGGTTTGTGGTGCAGTCAGTGGATAGAACGTAACTCTACAAACTTAATGTTTTTTTGTTAGATAAAAGTATCATACGATAAATGCATCACGTAAGAGATGTGCTCTTATTTATATAATATTTTGATTAGATATTACCAAAATCAAAGCAAATCATATAGAACTGATCGCGCAGATGCAAAAAGTTAAAAGCTCTTCCATATTGTCAAGTTTTAATTACTTAATGACGAACAGTGCTGTTTCCGTTTTGATAAAATACCTTCACATACATCAATTAATATTATAGAACATTTAACTTCAAAATACTTCTATCTAGGCAGCTGCTACATGTATATATAGATACTATACATATATACGTATATATATATATATATCTACCTTAAACACACTCATGTACCTAATGTACCTTATAATGTGCATATCCATTGATAAAGTTCGTAAAGAATCTATAAATATCTTGGAATGCCGAAATAGTGCAATCGTCTTACTCATCTTCACCACTCCCAAAACAAATACAAACATAAAAGACTCTACGAAAGTGTATTCGTGTGTGTTAGCTGTTTGTGAATTCACATAGTTGTGGGTGGGTCTATATGTATGCATGTGCATATGAAGCCATTCATATAGATATACATTATGTTAATAATATATATATATATCTAAATATTCAAATATATACATACATTCCTATATACATATGCATGCATATATACAATTGTAAAATTTCACTGGAATAACTCACTTGCCGCGAAAGCCAGCTGTTCCATACTGAATATGCTCCTTTGATATTTTGGGATACATTTCCCTCGCAAATGCGTAAACGGTTCGCAAATTTATAGACATTTTACAACAAAAATATAAAAAAAAAACTGAATGAATTTGTGACTAGGTTTATGTGGCACTTAAAATCTCTGCAGGTGTTTATTTTTACTTCAAAACTAAAACCAGTTGTAAAGCTACTTTCAGTTTTCTCGTTGTTGTCGTACTGAAAGTAGCCAACTGAAAATCACCAAAAAGCAACGCGTGTCAGCTGAATAACAGCAAGAAGAAGAAAGTGACCATACTAGGGAAACAAATTTATACAACTACACCACAAAAATGACGTCACAATTGACCAACCTATGCAGTTGTTGAATTTCATTATTTTAAATTGTAAGCGCGCAATAAATTTAACTTCATATAAATATATTATTATATTTTTAAGGTGCATTGCTTGTGTTTAACAATTTTACAAACATTTGTAATATTACGCTACGCTTTAAATCAATTTTCTCATTTTTATAATCAAATAAATACCATAAAGTAATATAATTTTATTGTAAAACTGTTTATTTTAATATCTCTATGTGTGTATAATTTTGATAGTCAATAAAAATCTTACAATATCAATATATATAAAAATATATATATTAAAATTATTTTTTTTTTGCATGGCTTGTAAATATATTGTATAGAAAAAAGTTGAACGGAATATAAAATTGTACGAATGGACGTATTGGACGGATTTAGTAACAATATTCTAATCCCTATTTGTATTTTGTTGATTTTTTTACCTTATAATATATATATATATATATAACTCGCTTCATTGACACAATTCAATACAATTTCAATAAACAATTAATATAAAGATTGCTTTTTATACAACTTTACAAAGGACATTATAAGGCACTAAATTCAAAATTTCTAACAATAGTTAGATCAATATAGATTTTGTATCTATATGTATATAGAAAAATTATTGTGTGTCTGCAGCAAAGTTTAAAGGTTATTCACAAATTATATTGTGAATCGTCTATGATATGTATGATATATAACTAGAGACAGAGAAAGTAAGTGTGAGGGTTAAGAAGAGATTCGTAGAGATATTGAAAATGTTTTGTTCATTCTGGGCTACTCAAAAGGTAAACCCTATTTGGAATGTTTAAGAGAGATTCGTAAAATTCGAGTTTCTAAGAATTAGAGAAATATTCTCAGAGTTATTGCATTTGCTAGCAGCAATACGATGGAGATAGTTACGTGGCCAGCACTGGCATAGCAATCTGTAATACGGCGTGCACGCATATAATTGCTGCCTAAATATGTATCGTAGCGTCGACTTTCTGGAGGAATCACTTGCAATTGCCGCGTGGCATCTTGGAAGATTAAATCATAGGAATTGATGGGTGAAGAGAACATACTAAAGCTAAATGCATCCACATCTTTGCGCCCGTACAGTTGTTGGGCATAGGTTAATAGGTTTATGTAGGCATTCAATTGAGTTTCATTGTAGTTCATGCCACCACGTGTTACAATGGCATTGGCTTTTACTTTGCCTAGATTGCAGGTTTTATAGTCTTGAAGTTCGGCACGTGTGCCGTCCGTGCAGAGCAACTCAAAGTCATCGTTAAGTGCATTTCTAGCCCACCATTCTTTACGTTTACCACCAGTGCTTTCCATAACTGTGGTATGCTTCATAAAGGCCACATGACCGCCACCTTCAACAAGACAACGAAATGCACCTGTATGTCCATAATAATCCTCAGAGGCGTCACGCCGGCAATATCTATAGCTTGTGCCATGACACAGATCGCACATGCTATCATATGGTACACCAGTATTATATTCACTGCTAATGGCACCGGGAACGCAGGATTTAGTAAAATATTCAGCAGCTGCACGTATAGAATCGCATCCATAGGGTCGTATCCAACCGTTCGAAAGTAGAAAAGCCATCGGATATGTCCAGCCTGCAGCAGTATTTATACCGGTATGGCAAGTGTATTTACCTTTCAGATAGGTAAGTTCAGTGTCAGGATCTTCTTCTTTAGCCACAGCCACCACATAGTATTCAGGGACACCCAAATTATAAATCTCAGCCATAAATGGTATCAATTCATAATTTAAACCAGCTGTATACACATCTCCAGCATCAAACACAGAAATATCAGCCTTTCCAGTTTGTATCAGTTGCATACAATTGATATGAGAGTGCATCTTCTTGCAGTTCATTTCAGGTTTCAATATTTGTGCCTTTAATGCAGTCTAAAAATTTCAAACGATTAGGTATAATTATATGACAGAATAATTAGGAATAGCTCAGTTCTATATACCTTCATTTTGATGCACTTTTCCAATTCTTGATCAGATGTAACGCACAGGGTCATCGTGTTAACAGGACATTCACGTATACCATAGATATAATGTAGGGAATTAAGTAAATATCTACTAAAGGAATGATCGTCTTCTGGTATAGCAACAAGTGCTTTAGATGAATCCTACAAGAGATATTCATTAAATATAATATAGAATAAAAATTCAAAGTTAAACAAATTAAGAACAAATACCTGAAACAATAGATTGGATCTGCCGTATCTCTTGGATTCAAATATGCGGAACTTTTCATATGGAATTGAGGTGTTGCTGCCATCAACTGGATTTCGTTCTGTTGTAAAACTACTGTCCAGTCGTTCATTGCGATAATCATCGTAGGGATTTTGATTTCGATTATAGCCGAGATTGTTGTTGTTGTTGTATGGATTATTGAAACTAATACGAGAATTATCGTTATAGTTATTGCGATCATATGTGCCAAAACCTCCTCCAGTCTGTGCCTGTTGATTTGGATCGTCACGTATACCATCTGAATATAGTTCAGTAATACGATTTAAAAACTGTTGATATTGCTTTCTTTCCAGAGAACTGCGTGCCGATGACGTTACAATGGCATCTGTAGGTACTTTTCCCCAGAAACATTGACGATATTCAGAAATGGCTACACGTCGTCCATCCCGGCAAAGTAGCTCAAATGTATCAGGTGATAATTTTTCTATACAATTGAAAATAACATTATAACTATATTATTCATTTAATTTAATTTGTTTTTATTACTTACTATATTCAGGGGTTTGTAGCATTTCGGTAACAGTTGAGTGTCGCAAAAAGGCAACATCTCCACTTTCGATCAGGCAACGGAATGCACCATCGTAACCGAAATAGGGATCAGACGCAGTACAACGTCCATCAGGTATTTTACCCGTACATAAACCACAAAGCCTAAAACAATATAAAATATAAATGTATAAAATACATTTCTCCATTAAAAATTCAAAAATGCTTTACGCACTTGTCTGAGTTGTCACCAATGGGATTGTACTTATCAATTAAAGAGTATACAGCACAAGAGTTATTAAAATAGTTGGCAGCGGTCTTCACTTGATTGTTACAGTCCACAATTTCCATTTGCCCTTCGTGTTGTAGCTAAAACCATATAATTAATTTAAAGTGTACAGTTTTCAAATAAAAGATAATTGCTTACTGTGTATATTGGTACAATCCAACCTGCTAAGCTGCCTACCCAAGGGAAACAGGCTCTCTTATTACGTAGATGCCGCAGCTCGGTAACATCTGTAAGTGTATTTTTTTTGACAACTGCCACAGAAAAATACTCTGAGAAACCTCCCTCCAGTTTCTCATGCATTATAGGCACTAAAGAGTTATAGCGACCAGCGGTAAAAATATCACCAGCATCTAATGTTGTTATATGCGCCTGCTCTCTATCAATATGATGGATGCATTCATCAGCACTATATGCCATAAAGCAACTTAATTTCAAGAATGTATCATCAAATAGAGCACGATCCCGCTCAACAGCAACAGTTAAGTTTTGACATTTATATTGCTCCTCCAGACTTTTTGTGCACCAAATAATTTTATTTGTTTTATGTTCATCGTAATGATGTTGAGCTGAAAAAAAAATTAATTTATATATTTGTATTCAATTATATTTATTTAAAAAAAAAAACATAAAAAAAAGATTAATATGCGTTGCTAACGTTCGTATATTATTTATTACCATAACTCTACAGGCTTCTTTGGATATAAGAAAATCATTGACGCATCACCACTGACAATCAACAGGGTGGAAGAGCAAAACACATTTTACACATATATATATATAAACATGTTTTCAGTTTTAACTTTACCAAATACTAATTAAAAAACTAAAAAAGCTAAATATTTAAATTTAATATATAAACATATATAAAAAAGTGTTTATATATAAATAAATATATGTATATATATATTTGTTATAAAAACAACGCCCAATGTTTAGTCAGCAACAAGGCTTATAATTTAAAATATTTACTTACCATGACTTGAAATGCAGTAAAATGCACTTATTATGGTTATATGAAGTAAGAATTTAATCATTTTAACACATTTAAAACAAAACACATTTATTTGATATAGTTTTCAAAATAAAAATGTACAAACGAAATTAACTAAAGAACATCGACACGCCCGCAGCACATAATTACTTATTGTTTGTGTTCGTTGTTATCGGATGTGTTAACTGCCTATCGTATATCGGTTATACAGTGCTGAGCATTTCAGTGCTTTGACTGGTGTTAACAATTGGGATTATTTAGCACATTATTAATAAAATCAGGTGTGTGTTTTATAATAAGAAGAGACATCAAAAATAAAATAACAATTTTGAATTAAAACATAAATTAAAACTTTAGTAAGATGGCAGTCTTACGCGGTTGGAGATTTGTTGGATTTGTGTCGTGCATTGTTGGTGCCATTGGATTAACATTATATCCAGTTATCGTGGATCCCATGTTAAATGCTAAGAAATATAAAGCTCTGCAGGAACAAAATAAAAATTTAAAATAACTATAACATTTATGTTACTACGATTTGTTTTTTCCTTACATTTACTTTCAATTGTAAATAAATATTAGGTAAAATAAATGCAACTATTTATTGTTAGTATGTGAATGTAAAATCTAAATTTTTTTGTCTTTTTTTATCTGCTAAATGGCAAATAGCCATTGTAAAATTAAACACATATAATAACATAACATTAACAGCATGCAGCAGTTGTGTTCTTTTAATCCATAAACAGCTGATTTCAGTGCAATTACGTGGATTCTTTTTTTGTCCGGTGTTCGTGTGCCTTTTCTTTTTTTTTTTAAGTTATACATTTTGGCAGCTGGTTTTGTAAGTTTGTAAAGGAAAGAAAAAAATATGTCGGCGGCAACTTTAAAACGGGAGGAGATTTTGTTACTTTTCGATGTGGATGGAACTTTAACAAATCCACGTTCAGTGGTAACGCCCGAATTCGAAGAATTCTTTTATAAAAATGTAAAACCACGAGCGACAATTGGAATTGTTGGTGGCTCTGATCTTGAAAAAATGTTTGAGCAGCTTAATGGAAAACGTATTTTGAATGAATTTGATTTTATTTTCCCTGAAAATGGTTTGGTACAAATTGAAAAAGGGAAAGAAGTTGGCAAACAAAATATAATACAACATTTGGGCGAAAAAACACTACAAAAATTTATTAACTATGTGCTGCGTTATCTGTCAGAACTGGAGGTACCAATTAAGCGAGGGACTTTTATTGAGTTTCGCAATGGTATGATGAACGTATGCCCAATTGGTCGCCAATGTACACGGGAGGAGCGTAATATGTTTGCTGCCTACGATAATAAGCATAAGATAAGAGAACAAATGATAAATAAACTTAAAGAGGAATTTGCCGATATTGATCTAACTTATAGTATTGGTGGTCAAATTAGTTTTGATGTGTTTCCACATGGCTGGGACAAGACCTTTTGTTTGCGACACATCGAAGCAAATTATAACTTTAAGGAGATTCATTTCTTTGGTGATAAAACCGAACCCGGTGGCAATGATTATGAGATCTATACAGATCCACGCGTTAAAGGACATAAAGTAAATACACCAAATGATACTAAGGCATTCCTTACCGACATTTTGAATCTGTGATTTCTTATAAATGTATTACAAAGTAATCTGTATCCCAAACAATGTTGATATGTACATGAATATATATTTATATAATTTTTAAATGGCATTTATAAAATATAAAGTTATAAAATAAAAATTAAGACTAGAGCCTCTTAATTGTTAATTCTTTTTTAAAAATTTCAAATTTTAAACAATAACTAACTGTTATATGGAGTGTGGTTAAGCTATAGGTATCGCACTTTCAACGAGAGTTTAGTGGTGTTCCAGGAATTTGGTTTTCGTGATCACCATCTTTCATTTAAATTGCATTGAACTTTTTACCACACCCAATGTATGACAATTTCTATAGGTTACATTAAAGGACGTCGTGGCTCTCCCATTACTTGTGGTGTCAGTTCAATAAAGTTACGTCTACGGGGTTTCACAGGAAGTAGGGTGTGTCGTCGTTCAAGATCACGTTCAATGCATTTAATCTTCTTAGTACTGGAACTTATTTTTGGTGGCATATAGATTTTATCAAACAGTACAGCTGTTGGTATATCTACAAGTTTGCTATTACAGCGTTTAATGCTTCTACTTTTTGAAGAACACCATTTTGCCATAGGAATTACATTTATTTTCTTATCATTCCTGCTTGGTACGTTTAGACGTATATCATCATTCCTGCAATAAACCACTCTATTTATGAATGTGGGTGGCCAAGTATTGTAGTTGGTAGTATAAAGATTTATTTCTAAATCATTGTCTCCGCTAGTATCAAAATACATTTTTAATTGCTCTTATTAAAATTGACTCTATGTATTTAATTTAGGTATTATCTGTGTACATACAGAAATTATTATGATAGAGTTTGCTCAGATCATATATTTAAAATCTAAATTTGTTTGTTTCAGATAGTGTGATCTATAAAACTATATCGATAAAGAGTGGGACTCAGTCTTACAAAAAGATTTCCAATTCACCAATTAATGGAACATTCGGCTAGGCAGTGTAGGGATATTGTTTAGCAACAACTCTCAGGGACTTGACGAAAATTGGTATAAGACGATTTCTTGCGTTAAGTTTAGGGATTAAGTTCAGGAACTCGTTAGCTCATTCAATGATGATAAAGACTTATTAGCCCCTTTGCCTTTTTGTAAAAAAGAAGCTAAGCGGAGCTATTGGAAATGTGCAAAATCCAAAAGTATGTAACACATAGAAATAATCATCGGAGACCCCATAAAGTATATATATTCTGAATCAGGACGACAAGACGAGTTCATCTAGCCCTGTCCGTCTGTCTGTCTGTCCGTCTGTATGAACGCCTGTTTCTCAGAGACTATAAGAGCTAGAGCAACCAAACTTGAAATCTAGATTCGTTATGTTCGTAGGTTATACGAGTTTGTTTTTGATTTTTGAATTTCCTTCCCTAACCCCCGCAAATCGAAAAAAACGATTATTAAGCACAATTTTCAACCGATCAAATTTATTTTTGGTACACAGCATAATTAGACCATTCTTGATCGATGTTGTGAATCTGGGTAAGATTGATCAAAAATCTCGGAAGTTATAGATCATCAAAAGTGGTGTTATTGGCCACGGGGGGGTATAGTAGTGCGCGCAAAATAAGAGCTAGAGCAATGAAATTTAGAACGTAAATTTGTTATGTTCGTACGCTATACGAGTTTGTTTTAGATTTTCGAATTTCCTTCCCTGACCCCCGCAATTTGAAAAAATCGAATATAAGGTACAATTTTTAACCGATCGAATTTCTTTTTCGCACAGATAAGGTAGATCATTCTTCATCTACGTTGTGAATTTCGTTAGAATTGAATAATAAACACGGAAGTTATACAACATTAAGTGGTAGGCTAAAAGGTGCGCGCAATGGCTAAGTACGTGCAGAGCTGTGTGTATGTATGAGTATGTGTGTGTATGGCTGTATATGTAGGCAAGGGGCTCTCGTAGTCGGGTACACTCGACTACAGATTTCTTACTTGTTTTTTCTTATTATTATTATTGTATACTAGGTGTTGCATGTGTATCCTTATAACTGATATTGTGTTCTTTTAGAGATCTTTAATTTTAAATAGCTCCTTTATATTTTCCAGTATTGTCTGTAAAAATATACCAATGTCCTGATACAGTACAAAGAAATAAGTTTGAATATATTTAAACGAAAAAAAAAACAAGATTTGGGTTTATTTTAACTTGATTTGTATATCTTAGGTGTTAGGAGTGTTTAAAGTACAATAAGTGCCAATAGATTGTAACTTCTGACATATATAAAAATTACATAGAGAAATATAAAAAAAAAAAAAATTAACATACATATATTAAAAAAGAAAATAGGAAAAATTAAATGTATTGCGAATTTTTAGTTGAATTACGATTTTATAATATTGTTATAATAAACGGAATATCGTTCATTCACCGACCAATTGGAGTCGAAACCACAAGCCGAATCTGAATCCGAATCAGCTGTTATGGATGAACCAATGGTTTTGGGAGTACGCATTTGATTCGGAGTTGTCGGCATGCTGCTATAGCCAGAATTAAGATTGGAGCTTGAATTGGACGAACAAATGGAATCCCTTGGTGAATCTGTTGCATTTGATGCATATGATGAACGTTTTGATGATTTATAACGCTTTGTCGTATAATCCACAGATTTAGGTGGTGGCATTAAATTTTCAGAACGTTGCGTTATATTATCTGCAGATCCCCATGATTTATGTACAGCATCATAGATATTTCTATTGATTGGTACACTTGCTCTAGAGCTAAGCACATTACTCGTCCCGTATGGTATTGTCGTCGATGCTCTCTGATTGAGAACCATATCCCGTGTCATACCATTGGCATGATGATGATGACGCTGATGCTGATGAGGGTGACGGTGAGTTCCCTGGTGATGGCGATTGACTTCTATTGGACCGCCAGGTCCATATGCCATCGGTACCAGTCCACTGCCATTGCCCCCCACTCCCAAGAAATTGCTGAATGCCTCTGTTGTTTTCTTTACTCGGACATTCAGTGAACCAATCCGCAGGAATCCCAAATCTTTTTCGACTGCAACAAAAAAAAAAATAAAATATTACAAAATTTTCTAATTTTTATAAATATTTTAAACAAACTTTTAACTTACTTGTATGTTTTTTTCGTGATTTGATTTCTGCAAAATTATAAAAAAAAAAAAGAAATAAAAAGAAAATATAATTAAAACAAATTAAATCACATAAAATATTTCACATGCACATGCAAGAATCGATTCAATAAACAATAAAAAAATATGTTTTAAAATAAAAGAAAATAAAAAAATGTAAAGTCTAATTATAAATTAAAGCATAGATTAGAAGGACAAATGACTGGGCGATTCTGTTATACAATTAATTATTTAGAAACTTACCAAATTAATGCTAAAGTAAAACAACAGGCATCAAAACCAAACGCTATTAATAAAAACAAACTTAAAAAATTCTACAGAATAAAAAGCGTAAGTTTTGTTTAAAAATTTTTTGTGTTTTTTTTAGGTGCTCAAAGAAAATAAAAAAAAAATAAAGAAAAGGCAATTATAATAAAAATATATATATATATATAAATATATACAATACAAATATAACACTAAATATATAGATAATTATTGAACACCAATCGATTGAAAACATTCATATTCATTATATTTATCAACCTGCCTCCAGGTGCCGTTGACTCCGTTGCTGTGCCGCATCGCTTGTATTTCTACACGTAGCAGATTATGGAAAATAAATAGAGGTGCTCCAGTTAAGAGAAAGATAGAAATAGTTTTTTTTGTTTTTCTTTTCACTTTAACTTTTACTTACAACATGCAACATTTTACTTGATAGTAGTTCAATGCAGTTAGAAATGTGCTAAAAGTTACCTTTCATGCAATGCAAATTCTATAAACGAACTAATTTTAATTATGTTAATTTAATTGTGTAATTTTAGGAGTACCATTATTATTATTATTATTATTATTTTTATTATTTTTATTGTTATTGTTATTATTATTATTATTATTACTATTTTTATTATATTATTATTATGCATGCCTTCTTTATTTTAAGTTTAAACTGTGTGTGTGTGTTTTTCTTTTGTGATATCTTAAGGAGAACCTGTGGTAATATATTTTTGTGCAAATGAATAATCGAGTGAATGGTTTTGTATAAACTCATGCCAATGGTGAATTATTTGGTGAGTGTTTGTGTACAGATAATGTGTTATGGTACTTTAGTAAAGTACCAACAAGAAAATATGCTTTGGATATTTCTTTACATTGTATAAACAAAAAAAATATAATACTATATTGTTATTAATTGTACCATGAACTTTTGTACCCATGTCAATCTTTATCAATAATTCGTACAAATAAAAGTATTATAAAATATAATTTAAATATTGGTACAATTATGTACGCTTGGTTATGTTCAATATATCTATCTTGATTCACTCATTGCGATTAGATAAAGATGTAGGTACTAGATGTTGCTGTGGTACATTTAAATCAAATTTTACTTTTAATTTCTAAGTTTGTATTTTACTGTGTGTGCACTAAAAAACAAGTCAATGTACTAAATATTAAATCGATATAAAGTATAGTTTATAGAAGAAGCACATAAGGGGATAAACTATTTAAAATATAATATTAAAGCATTATCTGTACGATAATTTTTATATCTAGTCTGTTTCTTGTTTATCGAAATATAGTTACGGTAGGTGTTTTGTGTATATATGTTTATAGATATAAAGTTTTGGACGACTTAAGTAGCAGTTACATAATTATTTTCTAATTATTACCAATTGCCCAAATAATTTTTTTATGTTAATTTTTTACAGTTATGTGTTGCTACTAGTTACAGGTATATATAGGTTGGTTATAAGCACATGCTGGGATTTTATATAAAAAAATATAATTTAGTTTTTAATTGGGTTAGTAACAACATCTTTGGGTTGTCGGTTGGCACCGGCAGCAGACCGAAAGGTTTTACGCAGAAAGCTCTCTTTGCGTCGAGTGGGGCCAGTGCGTGTCTTTGGTACGGTACTATCATTGACCTTAACCTTATCATCTAGTTGCAAATCAAAAGGTTCAAGACTATCGTTGGTTAAAGGTTTATCATTAACGTTCCCCTCAACTATGAAATTGCCTTGAAAATTTGACTTTTTACGTCGATATGAAGGTGTTGTGGTCAATAGGGATTGAGTACGCGTCACAGCACCCCCACTGGTACCACTACTTATTGTACCATAACGCAATTGAGAACGTTTCTTAGCGCGTGTCAGTGCACTGCCTAATGTACCACCGGTAATCTCATGAGCACCGTTTGAGAATGCATTTTCAAAATATTGGGATCCCAGATGATAGTTGTTGTTTAGCTCCGTGTTGAGGAAATACTTTTGATACTCACTACTAGAAGTTGAGGCCGATACACTCGAACGCTGTCTACTATAATCCAATGGTTTGTTTCCACTCCAATCCATAATGTCCCGATTCGCCTCTATAAGTCAAATATCAATATAACAATTAGTAAATAACTAAAAAAATATTCTAAATATAATAAATTGAATGTTCGTACCAATTATGCAGCGATACTAATTGTTTAAAAAATGTACCAAGAATCTTGTACCATTTTATAGCAGATATTAAAATAAGAATTGTAATAATATACCATTGGTACAAATATAGTATATAGATACAGAATATAATGTCATCAAGCTCATAATAAATTGTACCCTTAACACTGCTAGCTAATGGAAATGTAAAATGTAATGTTAATGTTCCCTGGTATTTCGTGAGCCAAAATTGTTCAAATTTAGCTTAAATATAAGTAATACTAATTCCAGAATATTAGCGTCAAATAATTATGTTTTAATTACTTTATAAAGTTTTTGTTTAATGTATTTTGATTTACGATCTACAATACGATAATCACTTGACTGGTACAACCTTTTAGCAGTCACTGTATAACCTTAAAGGTTAATTACAACTAGAACATTGATTTTTTTTGTGTATAATTATATACCGATTATGAACAGTAATTTCTTATCCTTCAAATAACATTCATGTATACTTTGTGGACATTTAATTAAGATTTCTTTGTCAAAAAAAACATAAAAAACTTTTTCTGCGAAATTTCATGCTGTCACAAATATATAATATATATAGGATATATCAAGCTTTTGCTTGAAATTACCACATAAGATTATATATATAAAGTCGGCTTGTACTTACTGTATACATTCCATAATAGTTCATAGATATTATCCCTACGGAATTGTGTAGCCAAATGCAATGGCGTATAACCCTGAAAAATTAAGAAAGTTACAGTTTATAGTTATATGAAAGATCCTTATAGAGGGGTATGCTTAACTAAGAAAAGAATAAACTACAGTTTTATTTATATATATATATATACACACACAGCCGTGTGGTGAGAGGTCTAGTCATAGCGTGCCGTAGCTTGTCGTTAAAGGCAACTAAGTGGCTAGGGGGATACAATTCCCTCTCCGGGTCGGACCTAGGGTTGATCCGACCCGTGCTGATAGTATGGATAGATAGAATATTCCAGTCTTTGAACGAGTTCGGATACCCCGGAAAAAACTACGTAAAGGGCCGTCCAGTGTCAAGATAGCAAAGGACGCACCATCAACAGGGAAGTCTGATTCTAACCAAGCTCACAAACCAAAAGGGAAAGGCTGGGCTGTAGTAGCAAGTAGGAGGCAGAAGACTTCCCATATTCGGAAAGGCGTCCTAGGTAAAGAGATTGGGCCTAATGCGATCATCATCGCAACAAAAGGAAAAAGCAGCTACTCCAATATACTCAATAATGTGAAAGAAGATGGTAAAGTTGAGGAGCAAGGGAAGGCAGTTGCGTAAATACGGAAAACACACAGAGATGAACTTCTACTGCAACTAAGTTCAGCTTGCGAAGAGACCTTAGTGTTCTGCACGGTGATAGGAGTAGCGCTGGGAGTGTAGGCAGAAGTATTGCCGATGCTCTCTCATAAGGCTGTGGTCAAACCCAGGGACCTACATAAGGTAATAACCAAGGAGGAAATCCAAACAGCTCTTAAGACGTCAAGAAGTCAAACGTCAAAGAGCATCCTTAGTGTAAGGTAATATATAATATATATACCTATAGAAGAGGAAGACAATAAGCTTCACATTAATTATAAAAGTTGAAAGGAAGATAAACTCATTGAATGATGATGAGATGCTTTTGAGCTGCTCTTAATAATCTATAGATAGTTTTCACTGTATAAATATATATATACGGAAAAAGTTGTATATTATTCAGGCATGCACATATACAATATATATATATATATATATATATACTATATACAATATAAGCCCAGAACTGATTGATAGTTCAGTTTAAAGTTACTATAAAGTCAAATGCTAATTAAAAACTTTTCGCAGCTAAAAGTAAACCCTTTTAAATATTTCACTTGCTATGTGTGTGTGTGTGTGGCATGAACACAGTATGTGTGTGTGTGAGAGTGTGTGAGTGTGAATATGAAATGTTGAGCCTGTGGAATTATTCATCTTTGATCCTTTTATAAAGTGCGTATCCAATCAGTTGTAAATTCATATTAAATTCAAATGTTACAAAACACATTCGTCGTTTCTGTGATTGACAATTCACTTTGTTTCTCATGTTGTTTCTGTTGTTGTTATTGTTGTTGTTGTTTGTGTTTTAGAGTATGACATTTGAGGGAATTTAATTTGTTTGAAACAAGAAATGGTTCAATTTAAAATTGTGTAAACTTCGCATACATAAATCCCCGTACCATACCACACCGATTTTGGACATACAAAATGTGGCACAATTGGATTTGCTCGTCACAATTTGTCACAGCTTGCTGCCGCACTGCCGCAATGCCACATGCTATTGTGCCTCTCATCCTCTCCTGGGAAGGGTTAAGAAAGTGCTACTTCTTTCTTTTTTTTTTATTATATTTATTTTTATCGAATGTGAATGTGATTGTGTGCTGCGTGATGTGTGATGTGACACATGACGCAGATTTTCGCGTAAATGTGACAAGACAATCAGTCGATTTGTATATTATTAAAAGTGTTTCAATATAACAGGATACACTTACCCCATGCTAAAGAACAGTTGTTGAATATTGTATGCAGCACATATGAAAAAATAAAAAATGTAATATATATATAATTTTATCTTAGGTTAATCTTACCGTTCGTGCATTAACATCAGCTTTATGTGTGCCTGCGATCAATTTAACCACATCCTCATTACCATGCTTGGCAGCCCAGTGTAAAGCGGTCTAAAAGGTATAACAATAAACAGTTACTTTGCTCTTTATATAAGTATATATATATATATATATGTATAAAGTACAATTGGTAATTGGTAACAAATCAGCAAATCAGCCAGCAAAACACTAATACAATAAGGAGTACAAGCAGCAGGGTGTCAGTGCCCCAATATGCTGCACTTCTGCAACTATTTGTTCGATCATCAATTGCTGTCGTTGCCCACTAAAATACACCAAAAAATAAAAAAAAACCCCAAAAAAAAACAATAAAAATATAAAATACAAATAAAAAAAAAAAAAATAAAATCGAAACAAAACAAAAACGAGTAAACGGCAAAAAGGATTCAGGGTACGAGAGCAGCCGCTGCGTTCAAGAAGATTTTACGATATAAATAAATTGGCCAGCCGCAGTGTATCTTGGCCGAATGCCGAATGCCTCTTGCCTCAATTATTTTCATGTTAACATAATAATTTAGTAAGGCGCAACGATTCAGAGCGTTCAGATAAGCTAAGAGCTGAATCTTTGAATCTGTAGCTAAAACTGTAGCTGAAGTTTAAGCCAAAGTTGAAGCTAAAGCTGAAACTGAAACTGAAACTTGCAGCAAGATGCACACGAATGATTTTCTATAGAATTGTTTGCCACAGATATGGGTTTGGGGGTATGGGGTATGTGGTTTGGGGCTACGTAACCGACCATGTGTTGACAATGAAGACGGTCACTTTTCTTTTCTTTTCTTTTCCTTTTTAAACAACAAAAACAACTGGAGATGCCGAGAGGGTAGGGTGATTGGCTGAGGAATTGAAATCGGGCACAACAAATAGAGTTTCAGGCAATTCCCGCAGCAGATCGGTATGTAATTCTTTTCAAGGGAAATTTGTTTCGTGTCTCCCAGTTAAAGATGCAGTCGATCGGTAGGCAACAGCACATGGATGGGATTCAGATACAGATTTCGATTTGGTTACGGATTGGTATTGGTATTGGTATTGGTATTGGAATTGGGATTGGGATTGCGCTGTACTGTTTGACTTTACCTCTGCTCATCTCTTTTCTTCTCTCTTCACTCTTCTGTCTTCTCTTATTTCTTAATACTGACATAGCTATTGCTGTCGATGCATCTTAATCTGCACTGTTTGGCATTTAATCTCATCCATTGTCTTTTAAGCATTTCGCAGAGAAATCTTCACGAACAGAAGCTGCATACAACTGCATCCAACCACTTGGACAATCTTATCAACAATGTTTACCGATCAACAGTTGATATTATTTCAGTTAAGGCATCATTGTAGCAACTACTCAGGCAACCCTCTATAAACCTTCTACCTTTCAGTTCATTCTAAAACTAAATAAAGTAGTCAATTCTCTATAATACTATTTAAATAATAATCTACGTTCATAATAAATAGTTTTATACCAAGTTTAATATTTATACCTAATCGGAATATATTTATTATTACGAAGGTTGCTTAGAATTTTTTGTGTATTTATGCTTAAATTTAAATCTAAATCTAATATTATAATAATATTAATAAAGATATATGTAGTCCCTAATTATCATATAAATTAAGATATATGTTATGTTTTGTTAAGGTCTATATGAAGATATATTTATAGTCCCACTTTATGACATTAAAGCTATAGATTTTCTTCTCCCTAGTTAAGCTATAATGGATTCTGTATCTATCGGTTATAGTTTTTGTCTAACTTCAAAGTTATAATCCATAGATATTCTATTGACAGACAGCTGTCTGTAGATAGAAGATCTTATGTTTCATTTCACACTATTTGAGGGTAAATTTTAAATATAAAAAAAGTTATTTAAATCTATAAGTTGTTCTTGTATTATATTTAGTCTGTCCAAAGTTGAAAATGCATTTAAATTGCAAAAAAACCATTAAGATTTAACTATATATAAGTTAATAATCAGCAACCTTTCTCTTATTATTAATTTAATATTTAGTAAGAAATCATATTATATTTTCTCTTAAGATCAGTATTAATTATTTTTCATACAATTAAGTTTTAAATATTTAAATAAATTAATTAAAATAAAGCAAGTTCAATGAATGTTTTGTTAATATTTTTTTTGCAAATTTCATTTACAAATTGCAAATAATAAAGGTCTAAGATCAAAAAATGATGTGCATCAAAATGTAATCAGAACTTTGATATGTTCTTTAAATATATATACCTATATATATGTATAGATCTATCATTTTTCTATAGCCAAATGCTGCTACAATTTCCCTGAATATTTCACAGCTTGTTGCAAATGGCAGGACCTACGACTTTGCGATTTTTTTTAAGAGGAACTTTACTCTTAATATCTATTATAAACTTAATTAACGGTGAAGGATTAAGATTTAAGTTTTATATAAAATTTATGATTAACTAAATTAGAGTGTCAAATCCTTTGGTATATTTCAAAATGTTTAATCGTTGCTGTTGAAAATGAGGCGTGAAATGGGGTAGAACGCAATATCTTGGATTAGGATGGATACAGGATTTGGATAAACGATTGGATACAGATGGATAATGAGATAAAGGTATGAAATAAAGGTTAGGTGAAGATATACTGATATTTTTTTTGTATATATATTTTTTTTTTTTGGTTTTACAAATCGTCTCACGCGCAAAGTAAGAGAAGCGATTTTGGCCATTTCGTGAATGTCGCTTCTACACAATCTGTGCCTCTTTACATATGGCATGTTGTCCGTCTGCACGTTAAAATTTATTGTCCATTCCATTAATGGTGGCAAGGGACAGAAATTCTGCGTCTCTGACAGTGAAATGCCATAAATTCTTGCGTCTCGTTCAGTTGTGGCATTGTATTGCCTACACAAACAAACAGAGCGATTTGCTCTCTAGACCAGAGGCATCCAAGTCGTGGAGGAATCCAACGGTGTTGCTGATCATGGGAGGGGATCAAGCTGTTGCTGTTGCTGTTGCTGTTACTGTTGCTGTTGCTTTTGCTGTTGATGCTGTTGCTGCTGCTGTTGCTGCTGCTGCTGGAAACGCATTGTGAAAGAATTCCAGGAGTATAAAACGAAAATGTACTGAAAGCTATCGACCAAACGGTCGTGAGACAGTTGCATCCATGTCTTTTGGTCCTTATACTCGCTGCCTCACGATCATAAAAGGATGGTCAAAATATTTGTCACTCGTTTCGGTTCAGTCCAAAAGTAGTGAAGGTGTCACAGCTGGAATTCGATATGGTAAAAATGTGTTTGTATCTGTATCTCTCTCGCTCCATCTGGATCATGACAATAGATGATTTAATACATAGATAACAATTTGCGATTTGCGATCATAATCTCAATATCCAAAAGAACGTAAACACTTAGCTAAATCCATTGTTTACAAATAAAAGCAAATTTGAACACAACATTTTCTTCAAATACAAATACCTTAAAACAAAAGGAAAATCACAAAACCCAACTCCAAACATTGTTAAGCCAACCTACAGTAAATTCATAGAAAATAAGTTCAAAGTTGTTCCCGATCTTTGAACTGTATATATCAAATTATAATTCAATTATTAATCCCAAGTTACTTCACTTTTTTCAGCTGAAATCGCACAAGTTGAAACTGGCCTAAGATAATAAATCATTTATTTTAACCTACTTAAGTATAAGAGAACTTTTAATTTCGATCTGTATAGAATCAAAATTGCATCCTTCAATCTTAAGATTTGCCCCATAGAAGCTAATACCAGTATCAGCTGGCACGTACTCATTTGAAGTTTTGGGAGTTTTCTTTTCGTTAAAGCCTTCTCATATATACACTTTGAAGTCCGGAACTGGCATCCAGTATTTAACTATTACATCATTCTAGCATAGAATGGTTTTGTCAGTTTTACCCAAAGTACATCAACAGTTATTAATATCGTAAACCCTAATTAAAAAAGTTTCTGTCTAAGTTCAGTTTATATATCAAATGAATTGCAGGACACTTCAAAGTTTAACTCAAATTAAATTGATTGTCCATTTATGTAGAACACTTTTAAGAGAACATTCTTTATATCATTACAAAAAAATTTATGATAAATTGGTAGGTTGTAAATGATATGATAGGGTATGATTGAATACGATACGATATATAAATATTATAATAAAGAATAGATAAGAATAGATTATTCTTCTTCCCTAGTTCAATGATAATTCAATGGCAGCTTTAAACTTTAAACTGCATAATGTGATTTCATCTGCAACTAAGGATTGAAATCATCAGCTGCAGAAGGTTTCACTCATTAATCTAATCCTTATTATAGATAAGAGTTCTGCCGAGTACGAGAACCCCTTTACATAGACAGACATACACAAACAAACACAAAGCAAACCTTCAGTTTAATCAAATTTATAAAAAGGATAATTCGTAGCTCAAACAAATAAAATAATTAAAGCTGTAGGGAGTTGCTGGTAATATGCTGATATGTTATAGCTATATATTTATATCTAATATATCTGAAATATATGTATATATATTTATATATTGAGTACTTACATACTGTAATCCATTGATAAAAAGTTGTGTTTTTTTGGCATGTTAAAAAAGAAGAAAAATAATTTTTAATAAATTAACAATTAATATTTGATTTGTTAGAAATATAAAACAAACACAAAAAAAAAAAACAAAAACAACAAAAAATGGAGAAAAGAGAGTAGCAAAAAGAGGAAGAAGAAAACAAATATAATAAATGAAATGAGCAAAAAAAAAAAACAAAACCCAAATAGTTAATAAGATTATATATAAAGTTAAGCATTAGCTGGTTATTAAGTGCTAAATATAGCTCTCATGTAGTTGCCATTTGGCCTTAACAATTTAATAATATATCCTTTTGGGCTCAACGGCAATTACGTTCTGGCACAACGATCCTGGCAGATGCATATGCTCATATATATATATGTAGTATCTTAGTATTGGTTGATGCCTTTTTGCCAGAATGTCCTTATCGTGTGAATAGGTTCGGTCTGGTTCTGTTGTTCGGTTGAGGAGCACCAGGATCCGGTCTGGTTTGTGCCAACTCTTATGGCTATCTTCCCCTAATGGTGCCAACTATGATAATGAGGGTCAATGTGAGCTGGCTGGAATGTGGGCTGGCAGTCACTATAGGTATTGCCTGATGCTTCAACGTTTTGCGCCAAAAAGTTGGGCGCCTGTGAGTGTTATGTAGACGAGTGTTATTCGAATATTGTGAGCGTTTTGAGTGTTGCAGTGCGGCAAGTGAATGCATTTTAACAGCAACAACAAGAAGTCGCTCGAAGGCGTTTTGATCGAAATTCGATATTACATTGATAAGACACGAGTGTTGCCACGCATAGGACCTCGTTCTGGACTGAATGTGGAATCTTTTGGCACTTGAAGCAGGAGGTCTGCGTCCACTTGCCACTTGCCACTTGCCACTTGCCAAAGTTAATGTTGAAGTTGAAGTTGTATACAGAAGCTGTCGGTTTGATCGATCGCCAAGACATGAAAAATGTCATGTTTAACAAGTATTTTGCTGCTTGTAATTAAGGTCTGTCTGTTTGTATGTATGTATGTTTATGTGTGTGTGTGTAATTTGGTCACTTTTGGTCCTTTTTGGCCTGCTTGTCTGTTCGTATGTTGGTTTGTTGCTTTGCATTTTAGATCTAAAATAATTGATCGATCAACTGCGCACTTCTTGCATAAGCATATTTTGACTGTGTCAATTTTCTTTTATTTGTGTGTGTGTGTGTGTGTTTTTCTTTTCATTCATTAATTCATTCATTCATTTATGCATTTATTCATTCATTTATCAAAACGCTAAGCAGCCAGTCAACAATTTTATGCTTCGGTTCGCTCATTTCTCTATTCATTAAAATTGTTATTTTATCTCCCTCTCTCCCTCTCTCTTTTCTATCTATTTTACTTTTCTTTTTTTGTTGTTTTTAAGGTAATTTGTTATAATGAGATTTTAATTGTGTTTGTTTTTCTTTTTATCAAAAATGCAACTATTAAAATAATTTATAATACTTACACCCTATAATACATTGAAGTTGACATCGGTTATAATTGTTTGTGGCAAGAAACAAGAAAAAGAAAAATATAAATTAAAATAAATATTTGTTCTGTGAATATTTAGATAGAAATTACTTAAAAATTTATATATATTTTAATTTTATAGCATTTTAAAAATTTATAATATATACAAATATATATATAACTATTAATAAAATATATTAAATTGTAGGCATAACTCAACAGAAATGTTATGCATAGAAATAAATTATTATATTTTGTTGATAAATTTTAAAATATATGAAAATAAATTTTATTGATATATATATTTTATTATTTCGAGTATATATATATATAGTTAATGTTTATATATCTGGCAATAATATAGAAAATACATTTATAATTAAACTAATCAAGTTTTATTCTCTTTTTGCTTCTATAAAGCATATTCCCATTATATCGTATAGTGCCATATTCTATAGCTCAGTCTGGATAGGTTAAAGTAGTTTAAAATAAATGGAGATTTGTAAGAAAACACTGAGTATTAACTGTTATTTCAAATTATGCAAAATTGAAACAAACAAATTGAGTAAAAGAAATCATTAAGGCAAAGAACAGGGTGTTTCTAGCACAAACTGTAATCGTTTAAATATAAACAAATCGAACTGCAGGCAGCATCTGCTGATGGGCAGCAGTGCCTTTCAAAAGCTAAGTGCTACGCACAATGTAAATAATTTATTTAACGTACAAATGTATATAATAAAAAATATATAACATTATATATATTTAAAGAAAACATATAAATATAATTTATTTTCCTATATCTACCAGTAGCTATTAATTTCTAAAGATTACAATAATATGAAAACCCCTTTTTAATATGAATTTTATTTAATTTTATTTAAGAATTTTGCACAAAACAAACAAAATTTGTATATAATTGTATTTGTTATTATTATAGCTAAGTAATGTTAATTTGGCAACATGAAAATTTTAATAACAATCACTCAACGAATGGCCTAAATCTAGCTCAGTCACAGGACAACTGTCATATACACTGAAAACTTGCACCGAGCCTGCTTGCATGCTATATGCAAGAATACAGTTTCTATTGTATATATTTATATTTTTTAGACTATTTAAAGAACAGATTAAGATGCTTTTAATCTTATAGAATATATGATATAAAAATATAATATTACTTGTAGTATAAACAATTTATATTAAGATTTGTTTCATTCAATATTTTGTATGCTTTCAACAGAGTTTAGAGTGCAACAATAGCAAGTATAACTAATTATAGTTGATGCCTTGTTATTGCTTTAAATGTATGTTTATATGGGAATAAAATCAATAAATATTTATTTCTGATAAAACGAGCTAATAATTTACTTTTGAAAGCATTGAAAACATGCACTCATTGTATACTATATATGATACACAATATATATACCATATTATTATCATTTAAATCAAAAACAATGAAGCTAATTGCATAAATCAAACTAAATATCTGGGGGATCTATTATAGCCTCCCCTCCCTCCCAAAAATATAAAGAATATGTTCAAGTTCCCAGAGTAATGAAAACAAGTATACAGAACATGAATGTGAAATAGAAAACAATTATTTTCTCTTTATGCACTAATACTACTAATACCGTATACTGAGCGTAAACTAACTGGAGTATAGATTAAGCATATTGATTAGAAATTCTATATGTTTAGTATTTCCGTATAGTTTTGGAGTATATATTTGGTTTGACCTAATCGCAAACAGCGGCTAATTTCCAATGGGACCATTCCGGAAAGAGCCATGTTACCAAAAACCAAGAACCATTGAACTAAGCAGCCAACAGTTAAAGTTAACGTTAACAATTCTAAAAAAAAAAAAAACGAAGGAAAAAAAACAAACCTTAACAAGGTAGTAGCTAACGATATAACAACAACTACAACAATAAATAATAATAAAAAAAAAAGTAATAATAATGACACCAAAAGTCCTCGGGAACGGTTACTATCTTTAGTAAACAATCTAAATGATATATTAAGCGCAAAGCAAATAACGCTTTTTTTGTCGCCACCAACCATGCTTCTTACTCCAACCACTTTTCTGCCTACTCCTCCTTCTTCTTCTACTACTTCATCTACTGTTTCTCATACTCTTTCATTTCCCTCGCGAGTTAAGTTCTCCAATTATGCGGATTATTAATTTAACTGGGTCGCGGCGGACTGTATACGATTCCCTTTGTTACTTCCCTTTCACTCTATCTATCCTTTTTATACAATACTGACCATACGCTCTATCTCTCTCTCTCTCTCTTTCACTATCTGTCGCTTGCTCGCTTTTTCTAAATGTGTTTATGTGTGTGTGTGTGTGTGTTTGTGTGTACGCGCCTGCTCGCATGTCTTCCGCCGCTTGTAGTATTCATTGGAGTTGGAACTGTGTATGAGGCAGCAAAGTGTTGTTGTCGACCAGCCACTGACCACTTGTCGTTTCACAAGTTGTCAAAACTTGTCATTTAACCGACAATGAGCCTTGTTTGCTTTAATCGTGGTTATTATGCGTTCGCCTGAATAAGTCTGTTAACCGCTCCCTGTACTACCTTTTACCCGCTATCCTCTATCCTCTATCCGCTAACCGCTACCCGATACACAGCTCTGAATTATTAATGATACCAGAGTTGGCATAGTGCGTCGCCTCGCCTCGCCTCACCTCACCTCATCTCACCTGGTGAGGAGAGCTCACCAAACCACGCGTCTCGTCGCATTGCATCGCATCACATCGCATCGCATCGCATCGCATCGTATTGTATTGTATCGTATCGGCAGGTGCTTGGACTTCATGGGGAGTGTCTCTAATTAGTCGCAGTCGGACTACAGGCTCCTCTCTCACTCTCTCTTTCTATCTATCTCTTTTTATAGTATATATATGAGCTACCTACTTGCTGAATTGCTGACAACATGCTTCCTTTTTTTATGGATTATCGAAATTAATAATCCACGTAAATTTCCCTATACAACATTTATACACTGCACTACAAGTTTGATGTAAAACAATTCGTAATAGTCATTAATCCATTTGTTCTCACCAATAGGTTAACACTCGTTATGCTATATATATATATATGTGCATACAAATGTATATAACTGGTATAATGAACCCTGATCTGCATTATACGATCCATCGTTTAATTGGTTTCACATCGTCAGCAGCGGCTCATTTGTCAATGGGGCACGAAGGAATCGATAAACTTGCAGACAGGTGGAATTCTATAACTGTGTCTACTCTTTCGCATCCCACATTGCATTACCTCTGCTGCTCCTTTTCGTCCCGTAGCTTCTTCCTTTCAGACGGCAAAGGGTTGTTTCTTTTTTCTCTTTTTGTTTTATTTTGACGTACCGCTGTCGCCTTTAGCAGGATCCTTGATCCACGATCCTTAGTTAAAGTTAGCAACAGGTGATCATGATGATCGAGGTGACGTCTTTTTGTTTTGTTATTAAGTTGTTAAGCTAAATTATTGTTTTTTTTCTTTCTTTCTTTCTTTTTTGCTTTTTTTTTTTTATATATATTTATATTAGCCGTCGGCGACATTTAACAGTTCATGCATTTATATGACCTGTCGCAAAAATTTATAATGGTAATTTAACTGTAAATAATAACAATATATATTGTTGCACCTCTACTAACCCTTTTTCATACCAATTATAGCGATTTTCAAGTTAATAAGCCTAATCAGAGAGCAAAAAGTGCCTTTAAAGATATCAAAACTAAATGCATTAAGAGTGCAACGAATATTGGTAATTGGTACATGTACCTAAAAATGTACCTAAATCTATTGCAATTTAAGTAATTGCTTATCACTTACGCAGTTTATAAATCTAATATACAAATGTTAGGTGTGAATTATATAAGCACAAAATAAAACCAAAATAAATACCTTTTTATAAGTTACTATGTATATTTGGTACATTTTGCGAAACAATTTGTACACATGGTTAAGTAAATATAGCTTATCTGGAGTATAAACTTCTTTTTATATTACTTTAATAAGAGTAATACAGATAAATGATACATCAATAAAATATTCAGTTTGTCTATAAATATAATAAATTTTTACCTAAGAAAAATGTACCAAAACTTTTTTGTAAAAAGCAAAAAACTCTACAGTTTATGTTCAATTTAAACTTTCCATATGTTTTATATAAAATTTGCTAGATATAAAATTCCAATTAAAAAGCTCATGAGCAATGCGTACTGTGGTACATTTGTACTATGAGAGTCATTACTGTTGGTACAAGCGAAATATTATAATAACTATGTGTAGTAATTGGATACAGAAAACTATCTCTTAAACCCCTGCTGACAGGATCAGCAGGATGTCTTTACCCATGCCAAAACTTCTTGTTGCAACAGATAACTATTTTTCAAAATTACTTTTAAAATATTTCAAAATTTAAATTACTCCATAAAAATTTAAACTTTTATGGTACAATTGGCAAAATTTTTAAATATATTTAGTTTCTCATTATTAAGCCATTTTAGACTTTGTTCTGGATTGTCCTGTTTATACTGAAAGAGACAGTTTTAATGTGTTTCGCGAAGTGATAATAAAGAATTTATTGCAGAATTAACACAAGTTTTGACACTTTCAATGAATATCGTTTAGGATAACAAAATGATAGCAATAAAGGTACACTTGTAGCCGTTTTGTTAATGTACCCAAACAACTTCAGAATATTTTATATACTCTGATATATAGAGAGCTAATAGGACTCATAACAAGGATCTTAATAATAATGACTTACATATAGCTGATGAGAAAATAAAGAAAATTTCTAATTACCGTAGCGGGATCCTGAAAAAAGAGAAAGAAACATAAAGTTAATAAATTTGTAAATTATACATCAAATTAAATAATTTATTTTGATTATTATGCAGATACATAGTCTATAATAGATTTGTAAAGGATATAAAAGTATAACAAAGAGCAATGCTGAGAGATATTCTTAACTTTCTAAAATATCTCTAAACTCTTAAATTTAATGTACCATATGAAAAGGGTACAAAAATAGGCAAGAGTCCTAATAAGAGTACACTATAAAGAACTATTTAAAAGTTAACTGTGACCATGAAAGGATATTGTACATAATCATGATATATATATGATAAATAAATGAATAGTTGACACGTGTAAGGAATCAATTGGCAATGTTGTCGTACATATGTTAAGTACCACTTAATTACCGCACAGGTAGAAGGTACAGGGTACAAGGTATAAGGTATAAACTATATAAAATAGGAATGATACGTTTAGAGGAGATGATTTGAGGTATGAGTGTATGCATGAGGAGAGGAGCGTGATTTCATTAAGAATTCAGTAATTTTCAGCTCAAAAAAAAAAAAAGGAAATAAAATCAGAGAAGAAAAAACTAGGTAGGGATAAAGAGGGGGAAAGGGAATTAAAAATATTTGACGTATGACGTATTCGTATAAATGAATGAAATTGGATTCATTTCGATTTCATTGCTGATTTAATTGTCTGACTAATTGAGAGGTTTTTTTTTTTCATTTTTTTTTCTGTCTCATTTTGCCTTTTGGCCATTGGCATTGGCATTGGCATTGGCATTGGCATTGGCATTGGCATTGCCATCTGTGAACTCCCAGGACGCACATTCGGCCTAGTTGCAGGGTTATTTGCTCCATTTGGCACTCGTATGAGCTTAATGACTTGATTTGGGAGGCTGATGAGGTGCGGGTCCAGTTGTATACCCAACATGATTGTAGACCCTTGATTAGTTCTCATCGAACAAAGCCAAGCCTGGCAAACTTGGCATTGCAGTAGCAAAGACTAAGACACATATACATACAGATATATACCGATATATATATATATATATATATAGACTTTGTTGCCACTAAGTCAGTCAGCGAGTCAAAGCCAAAATACGTGCAGAACCGCCAACTAACCAACGAGCCAACCAACCAACCAACCAACGAGCCAACCAACCACCAACTTCGATTCCGGCAGAACAACGACAATGACTTGCCATATATGCACTAGCTGGGCGGCTGGTCACAAAACAAAAACAAAAAAAAAATAAAAAAAAAACTACAAAAAAAGCCTTAAATTTCATGCAGAATTAATTAACTGCTGCTGGTGGCGACTGCGGGCGCTCTGTTCGTGTCGCCACCATTGCTACCGCTGACGTCGCCAGCGTTGTTGCCACAACAACAACAACAACAACAACAAGAGCAGTCACCATCAGCACCACCACCACCATCAGCAGCAGCAGCACCACCACCGTTGCGGTAGCTGGAGCCGCCACACTGATCTCAACTGAGCTGAGCCGCCCAAGTTGAAAGCGCCCTTGTATCCTCTTCAGTAACTTTTTGGACTTGTGCAAAACGTTTTTTAGCTCTCAGACTGAGACTGAAATTTAGACTGAGACAGTGACAGGGACAGCGATAGAGTGATAGAGATAGAGATAGAGACTCCATACGATATTTTGATGGCTAAGCAGACAACACACGGGAGAACACACAGAAGCAATGCCAATGCAGTACAATGCATTGTGGTGCAGTGTGGTGCAGTGCAACGGAGGAATCGCTCTGGAATTTCATTGAGAAACGTGCCCTGTACTTTCAGACAGCGGTGCAGGTCGTGTCCCCAACGCTCTGTCATGAATTGCACATGTACTCACAGCCTGTCTCTATATATGTATGTGTGTACATATATATACAGATAGAGAAAGAGAGAGAGAGAGAGAGAGAGCGAGCGAGAGAAGAGGGTACAGTGTACGGTTTACGTTGTTTGTCTTTGGGATCTATGTTTGTGGCGCCATTAGCTGCCATTGGCTGGCCCGTGTCGCAATTTAATTACAAGCATCGCTATCAGAAGAGGCGGCAGTAAGATTTATGCAAAGAATATACACAACATGGTTAGTAGACATTCAAGTTGGGTACAGTATGAGTAGTAGTAGTAGTGGTAATAGTAGTAGTAGTAGTAGTAGTAGTAGTGGAAGTAATAGAAGTAGTAGACAGATCCATGGCTCCATCAAATGATATCATGATGGCCCCCGAAGCCCATCGATGTCATCGCTGCCAGTCGATGCTGTTGATGTTTTTTTTTTTGCTTTTATTATTTCTTTCTTCTTTTTCTTTATTTTTTTTTGCTTTTTTGATGCACAACTCAATTTGCTGCATGTCGGCGACGTGTGCAGTTAAGCCACTCTTATGACCAACTATATATATAAATATATAGTATATATATATATATATGTATATAGAGCTATGGCCTATTAAGGCAAAGAATCACTTCTTGGCCACGACTGGTGGAGCTTCTTTAAAATCGAATCACGTCCGCCCAATTTTGTATGAAGGAGAGGAGGCAGTTGAAGCAGTTGCTGCGAGTGCGCCAAGTCTTTGACTGAAAGTGAAGAGACTCTTCGAGACAATTTTAGCTCCCTTGTAGGCGATTAACTTAAATGCCACTAAACTAATTTAAAAGCGATTGAAGAAGCTCTTATACACACACACACACACACGCACATACATAAATATAGAGAGCAATAGAATACTCTTTGCTCAGTTACCCTGTCAAACATCTTGTACTGTCTCAAGCTTAACTTCTTCTTTTTACACAAAGTCCATTCACTTAACCAGTATATATATTTATATATATATAAATATATATATCAATTTGTCACGTACTATAGAATATGGGCATCTGGGCAGTCTTTTGGTCTGTCTGTGTGTAAAATAAATATGTACATGCGGCACATCCTTGCCTTGTAGATTGCCTTTTCCATATGGAATTTAATTTGCGCTGACCAAACCCACCCCAATACTGCTGCCCTGCCCTCCAGCACCCCCCCCCCCACCCCCCACCACCTACCACCTTGCGCGACTACCCTTTAAACGTGGCAATGTTCAGTTTTTCAAGTAGTTTTCAAAAACATGTAATAACACGATGCAATTTCATTTGCAATTTGCCATGTGCAACAGCATCTAGCACCATATTCAGACAACAATCAACAGTGTCCAGTGTCCAGTGTCCTGTGTGTGTGTGTATTGTGTGTGTGTGTGTGTGTGTGTGTGTGTGTGCTGTGTCCAAACGCTGGGAGCTGAGACATGCCCAAATGCTAACCATTTAAAATATAAGTATTACATACTTGATAATACTCGATATAACCAAGTGCAGACAAACAACAGCAAAAGGAGTTAAACTAAAGCAACAATGAGAGAGAGAGGGAGAGAGAGAGGGAGAGGGAGAGAGAGAGGGAGGGAGACAGAGAAAGAGATTGGTAACAGAAGTTTAAGATGACAAAGAATTCTCGTTATGCAAAATACCTGAGAATATTACACAGTTAAGTTTACGATTTGATATATTGCTCTTAATGTTGTTGTTACTGTTGTTGCTGCTGTTGTTGTTACTGTTGCTGCTGCTGTTGTTGTTACTGTTGCTGCTGCTGTTGTTGTTATTGTAGTTATTGTTGTTAGTAGCGCCCATTGACTGAATGTGGCGCTTAGAAAACAAAACACAACACAACACAACACAACACACAACACACAACACAACACACAACAGAACAGAGCATAACAGCAATGTCGTTGTGGCATTGGCATTGGCTGAGTCGGTGGCAACCTGTTGCGCCTCTATGGATGCCCCGCGGTCATGGGAATCGTAAAACCTTACGAGCTGAATAACAAATACTTGTACGGGATGATTAATTTAAGCACTTTTACGATGCCTTTTTCATGGCGCTGCTGATTTATTGCTGGACCGTGCGACGAATTTGCGTCAGGCATACAGAGCGAGAGACAGAGAGAGAGAGAGAGCGGGAGAGAGAGTGGGAGAGAAAAAAATTAAAAAAAAAAAAGGAAAGGAAAGCGCACTGCAAGTGGCCTTAGGCCTTTAGGCAAAAGCTATAGTCCTTTTTTTTTTTATTAAGGTTTTACTTTATGATTGAGCTAAAGGGGCGATAAATGAAATTAGGAACTTTGCTATAACTGAACGCAATGGGGAGTCATTGGTAGGCACTTGTTGGTATAAAGCTTGTAGGCGTTAGCCAAGTTAACCAACTAAGCCAAGTTAGCTGCAGTTAACTAAAATGCATACAGTTAGCTATCAGGCAAAGTTGAAGTTGTCTTCTAAGTTGTTGCTGCTGATCCGATTGCATTGAATTGTAGTTTGTAGAATTTCAATTGAATGTTGTATGTGAGATAGAGACAGAGTAGTAGAGGGACAAAAGGAGCTGTAAGAAGAAGCACACACATATATATATATATATTTATATATATATATATATATATATAGAAGTGGAGGTTAGCTGGCGCATGTTGCCATCAGACGCATTTACTATTTTGCATAAATCATAATGTAATCTGCATCTGGAAATGAAAACAAACCGAAGCGAAAATGTCCAAGCTTTTTATAATTAACTGCGCGGGCACAAACCGAAGACATTGGCAGGCGACATGCCGGGCACAGCTGCACAGGACCTCTGTGCTGCACTGTGAAGTTGCTACAAACACACACAGAAAACAGCAACAGCAACAGCAACAGCAAAAGCAACAGCAACAGCAACAACAACAGCAACAACAAACCAGCATCAACCAGCGACAACCGCATAAGTTTCTCAATGAAGCATGGACCCTGACTGAACATCATGAAAACCCAACAGCAAATATACTCGTGCAACAACAACAACAACAACAACAACAACAACAACAACAATAACAGAAACAGCAACACATTTTAAAGCAGCAACAGCAGCTACAGTTGAAACAGCAGTTGCAGCAACAGTTGTTGCTTTGCTGCTTGTGCAAAAATCGTCCCGGTCAGAGATTCGTTTGGTCCATAAGTGTGTGTGGAGGATGGGATGGGATGATGAGGACGCCGGCAAATGGATAAGCCCTCAGCTTGTGCGCAATCGCAGCAATCTCTACGCAGTGCGCGGTCAACGGGCGCCTGCCAAAACTACGGAAAATAATTTATGCCCCAGTCAGCGATGCGCAGCAACACATTGAGGCAACATGCTCCTTGGAGCGAAGCAGCGGGTTGGATGTTAGTCGCAGTAAAAATCAAACAAAATTATAAATTAATGAAATTTATGCACAATAAAATTGCTAAAGAAATTATTAATGCAGTCGTTCACGCTTTAAATGCACCCTAAATCAATGAATGTACGTTAAATTATTAATACGGCCAGCAGACATGCAGCCTACACTACTCCTACTCCATCAACTCCACCAAGCTCCAGCAAACTCCAGCAAACTCCAACAACTCCTCAACTTAACCACCTCCACACCTTATGCTCATCATCATTGGGGCAAACCAATGATGCTGCATAACCATTGATGCAAACCAATGAAACCCGGCGCTAGCCGGGCACACGATAGGTTTTAGGCGCCGGATATGTTAAGTTGCAAAGACATGCATCTTGCAACATTAAGCGCACAACTTGCTATAACCATCTTCCTTAGCTCCTTAACTCCCATGATATTCTTACTGAAAGATTGCAATAAACAAAAAAAAACAAATATTACACAAAAATTGTTCTTTCCTGTTGAAAATGTTAACCGGTTATTGATGCTCATCGCTAACTTGGCTACACTGCGTCCATTTTCTGGTTAAAAATCTGCAAGATCTGGCCAAAACCAATACCATACTAAATTTATGTGTCCAAGAAAACTCTATCTACTCCTGCTGCTGTTGCTGCTGCCTGTACTTGTTGCTGCAACATTTCTTCTTCTCATTTCAAATGTTTCTATATAAAAATATATTTAGTCACTTTTAATATATGTTTTCGTATTAATTTCGGAGTAAAATAGCAGAACTAGAACAGCCATATTAAGATAATCTCAATAGGTATAAATTAGTCCATTTGATGTCAAGTAACGCCTACTCAAAGAGTGATTCAGCTCGTAAAAGTAATTCCAAGAAATACATAGAAAGCATAATATCAGATATGCCTAAAATTAAGTATATATATATAGTCCGAAAATATATTTCAAGATTACCCAAGACTCTGTCAATTTTTAATATTTATGAAATATATTTAACAAGATCTGTAAGATAAAACATGCAGCTGACTTTGAATCAATTACAAAACCTTCACTCTGAAACCTATTCCGAAAATAAATGTAGTAACGTTCACTATATTTAATAACATAACTAAATGCAAGCTAAGAAACACAGAAAAGACAAATTAACTTCAATTAAATTATAATACTTTACTCCGAAATTTACTCCGAAGTTATTGTGAAATATTACTATATTTAATATGGCCAACACAAGCTAAAAATCATGAAATTTATAAGACACAAGATACAATTTAAATAGAATCAAGATACTTCAGTCCGAAATTTACTCCGAAAGCAGTCATAATGTTGAATATGTAATGAATTTATTAAATATCTTGAAAAATATGATATATATTCACTTATTCATACATTTATATTTAAATTAACTTCTTATATAGCACTCCGAAATTAACTCCGAAAATATTTATTTATTTATTCTAAATATAAGAGCTTCAACTTTAGCTATAAATAATACTTCACTCCGAAATTTACTTCAAAAACAAGAATCAAAGCTGATATCCTTATTCCTTGTTCATACGGCAACGATTAAAATACGTTCACTGCGTAACCTATATTGAAAGTACCTGCAAATCTAAGAATAATTGATATTCACAATTGATTTAAATCAAAATTGAATCCATCTGATAGCTACTTTTATACGCTATATACAGTATGCTCTCATTTAGCACAACTCTCTTTAAAAGGGAAATATCTAAACTTTTATCTATGGATAAACTAAGTAGACATTTGACACAGAAACACACAATGATCAATCAAAGTTATATCTGGATATTGTTTGAGAATTTAAGACACTTTCTATATAAAATCTGTGTTGTTAACTATTTCATAGATCGCTTTAAGTTATAATGCTATAAATTTACAATTTCGTAGACAATTTTTCCCATGGGCCTTAAAATTTGTTAATAATTTCATTGAAATTAATTTATGTGCACGTAAATTGGACAAGTGTTAAAATCAACATCTAAAATGATTCTCAATTTGGAGAAGATCAGTTTGTTGTTTTTGTTGGTTTGTTTTTATTACGTCTTATTAGGGTTAGGGTTTTTAGGGTTTAGGGTATTAATAAACTAGTTTTATGTAAGTAGCATATAAATGGTTAATTTTGAGAAAAATTCGTTGAAAGATTTAAGATTATAAAGTAGCTGCTAAATCAACTTAGCCACTGCGCACTGTTCAATTCTCACTTCTCACAGTTAACATATCTCACCCAAAAAAAAAAAAAAAAAACAGAAACAAAAACAAAAAGCCAAAATAAAAGCCCTTTCGCAACGAAAATTTATTTTAAATTTTACAGCGAATTTTTTTGTTAAAGCGAAGACAGCTTTATGTTATCGTCAGTTTAGTTTTTGAGGTTTCCCTTTAACGAATACATTAAATACATATTATTCCAGGAATTATATGTAAATTCCACTATACACATATATACGTATATATATATATATAATATACACATATATATATATATATATATGAAACTCTTAAGATCGAGCTGTTGGGCACGAAACTGAGCTCTCCATCTTCCATATGATAGTATCATTCATTGTGGCAAGTTTGGTAACTTACGCAGAAATCTTATGGTAGTCGTGTTCAAGACAGGTAGCGCTCTATTGGGTCCATATCAGCAGGCTAAAAAATTAGTTCCTCAACGATGACAAATTAGACGTCATTAGGACTGACTGGAGGCCTCTTTCCTGGCCAGTTAACTAAAGATAATGCTAATGGTATATGTATGTGTGTGTGTGTGTGTGTGTGTGTGAATG
The DNA here is from genome assembly GCA_037044455.1 of Zygothrica quintamaculata. Classification (NCBI taxonomy): domain Eukaryota; kingdom Metazoa; phylum Arthropoda; class Insecta; order Diptera; family Drosophilidae; genus Zygothrica; species Zygothrica quintamaculata. The sequence continues at coordinate 39,958 of JBAMBS010001229.1, forward strand.
TGTGTGTATGGGACTCAAGTCTTAGTTTTCTTTGTATTTGTGTCTGTGTCTGTGTCTGGCACTCACATCACTGGACATTTGGACACAGTGGCACAGTGTTTAACTGTGACCTCATCCTTTCTCAGAATATAAACAACAACAACAACAATAAGAAAAAAAAAAGAAGACGCACGGTACGTGCAACAAATGAGCATCCTAGGCCGCACTACGCGTGGAACTGTTACTCCATATTATTTATGATAATCTCGATATTGTGTGGTAGCACTCCAGAAACTCAGTAAAGCCAACGCTACGATGGCGCTGCGCATGCGGACACCATCGTGTCCAACGCTGTGTGTGGCCATGATGACTGGGGATTCAGTTTTGCCTACCTGTTGCCCAGTTGTTCAGTTGCCCAGTTGCTCAGTTGTTCAGTATTTCAGTTGCCCCATTGCCCAGTTGCCCCATTGCTCAGTTGCGTTTAGGTTGCCACGACTGTTGCGCCGACTGTAGATTAATGTGAAGTGACATGTTTAAGTAAATGATCCAGAAGCTTATCCGATAATGGCCACCATATTTGTTTAATGTTGTACTTAATTTTGGCAACTGGACAGACAACAGACAACACACAACACACAACACACAACAAACAACAACTGAGAACAGTCAACAGGCAAAGGTAGCGCAGATTTTGGTGCCAACGGCAGTTTGAGTCGAGGGATTTTATTGTTTTGTTTTTTTTTAATATCTAAGCTGCAAACTGTCCAAAATCTAATTGACCCATTATAAAGGCCAAAAAAAAGAGAAATATATAAGGCAGAAAGTCAAGCCATATAATAAGCTATTAGCCAAGGTAAGCAGGCTAGCTACCAAGGCGACTCTTAGCATAAGCCATAAATCTGAACGGCTGAACAGCAGCCGCCCAGGATATTACACAACATCACGAAGCCCTAGACCAACACGAGTGGAGTGTCTGGTGCCAGTTGAATGAGTGGATGGTGGATAGTGTATAGTACATAGTGTATAGTGGTTGATAGTTGGTGGCTTAGCGGTATGGTGGTTGGTGCCTGGTCTCAATCTCAGACAAACACGATTAGCCTTAAATAGGCCCCACAATAATCATTTGTTTTGGCCCTCAACAATGCAGTTTTGTATCGATATCGCGCTGCTGCATAGCCTCAGACTACTACCAATTCTCCTCATGACCAACTTGCGATGGCCACCACCGTTGTTGACTGTCGTCGTTGATGTTGTTGCTGTTCTTCTTCTTCTTGTTGTTGTTGTTGTTGTTGTTTCGGTTACTGCTGCTGTTTGCTGCAACGGTTGCAAGTTTTGCGACAACACGAAGATTAGCATGCGTGACTAACAGAATTTTGTTATTTTTACTTTTAGTTGCCTCGTTGGCAACTCGCAACTGGCAACTGGCGACTGGCGACTGGCAACTGGCAACTGGCAACTGCTAAGCGACCAACAGCAAGCTGCAAGCTGCAAGTTGCAAGCCTCTCTGCCAAGTCGTGCGTTTTACTGACTCTCTTGTGTCCGCGCTTCGGTAATCGTTTGTTAATTTTGCTAATTAATTATTAAATTCTCGATAAGCACATTTAAGTAATTGCATGAACTTTTAATTATGCCGAAAAAAAAACCTTAAAACTTTAAATTCTTGCTACTGCATAATGTCCTTGCTATCGATATATCTTGCATATCAATTGCCCTTCTTGTCTTGCAACTTGCAAGTAAGAAACGTAACTTTTCCCTACTAACTTTTCGTTACTAATTATCGATAGCATTGATAGCATGTGAGTGTGGTATGATATCGATAGTATGGCATCACTTGCAACAGACTACTATGTAATCGATAATATAAACGAATTGAAAACTCATTCAGTTTTATCATAAACGTTAGTCTTTATTGATAACAAAGCTTTCATTTGATACTTTATATATTAATAGTTGCATTATAATTTAAGTTGAAAATTATTTATTATATTTATCGATATTATGATATCTATATTTTTGTTAAAATTTATTTTGTGTTACATCAGACACCTTCTCCCAATCGCATTTTATTTATTCAACAGCAATATTGAACAAGTTGCAGCAATAACTGCAGCGATAACTTATCGATAACATATGATAAACTTGCTGTAGTGTATATACTATTAGCTAGATATTCATTCATTCATTTATATATATAAATATGTTGATAATTTATGATGCAAGCTGCATTTCGACAAACAACCATCTATTATCGATAACAACACATTTGTTGCAACACTATTAAAGTCATTAGTTTAACCATGAAATGTATGCCAAATACCTGATAAACGATATACGAAATGAAAACAAAAGCTTTTTTTTTTAACTCTTTCTGTATTTGTTGTACTTGTTTTTCTTTTTGTCTGTTTTTTTTTAAGCTATTTGATCAAAAAAAAATAATTTAACACTCGTTGAAGAGCGCGGTCCAACAAGCTCTTTCACATAGTTTAAGATGATGATTTGCCTTTTTAATTTCTTGTGTGTTGTTTTTATGCTGTTCTGACCGGAACCTTTTTATTGACAAGCAAATGCACTCAGGCTGAATATGTATCGGCAGTTAGTTGATCAGGGACGCAGGCAGCATTCAGGAGGGGATTTGGTCAGGGAGGCAGTCGTCCAGGGTAACAGCTAGCCAGTTAGCTAGTTAGGAGAGGCAATGCCTCTTGCCTTTTGCGCGGGTTTACAAGCATTTTAGTTGGCGCAACTTGCACCAGCATTTGCCTCTACACACACACACACACATGCATACATAAAGAGAGAGAGAGAGAGAGCGAGGGAGAGAGAGAGAGGGACTATACACAGTGCACAGAACACACATTCGTCCCTTTGCACAAAGTTTATTTTCGTAATTTATGATGTCGCTGTCCCAGCATCGTTCCACAGATTTTTAGGCAAAAAGGCAAAGCCAAGTCAAGAGAAGGTACTGGAACTGGCACTGGAACAAGCAGATGAACAGGCACAAACACTAGCACAAGCTGTAGCATGAGGCATGGGGCATGAGGCACACGAAACAGGCCTCAATTTGCGTGGGACGTAGCTTGGGTTCCATCTGGCAATCACACAAATCGTATGGAAAACTATTATCAGAAGTTTTATGTTAATTTTTAAGCATGTTCCATGCCTGCTTGTGTTTGTGCCTCAGCTTGTGCTTCCTCAACTTATGCCTCAGCCTTTCCATTTGCCTAAGTCTTTAGATGTATATGTATCTCTCTCTTTCTGTGTGTGTGTGTGTGTGTGTGTGTGTGTGTATTTTGTGCCTAACATCCTGGGGTCGATTGACGGTGGCAACAGCCGCAAGTTGCGAATTGTAATCTTTTGTCATCATGTTTGACAGAAACGGTTGTCGCCCGGCAACGCACCTGTTCAGGTTCCCTCATTAATTATGCATAAATTCACATTGAGTTTAATATTGAGTGAAATATTTGATTTGAAAACAATCTTTAATTGCTTAACTGCCTGACTATAACACTTAAGTCTATATATAAATATGCATTGAAAACAATTTAGTGCCACAATTTGTAGCATGCAACAATTTAGAATTAAATTTAGCTTAAAATATAATCTTCAATTTGCTTAACCCTAAAACTATTTCTAGCTAAAAGGAATATTGAGAAATTGCCTAATTGAGAGATTAAATAATAGACAAAATGGTGAAATTGCCTCAATTTTTTATCTATTGAATAGTTATCTATGAGTTAAATGCACATAATATAAGCCCGGAGGTATATTTGTATCGCGAAAAGGTTTCTTGCAAACTTTGGGAACTTTATATTATATAAGGATCTATTCAGAATCAATTCTGCATATTCCTAAAGTATTTTGTTACAAACTCTTAACAATTATCGATAACATAGTGCAAAGTTGAAGCATATTAAACTTTATATAATGCTCTAAATTCTATCTTATAAATTTTATATTTAGCTTACAAGATTCATACTATTTTGTTATTGATTACATATATTTCTAGCCCCTTTCCCTTTTGAAGAAAGAGGAAAAAGGAAGCTAATATGCAAAATTTAAAAGTATGTTACGGGTAGAATTATTAGTCTGAGACCCTATAAAGTATATATATTCTTGACCGTTCGTATGAACGCCTGTTTCTCAGAGACTATAAGAGCTAGAGCAACCAAATTTGAAAACCAGATTCCCTATTTTCGTACGCTATCAGAGTTTATGTTTGATATTTGAATTTCTTCCCCTGAACCCCGCAGTGCGAAATTTGTATTAATATTTATAGGAAGCGGTTCCCTATGATCTGTTACAATATATGTATCTCAAAGGATTAAAAGTCGTTGTCTATATAAAAAGGTGAGAGTTATCCTGAGAAGAACTAAATCAAATTGTGTCTTCTGTTCAATTGCTCGAGTCGTTTGTTACTTCAATTAGCAGGAAAAATAATTTCAATTTGAACCGGTCAAGGCATCCTAGATCGATTTTAAGCTTCGAAATGAGGTTACATTTAAGAACTACCTCTATAAGGCTCTTTTTGAGTGCATTATGTATATGTATGAATTCATCAAATAGGATGTAACTCATGTCTGCCACTAAAAGTTAAAGCAACAAAATTTCATTACAGTTTCATTGCGATTGAAAGCAGATCAATTTTGAGTATTCAATTTATCGCTTAGAGAGTTGGAATAATAAGTTCAGTTTAAGCAAATCTTAAATAATCAATAATTAATATAAATTTTATCTAGATTATAATTTTAATTTAACAGTGTTTATAATATTATTTTATTAATGTATTCAAGAGTAAATCTAAAGTAAATGTGTATAGCCAGATCTACTAGGGCTTTCAGTCTGTGATTGTTATGATTGCTGTTGTTGTTGTGATTGTTATTGTAATTGTTGTAGTGTTAATGGATTTTAATTTATTAATTAATTTGATAAGTTTTTTTTTTATGTTAATCGGCTAGTAATTGGAAAAGGGGAGGGATATTAAGGGATGCGCTTATATATTTGCTAGAATTGCAATTGGTTGAGAGGTGGTTGATTCTGAAAGTTCTTCCTCAGTGTGGACAGACGTTAGACTTATATGTGATAGATAAAGTATTATATAATTATAACTATTACTCATATATAAATGGTTATTACCAATATACAATATATATATATAATATTTTTCTTTAATTGTTGGGTGTTTGGCTTTAGCTAAGCAGCTTACGATATTCAATAATCTATATGATAATAAGGCAACCTTATAACACTAAGAATTCTTTCATTAGGAGAGATAGAAAGACCTAAAGAACCATATTGAGTTGGCTACTGATAAAGGTTTAAGTATATATATATACTTTATAGCATTGTAGATGATTTTTACTGACTGTAAAATGCATTTGCCCAAAGGCAATTAAAATTTTCTTATTATCGACTTTTCTCTTAAAGAATAAACGAACGAAACATTACTAAAAGCATATGAAATTTGGTATATAAATTTTACACTTATTTATTTAATAATTATTAAAAAAAAGTTAACATTTTTTTTTAAAGAATTTTCAGCATTTTCTTTTGTTAGAAAATTTCATTATTTTTAAGCAATTTGAAAGTTTCAAATAAATAAAATCGTTTGGTGTCTGACATACATCGTATGATGTAGATGTTTAACAAGTCTAATCTTAACTTGGGTCAAATACATACATACACAGACACTCTCTTCCTCTCTTAGTCTATTGCTATCTCTAACCTTTTTAAGTGTTTGGCTTTTCTCGTTTGTGTTAAGCATAGGTAAAGTAAAGGTAACTATAAATAATTGTTGAGTTTCGTTAAGCCACAAAATACGCGAAGATTCAAGCAAAACTGGCCAAAACAAATATGGGCGTATACCAATGGGCGTTTAACAAATGTTGTACGTATTTGGCTAGCAGTGACCAAGGTGATGTTGCTGTAAGCTGGTGTAAAGGCTGTTATGGAATAAAATAGTGGATAAAGGGTAATACAAAAAAAAAAAAAAAAAAAGAAGAGAAAAAAAGTCAATTTGAAAAATCGATTAAATACGAATAAATGTTGAAGGATGGGGGTTAGGCAGATTTAAAAACTCATAACAAGCTGGCAACACCTACTTTTCTCCATACAAAGGTGTGTAAAACCATGTGTGGGGTACCACTGTGGCACCACAATGGACTCTGCTACACTGTTAACTGGGTAACTGAAATGCTCAAGCCACAGCCGTTGGCAATTGGTTAAACAAAAAAAAAAAAAAAAAAAAAAAGGAAAAATACAAATAAAAATAAAAAGAAATATTATTTATATTTGTTTTGCACAATTTATGACCCAAACAGGGTGTCCATCGGTGAGGATGGCCACAGTGCAACCAACAGCCAAACAGCCAAACAGCCAACAACAAAATGAAAAGGAAAATAAAAATAAAAAAATGTGTAGAATATATATAGTGGGTACAGTGTATGTTGGTGGAGGGAGGCTGGAGAGTTATTGACAAATTTCCGCCGGGGCCTTTTCGTGCCTTTCTGTACAAGTGTCTTCTGGGCACAGGACAACATGTTCCAGTAGCTGGCGCTAGTACACAGAACAGTGGCATTGTGGACGACAGGAACATGCAATCGCCAAAAGCGAAAGCTAATCAATATCCACTCGAATTAAAGCCTTCGGCAGACAAGCCGTCCTGTCGTTGAGTGCGTTTTTAGTAACCACATCCACTGGCATAGCCACAACGATAGCCACAACGACAGCCACAACCACAGCCATAACCACAGTCATAACCATGATGTTCATGACGGTGTTGATTGCTTTGCATACATATAAAAATATTAATATATATATATATATATATAAATATATAGAAGTCATATATGTATGCTGTGTGTATATGTCTATAGGTTGAAGCATTAATAACTACAATAACTCGATCAACCAGGCAGGCCAATCTGGTTGAATGAATTCTTGATCATAAGATGCAGTTCATTTGGAGCATGAATAGATGGAGTACAATGTGTGCAAGTCTTTTTTTTTAACACACTTGCATATATATATATATATATATATATATATATGTATGTATGTATATATCGAATCACAATGCATTCCATTAAACGTGACAAGTTGCTTGTCCAAATAAAGCAATGTCGACCCCATCAATTCACCAGATCATGGGATGCGCCATTGGATTGGATTCGTATCAAAAAGGATCGTGTTCAATAAAATGCAAACGCCGTCTTTAAACCTGTCCTCATTTTTAAAACTCTCCATCTGTCCTCCAACTCTTACTTTAAAAATCAACTCCCAACTCCATCTCCATTTCCATCGTCATCTTCTACACTTTAGCGATTGTAATCAGTTTTGTCCACTAACAATGGCCAGGCAGTCAATCATGAATCCATCTTCGTCAGTGGTAAATGTGATTGTGATTGTGGCTGGCAGTAAGTTAGTCAGTGACTTCTTGGTGGTTAACATGGCGCCTGAGTTTGTCGTTTTGGGAATTGCCAACAGATCATCAGTAAGAGATGATCATCAATGACTTTGACGCTGCTGCCACAGTCACTGCCACTGCCACTGCCACTGCCACTGCCACTGCCACTGCTACTGCTATAGTCACAGCCATTGTCATTGTTATTGGATTTTTTTTTTAATTTTTTTTTTTTCGGCTTGTTGGCGGCGTCTGCAAATGCACGTCATTCCGTGGCTCATGAAATGTCACTCAAATTGAAGCTGCAAGCTTCCATCCATCCCATCCAACCATCTCATACTGATCTCTGCTCAACGGCTACCCCCAAACTAGGTGCTCATCCAACTGCAGCCAAAGCCGCCAACGGTCGCCAAACAATTCAATTGGAGTAGCGAATAAATCACGCAGAAGTTGATCGTGAAGTAGTCTTTCTTAAGCCTCATTCTCTACTTCCTTTAATACCCTATAAAAAGCACAAAAAAAAAACCTATAGACAAATACATATAACATGCAACATTCTTCAACTATTATATGCAAATGTTGCATAGAAATTATTGGAAGCAATTTACTGCACAGTCGATATATATTATATATATAGTAATCATTTGATTTATATATATATATATATATATAGCGTATATAAATTGCGACTTTTTGTAGGGAAAACTATAGGCAACCTTTTGGGTTCTTCCTTACTTTGACAGATCGTTGGTGGGTCTCGTTTTTTGTTAGCAATGAAATGCGCAAAGCGCAGGAAATGACTTCGACCTGCGACCGATCGACCGACCGACCGACCGACCGACCGACCGTTCGACCAGTTGAGAAATTGAAGATTTTGTTTTATTTTATTTTAGTTTTAGGTTTTTTATTTTATTTACGATTTTCGTAGTTATCTGGGAAGTATTTCGAACGTCGCTAATTTGACGACTGCACGATTGCATCGAGTCGAAGCCTTCCACGAGCAGAGGGTGAGTGGTCCTTGGAGGAGCTCTGCTCTCCCGCCGATGCATTTACAGATAAGCTCAATTTCGTTTTTGCTGACACTTAAGCGACGGCGGCGACGGTGGCGACGGCAGCGGTGACGGTGGCGATCCGCAGACAAAACAGTGGATCCCATCGGATCGGATCGGATACGCTATGCTATGCTATACTATGGTATGGTATGGTATGGTATGGTATAGTATGGATTGGTATGGTATGGATTGGATTCGTTTGCTTTGGTTTTGGATTGGTTTAACTGAAACGCTACAGACCACTAAGGAGGAGTGCCGTGTAATAAACAAAAAGAGGCAAAAAAACAACCAAAAAAAAAAAAAAAAAAAAATACAAAAAGAAAAAAAAGAAAAGAAAAAAAAAGGAGAAGCGGAGGTGTAGTTGTTGCACGTTTTTATTTCGGTTGGCAACGAAATGAAATCAAATGAAATTCCTATTCCAAAGTCACGGACTTTGCGCTGTAGACCAAAATGTTACGACCAAAGAGATGACAGGATTTATCAGGCAATATGCATATATAACAAATATATATATATATATATATATATATATATAAACAGATTATATATCATATATATAGCATATATATATAGCAGATATTGTTATCAATCAGTTTAAACTGATTGCTTTCAGTAGGCTTAACTTATAAATCAAGCAACTGTTTGCAAAGTCGCAAAGGGTATACAATTATTCGTTGAATTGCAATCAAGTTATTCTTTCCCCTCACTTTTTTTCTTTTGTTGTTGTACCTCTTTTTGTTTTTTTTTCTTTTGTTTGTTTGTTTTTTGTCGCGTTGCAGTCAAGGCATGCGCAGGTAATTGTGAATGACAATAATTGTGAAGACATTCAGTTTGGAGTTGGGAGCTGGGAGCTGAGAGCTGGAAGCTATGGAGTGATGCTCTGCGATGTCCCACTGACTGGCCATACTTTGGAACGTGCAAGACGTTGGCGCCAACAGCGCCACCCAATATATGCTGGCCAGAAGCAACAACAACACCACCACCAACAACAACAACAACAACAACGACAACAACAACAACAGCAGCAACAAAAAAACACAAATAAATTTTTGTCAATTTGAGGACAGATCTTCGTTGCGCTGCAAAATTGCAACCAAACGAGCATCAGTCATTAAACTGACAATGGACTGTGGCTACACACACAAACACACACACACACACACATATATATACACTCAAACATATACAGTACCCACTAAAAGTCAATGCTCAGCTGTTAGTATTGAACGCCCAATACGAGTATTTAATAACTTTCAAACTAATTCATGTTTGCTGTCAGTGAAACGATTTTTCATAATTAAAACTGAATTGAAAACTGTGCAAACTTGTAGGAGGTGCATCTACGGCATCTTTTGAAATTACTCTTTTTTAGGCCCTTTGCCTTTTGAAAAGGGAAAGAGGGAGCTAATGGATTTTTGCAAAATCGAGAAGTATGTATCACGTAGAAATAACCATTTGAGACTCTTTAAAATATATATATATTCTTGATCAGGAAGACTAGTTGAGTCGATGTAGCCATGTCCGTCTATCTGTCCGTCTGTTTGTCTGTCCGTCTGTTTGTCTGTCCGTCTGTCTGTCTATCCGTCTGTCTGTCTGTCCATCCGTATTAAAGCCTGTTTCTTAAAGTCTAAAAGAGCTAAAGAAGTTAAATTGTTGTACGCTATACGACTTTATGTTTGATTTTTACATATTCTCCCCTCTCCCCCGCAATATGAAAAATACGATTATTAGGCACAATTTTTAACCTATCGTATTTAGTTTCTATACACATAATAATTTGATTTTTCTTGTTCTTGTTTCTGAATTTCATTAAGATCGAATAAAAAACAAGGAAGTTATTCAACATTACATATTGCTTTATTGAGTGCGGGGGGCTAAAAGGCGCGCGCAACATTTTACAGTGCGAATAGAACTGTGTGTATATGTGTGTATGTGACTGTATGTAGGCTAAGAGGTACTCGTAGTCTGGTACACTCGACAATAGATTTCTTACTTGTTTTTTATTTAACGACTGGTTGCTTGCTGAGTGCAGCTACTGCTGATGCTGAGGCTGCAGCTAACCACATTTAAGGTGGTGCCATAATAAATGGTTAGCTTTCTGTAGTGGTGCTGCTTTGGGTTTGATGATGTGCTGCATGCGAGGTGGCCCTCAAAAGCAAAAGAAAAATACAAGTAAGATATGTGTACTCGAGTGTACCCCACTAGGAGAACCTCTTTGTCTACAAACACAGTAATACACACACATCCACACATATATACATGATTATTAAGAATAATTTTCAATCGATCGGTTGATCTTATAGCGTACGAATATTAGGAATCTAGATTCTAAATTTGGTTACTCTAGCACATATAGTCTCTGAGAAAAAGGCACTCATACAGACGGACGGATGGACAGAAGGAATCGAATCAGTTAGTCGTTCTGATCAAGAATATATATATACGTTATAGGGTCTCAGTTGATTATTTCTATCTGTTAGATACTTTTCGACTTTGCACATTTCCATTAGCTCCCTTTTTTCCTTTTTTTTCAAAGGGCAAAGGGATTAATAAAGATAAAACTGAAAACTTATAACAATCGATGTGCAACGTATCTTAGTGCTGAATCGTGATAGAGATCCATTAATCAAATCACTTTTAGATACTCTTCGCGATGCATTTTGTAAGCACTTTGTATACCCTTTCCCTTACGCTACTGAGAAGTTAGTCAAATGCTAAACACATATAAAATACTCTATATAAATTGATGAAACAAAATAAAGTTTATATATTTATTAAATACTTTTATGAAGCTAAAGTATAGTTATAAAATTGGGTTCAGTTATAGCCAAAAGATCTATGTTATATATGTTACTATTGATTAGTTTAAAATAGTTTTAAAATTTGTGATTTTTCAGCGTTTAAAGTAGATTTTGGAGTGCAGATTCCTAATATAGAGATGCATTAAAAGAAGCTTACTTTCAATTGAATAAGAATATATATGATTTATGCTATATAGTATATATAATATATACATGCGTTATAGACACAATTCTGTTGCATAATTAAAGTTAAAAGTTTTGCTTTGAAGGTAATACTCTAAGGTAAAATTTAAATGTTATAAAAAATATATAGAGCAAAGGCAAGTCATGGAGTAGTAAAAGAAAGTGGGAGAGTGGGAAGGAAGGAAAGGCAGAGGTTTAGTATAGATAGTTAGAACACACACACTGGAACACACGCTGAGAGTTAAGCAAGACATTTAACCAAAATGTAATTAAATTTAATACTTATATCACCTTCGATGCCGCACAGCATTTTCCCAGAAGGCAAATCCTTTCGCATGTCAACTGACAATAATTTTAACAACACTTGACGATGGCTATGGCGACGGCACAAAACACCAAAAGATTTCCCCAAAAACTATATAAGTTACACATATATTTATACATATATATATATGTATGTATGTATTAAATATATATATATCTATATATATATATATACAGAGAGCTATATATAAAAGCAGCGAAGAGACACGCACACGTTTGAGCCATCAAGAAGGCGGCGCTATTTGAACACAGAACATATATATAAATATATCTTGATAAATATATATACATATATATATGTGTGTGTATGTGTGTGTATATGAATGATTTTAGAGGAAAATATTTTTGGTGACATTTATGTGCCGCTGACGGCCAATGGCGGGCACAGAGCACACAGAGCACACAGAGCTCTAATTAAATTTAATAGCGACGCAACGGCATAAAATTGAATCAAGAAGCCACCAACGAGGCAAGCGGCAAGCTGCAAACGGTTAGCGGCAATGTGGCATGCAACCAGGGCCTGTGTTAAGTTATTGTTGTTGTTGTTGTTGTTGTTGGTCGTAAACACATTTGATTTGATTTCTGAAAAGGATTCAAGTCATTTTACAGTCAAAAGCCAAAGCTAAAGCCGCTTGCGGATGCAGTTGCACTGATTGAATTGTCACCTCACCATTTAATGACACAGCCATAGCACTATCTCTCTCTCTCTCTCTCTCTCTCTTTCTATCTCTTTTAGCAATGCACAGCAGACCTAATTCTATGCGTTTGATGATGTTTACAGTGCCACAATCAAATATTACAAGGCACTTGGTTAAAGGCGCCACCAATGCCAATGTTGACAACATTTACTTTAGGGGATATAATTTCATTTCTTTTTCTTTTCTCCTCTCCTTTCTCTTTCTCTCTTCTTCTACTTTTCATATATTTTATTTTAATACTCTATTTGACTTGAAGTGTCTGCTGCTGTCTTTTCCAAAAGGTGTCAGACGTTTTATAGCTCTTTTTGACGACCTGTTGAAAAGTTCATGGTCACTTACAATTTTACCTTTGAGATTTCTTTATATATCCCAAAACGTTCACATATGGATATAAAACATTTGGCCATGTTCTCTACTTATATACAGTATAGTTCTTTGGCCAAGAAAAGTGCCGTCACACCATATAATATCATCAAAAGGCGAATGCTTGAAATAGCTTTTTACTTTTGTTTCATTGCCAAAAAGTAAAAGTGTTTATGTTATGGCTACCAATTCTTATATATAATGTCTGGACCAGACATTACTTTAAACTATTATCAATTAGCTATAAAGTAAATAATTTTCAGTTCACATATGCCATATTCTTGATATTTTTTAACTCAATTTGGAAGATTCATAAAACTGAAATGCAATGAAAACTGCGTTCAATAACTTTTCAGAACTTATTCGAATCTTTTGCCTTGTGTTGGGTTCAGTTAATTATGTTATATAGCTATATATAAATCCATATACATATATATATATATATTCTATATAATAACTGCTGATTCTGGTAAACTTCGCTAGACTATTTATATATGCAGAAAGTTCCCAGTTAATCCCTATATATCGACGCCATCTGCCCGCCAGCGCAGCTCTTTGCAACGCTTCGAACTGCTTTCAATGTTTGCACTCAGAGTAATAGATTATATTATAGATATATAAAGAACTTATTTATGTTTCATCCAATTGATAAAGAAATCGTTTCTATTGGTTTTTATAATGTCTAAATCTTAAACACTTCCCTTCTTAAAACCGATGTGAGCTATGTCTTTCCCTATCCAAAATTTCATTGTCATATCGTAAGTTTAATACCTTCCGATAGCTTTGAGCCATCTGCAAACTGCTTTAACTTCAATTTACTAACGGTTAATATAAGATTGCTAGTTTAAGTATATTTTTCTTTTCATTAATTTTGTTTTGTTAAATCAATTTATCTTGGAAAAATTCAGTCTAATTTCTCTTTCTCATTGAGTAAAATTGAAATGTTTTTTTTTTTTTGCAATTACTTTAAACCAAGGCAAAATATGTGAATGAACTCACGTTCATTCAAAAGTCAACAAAATTATATTTAAAATGAGTTTCTAATTAGCTTTTAACAATTTGCAAAAAACATAAATAAACTTTAATTATAAGAAAAATAAAAACAAATAGTTTCAAAGTCGTTTGATTTTGATGTGCAAAAATAATTGAGAAGCAAAACAGAGGTCAATGTCAAACGGGTATATTAGTGGGGTAAGAAAAGCAGTAGAAAAGCAATTATTATTAGCTTTAATAAGTTAAGTTAAAAATAGTTGAAAAGCTTAAATAAATTCAATTATATATAGAATGATTTAAGCTAAAAAAATGTTAAGAAAAAAAAACAATAAGCCCAAAATCAAATTTGAATCCTGTTTTAGTCTGCAGCCTCGAAGAGCAACAAAAAATAAAAAGCAAAAACCAAAATAAAAAAACTAATGTGTTAACATGTTTTATGATCTAAGATTTCAATTAAATATATGTCTATATATAAATATATATATATAAAAATAATTTATACAAATATATATGTATATATATATACGATATATAAATATAATCAAAATGGGCATTGCCAGCATGTTTTATGCTTGTACCTGAACATGTCTAAATATATATGTATATACTCGTATATAGACAAACATATATACATATATATATATATATATATATGTTTATATATTTGATGAAATATTTATGCTTGTGCATAAATTTAATAGAAGAGAGGGAGGGCAGCAGGCAAAGAGTTGAAGGTGAAACAATATAGCCAACAATTGTGCCCAGTCATTGTCCATGTTATGAAGCAGCAGAAAAACAAAGAGAGTATAAAAATATATAAATATATATATATATATACAAAAATATTTTTAATTTTAATAAGTAATACGAACAACAGCCAAAATCAAAAAGGAGAAAACAAGTCCCTCTCCCCCCTTAAAAAAAAAAAATATAAACAAAAAAAAAATAAAGTAAAAAACAAGTCAAAACAAATGCGAAACAAGGAAAATTCAATTTACTCGCATGTCAAGCCGAATTGCCGGCTAGGTCAAACACGTTGATGGATGGATAGATGGATGGTTTGATGGTTGGATGGATGCATGGTTAGCTATATGAAAGGGACGCACAACAACAACAACAGCAGCAGCAGCAACAAAGACAACAACAACAGCTACAAGTTGAAATGGCAAAACGTTGCATGCTCCGCTATTGGGCGGTACAATTGCTCCATCTATGTACAACTATACACACATAAACATACATAAATACAAACATATATATATACACACGTACATATGTGTGTGTGTGTGTGTGTGTGTGTGTGTATGTGTAGCTGACCAGGTCGCTGCTAACCGACGGTAAACAATAGCCAAACTCGCGCTTCATTCTGCATATATGCAACATCTCTTTCTCTCTCCCTTTCTCTATATATATAAATTTATATATTTTATATGTATTTACATAGATGAATTGAAAAATAACATAAAACGAAAATATAAATTGGTAAAAGGTACAAACACACACACACATACACATAGACTTGCACACATATAGAAAGAAACAAGCTGAAGTTTTTAATTAATACAAAACTTGTAACATTTTATAAGCCGCTACTACATATTAGCTGTGTCTAGCACTTTGTAAGCCTTAGCAAACATACACTGAACGAAATTTTGATGTATGTACATAAGAACACATACTGTATATATATATATAGTAAGTCAACTGATGCATAGTGCATAGTTTTATATACTTATATATGGAGTATTAAAGGTATAAAGATTCATATTGTTTTCATTCAGTATGATTCAATTATTACATCATACTTTACATCATAATATTATATAATATATAATTAATATCAACATCATATAATACATCTATAGAATTTCAACATACATTTTCCATTTCTCTCAGTGTAATACATGCATTTGGTGTTAGCTATGCACAGTTGGTACCATATTGCATTTGTATAAAGGTACATCAATCGTTTTGCATATGGACTATGGAAATGGACTATGTACAGGTACAGATATATAGGTACACAAGTCCGGTAAAGACTTTACTTCAATACCATACCCCTCTCTATGCACTCATATACCTATATATGCTGTACATCCTATCCATACTATCCATATCCATATCCATGTCCAGCTCCAGCTCCAGATCCAGGCTAGGCTAGGCTAGGAGGAGTCTGGAATTGTATGTTGAACGTCACATCACAGAGTAGAGCACGTCATGGCCAGGGTCGTCTACGGTTATGCATGGTCATAAGGAGATGTATTTGTATGTATGTGTATGTGTGTGTGTGTGTGTATAAGTGTAGTAAGCTCGCTGATTGCTGATTGTAACCATGTAGCAAGTTAGAAATTTAATTAAACTTTGGAATGCAAAACAAGTTCTAACTGCAGGCGACAAACGTTCATAGATACACACACACACACACACACACACACATATACATATAATATATATATATGCATATAGAATATTTACATCCGTTGTTAACTAATTTACAGCAAATATTTTGTATTTTCATTTTGCGATTTTCTTTGAGTAGAGACATGATATCGATAAGTTTTGATTTTAAATGTCTTCTTCAATTATTCTCTGACAAATTTATCTATGTTTCAAAGTCAATTCTTGAATTTTAAAAATTATTTAATTATATATATCAATTTGCAGAGTGTCTCGTATAAAGAGCACAAGCATCACATCAATCCACACAGATTCACAGATTGTGCGCGTATCAAAAAGAGATCCTTGAAACTTGACCTCTGCGGACAGTAGATTCTACAGTATCAAAGCGAACTGTTGTTCTTCGTTTAGCTATACTTTGGTATATAGTGCAGTAAACTGAACAATCATCTAATAACTAACAAAACCACTAAATATTATATGAAACAAGCAAATGTTTGATGTAAAAACAAGCAATAAAATGCAATAAACAATACCCCAACTATTATATAATAAAATTGTTTTTATACACACAATTATATATACAATCTTCAAAGGATTATTAAGATATATATATAAATATATATATATATATATATATATATATATATATAAGGTGTATCTATTAATATATATAAAGAATATAATAATCTTAATGCATCAAAAGATACTTTAATTGAAAAAAAAGGAAAAATTTCACTTAAGAAATGGCAAAAGGAAATCGGAATTGACATGGAATTATATATAAGAATATATATACACGCTTTAAAATATATATGTTTGTGTGCATGTGTGTGTAAGAGTGTGTTATAGTATAAGTAAGTAAGCAATAGTTGCTAGTTGTTCTTTGTCCCTTTAGAAAAGACAAAAAAGAGGCAGCAGCATTTTCCTCAGTGCAAATGCAACTGGCAGAAGAAAGCAGCTGCGAGCTTCAAAGTATATATATTCATGATCAGCAGCAGTAGCCAAGTCAATCTAGTTCTATCTTTGCATCTAAATATCTATAAAAAAAGGTACCTTCTTTGTTATGCTGTACATGATAAAGTTTTCCTAGTGGCATCAAGATAAGTTTGAATATCGTAATCTGTAAAGCAAACCCCCGCAAACCCCTAAAACTAAAAGAAAATGTTTAGAGGGATATATATAATCAATAGCTATATAATGCTTAATCGTTATAGAAAGTTCTATCAAGATCGGTTAATAAATACAGAATTTGCTTTAAGTAAAACTTTTTCATGTTGTAGCGTGGTGGGCTGATAGCAGGCATGCAATATCGTAAAGTGCATAGAGAAGAGCTGTGTGTGTGTATGAGCTTATGTGTGTGTGTGTGTGTAAGCTAAGATAAGGAGTCGATAGTAGATGTATACAGGATACAGTAGCCTTCTTTCTATCTTGTTTTTGTTGTATTAAAAGGCAGCAAAAGAAAGTTTTTACTTAAAACTCATTAAGCACAATATCCATCCGGCTGAAGGATACAGGATTATTATCTGTATGGGAACTAATGGCATGTAAGTTATACTTAAGGTACAATTAGAGACATCCAGGAATGAATCTTTGTTTATATTATAGTAATTTGAATAAGCATTTAATACCCTATAAGAATAATAATAAACAATTGCAATAATAATAATATATTTAATGGGCATATAAAGTTGGGGTCGGAGGAATAGAGATTGAGATTGAGATGGAGGCTAACCATTATCCTGGTTAAGTTGAGACATTAGCTTAAGTGACAATTGAGCACTGATTTATGGGTATTTCCGTCTCGTTGCGATTTCAGTGATTCGCAGAATTGCAAGCGCCGCTAATGAGCTGCCTGCCATTCGTTCACACTTGCCGCTTGGAGTGAATGGAAGATGAAGATTGGGAATGGAGGATGGAGTATGAAGATAAAGATTCTTATATAAATGTATGTGTGTGTGTGTGTGTAGTTGGCAAGATGAGCGGGCTTATTAATTGATTGCACTTATGGCATTCAAGATTTGCATATAACGCACGGAATCCATTATTTCCGGGAACATTGCATTTGTACGGCAATTAGTTCGCATAAGTTGAAGCATAATGCTCGTTTATGCCACTCGGGATGCCACACGCTTCCAACTCAGTTGGATCCA
This sequence comes from Zygothrica quintamaculata, assembly GCA_037044455.1. Taxonomy (NCBI): domain Eukaryota; kingdom Metazoa; phylum Arthropoda; class Insecta; order Diptera; family Drosophilidae; genus Zygothrica; species Zygothrica quintamaculata. Next base: position 58,297 of record JBAMBS010001229.1, read on the forward strand.
TGTTTGCTTGCGGCTGGCATAAATCATCTTCCGACTGTGCCAACGCCATGGGCATTGGGCATATTATGAGCAAGAGACAGTGGTGTGTGATGAAGCAGATGAAGTTAGCTATGGGACAAGGGGCAGGTTGGGGTTGCAGATGGGGCAGGGTACATGGTACATGGGACATAAAAATACTGCTGCTATTATGAGTAGTATGAGTATAACCAAAAAATTTTACTCTAATTGAGAGACACCGCACCGACATGAGATGCCTCCCACCCTCTTTCCCTTTCCCCCTTCCTACCACAGCAATTCCTTTGCCTTCATCTAGTAAAGCTCTGTTGCTGCCCCTTTAAGCAAAATATTTTTTTTTGAGGGGGCCAAAAAACCAAAAGAAGAATACAAAAATGTAACAAAATTCTCAGCAGAGTTCACGCCCACCCACACACACTCACTCACACACACACTCACACACAATAGAGGGCATATTTCTATGTCTACTTTAACTAAGACCCTTCAGCCGACGACTTCTTCTCAGAAGAAAGAAAAGCAGAGAAAAAAAAACTTGTTTATAATTTGCTGTGTAAGTTAATTTATAGGCATTTAATATGACATTTATCTATGACAATAAGTTATCGTATATATACCTCTGATCTGTGCTACAACCACTACTACTACTACTACTACTACTACTACTATAAAACTGTCACAACACATTTCATAGGGCAACAACAAAATCTTAATAATAATCAAATTTGACACTAAATCTATGCCTAACCATGTTTAGTATATAAACTAAATTTAGTTAAACACATGTTTTATGTACTACTAAATATTGCATAATATATAGGCCATTGCGAGCGTGAGCGAGGGGGGCGGGGCGCTGCAAAATAGCATTGCTTAAAAGAACAAATATAAACACATGTTCTGTCAAATGTTTTTCTTTTTTTTTTTTTTGCCTGTACAAAATGGAAATTACATGTACTACTCTCACTTTATACACACACACACACACACACATATATATATATATGTATATATATATAGTTATAGTTATATATATAATTTGGGTGCATCCTTTTTGGTCAGTTGACGCCTTGCCTAATGGCGTTTGGAGCGTGTTTTTGGCCCACGCTCGAGCTGGCCGGCTAACGCCCACTTCTTAACATGAAAAACAAGTAAGAAAGCTGTAGTCGGTTGTATACGAATACGAGAACCCCTTAGCCTACATACAGACACATACACACAGTTCTACACACACTGTAAACTGTTGCGCGCGCCTTTTAGCTCACCGCGCTGCATACCGTACTACTTAATCTTGAATAACTTCCGTGTTATTTAATCAATCTTGATGAAATTCATTATATAGCTGAAGAATGGTTCAATTATCATATGTGTCAAAAAGAAATTCGATCAGTGGTAAGTTGTGCTTATTAAAAGTGTTTTTCGTACTGCGGGGATCAGGGGAGGATATATAAAAATCTATCATAGACTTGTATATCACACGAAAATAGAAAACTAGATTCCTAATTTTGCTCTAGCTCTTTTAGTCTCTAAGAAACAGATGCTCAGATGGATTTGGCTAGATCGACTCAGTTAGTCATACTGATCAAGAATATATATACTTTTTGAATTTGCACAAATCCATTAGCTCATATTTTCCTTTTTCTAAAGGCAAAGGGGCTAACAAGTGCTAAAATTCTGAAAACATATTTCACAATTAATTGTCAGAGGCAACTGGGTTGAATATATATATATATATATAAATATATACTATACTATATATACTATACTATGTGTATGTATGTATGTGTGTGTGTGTGTGTGTTTGTGTCTCGCATTTTTAAGGCTTGTTCGACACGGCAAAAACAACGCGCTGCTGCTTAATTTGTCGTAATTAATGCTTATGAATAGTTTGTACTTGTCTTTATTTGTTAGAGTTAATTTAAGCCAAGACTTCAATACATATGTATATAGGTATATGTATATATATATATATAGATAGATAGATAAGTTAACTAACCTGTAGCTTAACTAGCTCCGGGTAATCGGCTGCTAGCTTATTTAATTCATGGTAATTAGCTTTAGCCATTGAGACAATCCATTCCTTAGCCTTGGGATGCGATAATGTAACCTCCGGTGTATCCTTTTCCTCAATTAATTGCTGCAAAAGACATTAAAAAAGAAAAAAAACAAAAAAGGAGACAAAGAGTTAAACATAGAGGCAATGTTATGGCTATGGTATGAGTGTAAAGCATATAGCATAAATTAATTATACATGTTTCTGCCACTTCATTTATAGAAAGCTTCTTGCCACTTTTTTAGGGATGCTGCGGGAATGAGTTATAATAAAAGGGGTGAGGCAGTTGATATGGGAGTTGGGGGCGCAGGTTTTGGGTGTAAATTGTGTGCATATGTGTGTGTGTGTGTGTAGAGTGTAGGGTGTATAAAAACACAACAACAACAACAACAAAAATAAAAACGAAGCGAATGAAAACAACAACGGGAATAAAACATAGAAAGCCCATTGAAAGCATTAACGCCAACACATTCGCGTCTTAGAAAACACACATCTAACAAACACACGCACACACACACACACACACACACATACACATATCATACATATAGCACACACATGTGTGTGCTCCAATCTTTGCGGCATCCAATGAATTCTAGTCAAAAAAAAAAAAAAAAGGGATGTACAGGGATTGAGTTTACTGGGAGAAAATTTTTGAATTAGGTTTTTTGGGGTAGAGGCAAGGTTGCAGGGGTATCGAGCATGTCAGGGGATGTCGGGGGTGTGCGGATGTGTAGATGGTGTAAAAAGCTGGCATAATTATGCACACGCATACAACGAAACGGCGCCATACACATAGACATAGACATAGACATAGACATAGACATAGCCATTGCCATGTTCTTCCCATAATTATGAAGGTAATAATTTTTATTTATTAGGCGCGTGCTTTGGGCAGATTGTGCGACGGGTTTCTTCCACATCATCTGCTGCTGCTCGAAGGAAATGAAATAGAACTCGGAATCTGGAGAGCTCTACAGTTGCTGAAGAGCTCTACAGTCACGGCGAAAGTTGTTTTTTTTTTTTCTTCCGTTTTTTTTTGTTTGTTTGTTTTTTGTTGTTTCTTTCTTTCTTTTCGGTGATTTACACATTTTGACTGAAATTGGTTTGGGGTATGAGCAGAGGGTTGGGGGAAGCTGTTGAAACCAACACACACACACACACACACTCACACGCATTCCTACTGATAATGAGCACTCTAATGAGCGAGGGGCCAGGCACACATGTGCCACAAACAACATCAACAACAACAACAACAACAACAACAACAATAGGAACAACATGTGTGCCTTATATTTACGAGCGCGGAAAACATTTTTGGCAACTAATTATCCATTCGCATAATGTTCGCGATGCTAACAAGCTGCAGCAGATTCAGTATTATATTTACCTGTATACCAACACCACCACGACCACCACCACCCACCCTATCCTTTTATTACCATTTTTTTCTTTCTCCTGCTGAAGGATTCAAGCATTACACACAACATTGTAGCCCATATACACCCTGAAGCAGGCTGTTGTTGTATGTTGAGCCTTTATAGCATTTTCATAATGTTACATTGCTAATAATAATGCGTGGAGAAATTATGAGTATACGGCATTTACCCGCAGGATGCAATGCGTGTTAGCCTCCACTCCAAATCCCATCCATACCAATTCTTTTCTTTTTTTTTATCAAACTTTTGTCTGTTGACTCTCTCGAACTCTTGTATTTCTTATATACAATATTTACACGCCACTTGACTTTGGGAGTGCTCACGTTTTTCCAATTATTCGCCATGCTTGAACGCATACCGCATACCGCATACCGCATCCCGCTGCCCACATTCCACGTCAGGATAATCCGTGTTATGTAGCCACCCAATGTACAGGTAGATGAGATGGCGACGCCATTTGCAAATCCTGTATGCTATATACTGTATGCCGAATGTCGTATTGTCGTAAAGTCGTTTAGCCGACAGGCCGACAAGTTGAGCGAGAGCGTTACAGATAATGAAACAGAAGCAGAACAGCAACAGGAACATAAAAGTACAGGACAATAGTGTGTAGAGGTGTAAATATAGTAGATATAGTTAGAAAGAGAGAGAGAGAGCGAGAGAGCGAGCATATACAGTACCTGATATTAGTACTGCTACTGCTACTTGTATTGGTACTGGTACAGTACACACACACACACACACACACACACACACACACGCAGGACACAAACATTGAAAGGTAAGGCCCCAGGCAAAGTGGCCATGTCAATGCTAAACAAAAGAACTGAACCGCCCAAGTCTCCACCCAAAATTCGCCATTGCAATGGGTATGTTGCTTTTTACGGCTTTTGGAACTTTACGTTGTTGGAGCTCAACAACGCCAACAACGCCAACAACGCCAACAACGCCAACAACAACAAAAAGCTAAAAATAAAAAAAAAAAAGAAAAAAGAAGAGAGAAAATAAAAAAAATGAAATGAAGCTAAAAGCAACTGCTGTTCGTTGGCTGCTGGCTGACTGAAGGACTGAAGGACTGGATGACTGGCTGACTGGCCCTTGTCTATTTGCTCATTTCTCCCCAATCGCTTGTTTGTTGGCTGGCTTTCTTATGTCCTGTGTGTCCCTTTATGCAAGATATTATATCACACTGCTAGCCATTGTCCTTTATACACCCCAAAAACCCATACCCAAAAACCCATACCCAAAACCCATACTCAAACAAACCAAAGCAGAGTTGAGAGCTTAACTGAACTGTAGCATACACCATGCCACCAGCAGTATCACAACGTACTAGCTGACCATGTCCTCTGCTGCGTTGTGTCCTTTATGTTGTTGTTTGCGTTTTGCCTCCCGAAACTTACCTTATGGCTCCCTTAAAAACGGATGAAGCCACAAAATGGTCATGTTTGCCATTGCCATAGTAGAATGGCGCTGTCGTCATTGCCATTGTCCATTCTGATCACTGTTTCCAATGCTCGGTTTAAGGCGGCACTGGTAGCGGTACCGGTTGACGCTCCTTAACATCATCATTATCATCATTATCATCATTAGCATCATCATTAGCATCATCATCATCATCGTTGTCGACGGGTCGACAATGTTGCTGTTGTAAATTTAACCGCTTCGGGACACACTGCGTTGTTGTTTAACAGCAATAACAACTTTTGGTTTGTTTCCTTACATTTTTAATTGGGTCCTTTGTGGTTGCCTGGCCGTGATGAGAATAGCTTTGCCTAACTAATTTCTATTGCTGCTTATTGGCTATGTTAACATGTTTCACCAACTTGTTTTTCATGCAAAAACCCTTTTTGCTCAACTCAATTCGCCGCCTCCAACCCACCCACCCCTTTTTTTTCGGGGTTTTAATATGCATATTGGGACACGCCACTGGCCACCAAAGTACCTTGTGGGTTAATAAAAATATATGTGGCTTGTTTGATGCTCTTCCAGCTCTGGCCAATGACTATGCTTAAATGTCCTTAAAGCCACACAAAACTAAATACAAAACTTTCTCCACTTTTATTTCTATTTTTTTTTTTTTTTTTGGTATCTTTTAATGGCTTAAAGGCAAACAAATGTTTCATTAAATATGCTATTATACTATATGTAAAAGGACTTCTATAAGGATCATACAATAAACATTAGGATTCATACTTATTACTTTAATATAAACAGCTAATAATACAACATTAATGCATAAGCACAGGGTGTTCTACTTAGCTGAACAGGGTGTTAATTATATGCATAAAGTAATTGAACAACTTCAAACCATTTCACAGCTTACGTTGCAATTTTCTTTGATTCATTTGGTATAAGGACAATAATTATATCAATATATTTATATCAATTGCAATATCCTTGAGAAGCTTAAGAATCAAATGATTTGTAGTAGATTTCAGATTCAAATTATATCAAATATCCTTCAGAGAAAAAATTAAGTAAAAACATAAAAAATTAAAAGTCTAAAACATAAAGTCAAATTTCTTTCTTCAAGGACTTTACATGAACTTATGTTAATTATTATTATTAAGTTTGGACTGACCTTGTCAGATAAAAAATTATTTATTTTTTTCAATTATAAACAATTTTTTAATATTTTTATTAAATTTTATTTAATGCTTTATTTCTGCTTAATTTTTTATTTAATTTCCTTTTGGGAACTGCCTAAGTTTCAGAGAAGAAATTATGCTGCAAGTTTTTTTCTAACTAAAACCAAACTGAATGATTTCAAAATGTCAGCAAAAACAACGAAATGAATCAAAGGATATAACTTTATTTAACAGTAAGTAAATATAAGTGTGCTTATTATGCTGGACAGTGGTGTATTGCCTAAAGTTGCCTTGGAAAATGGCTAAAAAAGTTTCCTATGAATATAAAAAATTTTGAAATCTTTTTTCTAGCTTTATAAAAGTCTTTAAGTAATAGCATAAAATGAGTATATTCACTTTAGAAGAATGAATATCTATCCATGACAAATAAAAATTGATTTTGAGTAGTATTTTTATTTATCGATAGATATGTATTCACCCAAACAGCATGAATCAATCGTATTAGTATAAAATTCAATTCCAAATTGATAAGTTTTGAGTCACATATCTAAATATATCTTCGATTCTTATATATATATATATTGGTATGAAATGTGAATCAGTATTGAAATGGAATGAATATATTCAAATTAAATTTCAGTTTTTCAAAACATTTAAAATTCATGTACGGTTGAATTTAATCATAGTATTCATATTTATTCATAATATTTACTGTATGTAGATTTTTTATATAAATTTTTGTAGTATTCACATTTAATCAAATTATTCATTTGCATTGTTGAAGTTTCTAGATATATCAATTGGAAGTTATATTCAAATGGAATTGTCTCATAGTATACATATTCATTCATAGTATTCATATTCATATTCATTATTTATTCATATTTCTTCTCTTATTTTAAGTCTTTAAGATATATCACTTCAGAGTCATATTCAATTTCAATTCAGTCAAAGAATTCCTGCTCATTGTATTCATATTCATAGTATTCATAATCATATAGTATTCATACTCATAGTAGTCATACTCATAGTTATCATACTCATTGTATTCATATTCATAGTATGCATTTTTTTTAATATTTATATTCCCTTTAAAATTTTAAAGATCAATTTAGAGACAGATTCATGTTCAGTTGATTCATAATATTCATATTCATATTCACAGTATTTATATGCAAATATATTTATAGGATATTTGTAGCTATGAAATTGAACTTTTAGATAGAAACAAATTAATAATTATGTATATCATATAACATATAACATATACTGGTACCCATACAGTGGGTGTTGACTAAGACGAAAACAACTCACATACGGTATATATATATATATATATATATAGGGAAAAAAATAATAATGCCAACTCATGAAGCTAATTAAAAACGCTCGAATCGAATTTAATTGATCAGCCTAGCAGGCAGATCAACCCCGGAGCGATTACAGTTGCGGCGCCAAAATTTCACGGTACATTTTTTGATGGATCTTTCAAGGTAACGAAGAGTGTGGAACAGAGCGGGGAAAACATTGTGCAATTGGGCTAGAGAAGGGGTTGGTAGAAACGTTTGAAGATCGAAAAAATGATGATGATTTGGCACTTTCCTTTCGATTTTAGATGATTAATAATAATTTTTTTTTTCTTTTCTTTTTTTTTTTTTTTTTTTTTTTTGATTAAACAAAATCCGTCAAGAAATTCGTTAGGATTGTGATAAGTAAATATTGTTGGCGCCGTCTATAAATATTTTTTTTGTTTCTATATCTATTTTTTTTTTTTTAATTTTGAATGTTGATTTGTCTTGTTAGCGAACAGATTTGTTAACAATTTTTTCCAGTTTACAGGTTAGACAATGATGTGGCTGATGAGCCAGAAGTATGGGAGTATAAGTTATCAAATCAGGTTTTAAGGTAATTGAAAGAACTAGAAATCTATCCTTCCGGGCATATAAAATTAGCTCATATACACTATATCTATATATATATGTATGCATCAAGTTAAAGTCTAAATAAGGATGCATATTTGATGCATGTAATTGGGCAACATAAATCCGGAAACATGAAATACGTGAGAAATACTGTGATTTTTAGTCATTGAAATACGTTTTTGATATATGTAAACATTCATTTAACATACATGTACATAACTGTACATATATATATATATATATGTTGTAGTATATGTGTGTACGCACAAATAGGCACTTAAGTCATTTAACTTAGTGTGTGTTCAGTGTAAGTTTTTATAGGCGTTTGACATGCAGTTGACAACTCGAGTTTGAGTTTTTGATGCTGATCTACTGCTGCGACTGTCGCGTTGAAAAGAGATGAGTTAAGTTCCGATGTTGTTTGTACAAAGTATACATTCTTATAAAAGAAGATGTATATATATATATATATATATATATATATTGAAGAATGATTTATGCATAGGTTCTATACCTTATGGCTAAACACCAAATACTTTTGATTGACAGCTCTGAGTGCTTGACAGTTGCTTGACAATTCAACCCAAATGGTAATTGCCGGCGTCTTTAGGTTTAAAACATTTGCTACAAAGAGACGATTTTCTCGTAACGCTTGACAAATTTTTAACATGTTGTCGCCTTTTATTGCAGGCCATGTGTATCACATACACATATAAATATATATATATATATATATATATATAACTAAATATATATAGTCTATATTTTGTTATACAAATGCTGTACAAATCAAAATCAATACGTCAAACTCTTTAACTAATTAGCTAAAAACATACAAAAGTCCATGTGATTTACATATGTACTAACTATAAATAGTTAAACTCTAAAAAAAAAAACAACACTAACACACTCACACACTCACACATTGACCAGCAAAACCACAAAACCAAATACAATATGCTACTAAATCTGATTATCTTCAAGTCACAAGTGTTACCATATTCGGATTAGTTTTAAGCTCATTTACAGAAATTGTTTTCTATTCATATATATTATGGAAAGCTTATGAAACTTTAATATATATTCTTTAGATATTCTACTGAAAATCTGGATAGTCTATGATTAAGATAGGACCCAGAAATTGCTTATAAAGAAGATTTTAAATATATAACAATTGTTAATCTATTAGTTTATATCATAAAATATATATCTATAACCCATAGTTAAAAGAAATTCTGTCGTGTCACTGCATCTTTTATATATTCTCTCTTTCAAATCTCTATACCGAGTTGCAAGAATTGCGTGCAATAAACTTATCAATAGAAATGAGTAAAAGATGATATCAAATTATACAATTTGCAGTAATATTTCTTGGTACACGTAACAGTACCAGTACCAATGATATTGCCAGTAAAAGTACCATTAGCATTAGCTGTTCCAATACTCAAAATGTACAAATGTCACCATGGATAGTGGGAGGAACAAAATGAAAGAGATATAACTACAAAGTAGTTGAACATGTGTCGGTGCATGCATGTATATATATACATGTTTGTATGTACACATGTCCAGAGTATGTAGTAGTGTATAGAGTGGCGGCATAAGGAGTAGAAAGAATGACAACTTGTGAGGCAATGAGGTAAGGGGACTGTGACAACGGTGACAATGGTGACGACAGTGACGACAATGGGCCAACTGGGCAGACAAATAGACGATGCAGCGGGCGCTTGTAATTTTCTGAATCTTACATTTTTATTGTCCACGAATAAATTTAATGGATTCATACTCATAGAAGTCAAAGTCGAATGTGCTGGTGGCACTTTAAGACAAGCCTCTGCTGACAGATAGACCCAGAACAGATCTCAACACAGTCAGCCAGCCAGCCAGCCAGCAGTTCCACTTGAGCTATATTTAAGTCTGGTCTCAGTCTAAATGCCTCAACCCGCGTTGGTGTTCCACAAATGTGCAACAACTCTTACTAAAACTTGCATGCTAGAATAGACCCTTATCTTGACGATGTTTGTGAATTAGATTAAAGACACGTACACGGGGTCTAGGCCAGATTTAATCTCTGCTTAAAATGTGGTATTGCAATAGGAAATGCTTCTTTTTTTTGTCTTTCTATTTTTTGTTTGTAATGCAACATAAAATTCTAGTAATTTTTTTATTAATCATGACAATAAGGGAAAGGCTGCAAAAAGTCAAATTCTCAATACGCAGCGAAGATGAAAATATATATATATGTATGTGTATAAAAAAAGAAAAAGCAAAACTGTTTTTTTTTTTTTATGACACAAAAAAGTGCTTCCCATAGGAATATGGGCAATGGGTGGAGGTGGCTTAGAAGGGCTACTTGGATTTGCTGGGCAAGCAGCAAACGATGCGAGACAGTCGAGTTGACTTAAGTTGACTCAATGGCATGGACAATGTAAGACAATGCAATGGGTTTAGGTATATAGCCACACCCGCATATTATGATGGGGGTCAATTTGAACCGGTTTTGATATGGTATAGATGGTAGGAACGTACCTTCTCTGGTTTTTTCTTGGCCGGTGGTGAAATTATTTTTGCCTCCTCTTCGGATGCCATCCGGTTAAATTTGCGTGTTGCTTCTTTAACGCTGATGGGATTTTCAGCAACATCAGTCTCAGTGCCGGAAACTTTTTCAGTGGCAGAGCTGCTATCGGTTGATGCGCCTGATGAGAAGGAGAAACGTGGTATATTCTCCTTGTTATTGCTTTCGTCTACGGAATTGCCACGGGATATAGATTTATTACTGGTACTAGCACTGGGTGTGACGTCATTGTCTTTATCAATATCATCTGCCTTTGGATTAGGCTGTTTCTCCAGACGCCCTGGGTCAATACGTTGCATTGCAGCTGTAAATTCATTGACGCACTCACGATAGCTCTCAACTTGTTCCTGGTGTACAGCAACACCATTTTTAGCCGATGGTGGTGATACCAATGCTGTTCCTGCCAATGGTGATTGTTGCACATCTGGCGGAGCTTTGTACGGCGGTGGCTGCCTTAGCGGAGAGTTAAAACTTTCCGATACAGATACAATCGAATTAGCTCCTGGACTGGACGGTGCCGCCGCATTGCCAGCTGCTTGAATCGCGCGCTCCACAACTTCATCTGATGGACACTCATTTGTATACTTTTTACGCAGTATTAAATACTTTTGATTGTTTTCGTTTTTAATCGTTGACAACAGCGTCACATATGTCTTAAATATTTTTCGAGACTCGGCTTCATCTGCAACAATAACAAAAAACAAAGAAAAAACAATGTATTTTATACATTAAGTTACACTCATTTCATAACTTTGCTGCGTCAACAGGTAGTTAGTATCATATCATTTCTATGTATACATTTCTATTGTATGGCCGCCTGTGACTCACTTTGGGTATGCGTTAGAAATTTCTTGAAATGTTTGACAAGCGCATGGTTTGTCACCTTTCCGTCATTTTGCAGCATATAATTGCGTATATCCTCAATAGACAGTTGCTTCGTATTGTCAATTGCACTCATTTTTAAACAATTCACTGCTTATTGTACGCAAAATAATAATATCAAACACTTTTATTCGCATCAAAACTAAACAAACACACAGATACCAGGGCTGTCACGTCATATGCGTCAGCTGGTTGCTTGGCTGCAAGCAAAGCGAAAACCGACAATCAGCCCTGGCAATACAAAGAAAAAAGCTGTCTGCTATAACACAATCAAATACGGTTTCCTATGGAATTATAATCCAATTGTTAATAGTTTTTATTAAATTGTTTATATTGATTCAATATATTCAATATTTTTCTAACATATATTATATTATATTGCGTTAACACACACATAAGCAATTTTTGTACACACACAATAAACTAACTTGCAGAACCGTATACTACATGTTCGAACTTCGAATGTCTATAAACAAACTTTAGTTAAACTGTGTATACAACTGTTTATTGAAGTTTTTGCGCATTTACCTATACCTATACATCTGTTTTTATTCACTTAATGCACAGTTTAACTTAGTGCACTAATTACTAAATTTTCTTATAACTATATTTCTGCATAGAGTTAAGACTTCGCCAAATATAAACAGTTAATGTATGTATAAGTATAAAAAAATAAGTTAGTTTTATTATATATTAACTCTTAACACGCCTGCCAATATTTTACATTCTTATATATGAATTTAAATGAGAAACTAACATTTTTTACATGTATTTTAATCGCACATTTTGCACTTTTGCAGTTGTAATTAAAATCATTAAAATATATTAATATGCACAATAACCTTTATATATCTCAACTCGATCGAAACGCAAGTATGTATACATGTATATAGATGCTTCTGTGCAAGCTAATTATTCAGTTTCAAACCTATATTTATAAAACAGATGCATTTTTTTATGCTGCAGGCAGTACATAACATTTTTCGTATTCAGACCGAACTTGCCAGATACAAGTTATACAATATATTTATATACATACTCATACATATATGTAACTCATATATATATTATATAAAATATATTGTGATTCCCCCCTACAACATTATTTCTTTCTTGTTACAATTTTTTTTTTATCATTTAATCAAAATTTAAATTTATTTAATTATTGACGTATTAGCGGTTATAACTATCTAACAGATAACACTTTAAGCACCTTAGGCTTATAGCTAGCTTTATATTGTAAAGCTACATCAAAGTTATGATAATTTAGCCCTTAAAGTTGTGCTTGGTTAAGTGGATATAAAGTGAATTAATTCTATAAAATAAAGCGAATAATCTGATGTATTGATGTAAATTAGGAAAATGATGTACAGTTTCCTAACTAACCAAAAATAACTGTTGTATTCTAAAGTATAAGAAATACTTATGGGGAAACATGAAATTAGGAATATGTAATACCTTTCTGACTTTAAATTGATATTGAAATTGATTAGAAATCTAATTGACTTGTTATTGAACAATTCAGTAAAATAAAATAGCTCACTTAGAGTATAAATCTACTTAAGCCTAAGAGCCCACAATACAACATGATTTCACTTAGAGCAGAATAATAGTCGTATTATCCTTATAGCAATATATTTATATAAGGACAGATTGGTTTCCTTGGCATTCACATTGGTTATCTACCGCGACTGTCAAAGTACAAGCCGTGTGAGACAAACGGGTAACAAAGGAACAGTATCATTTGACAAAAACATACAAATTGTTCACATTTCAATTTGACCGCAACCGATGCGACAGCAAGATACTGTCTCTAACTGTAAACGAGATTATGTATCTGAAGGGTTTTGTTTTGTGGGTGGTAAGTAAGTTTAAGTCTCTTTGAATGTTTATGTTACACTATGCTACAAGTGCAACAGTATGGGAATAAGTACAACAACGAATACGACTACGACTATGACTACGAGTACAAGTACGAGTAAAGTGTTAATTTCATTTTCGATTTGGTAAATGTGATTGCAAAGGAAATTGCCGAAAGGCCGTCATTTATCATCTGCACATACGAATGGATTTTCTCTTGGTCCTGCCTTGGTATGGGTATCGCTATATATGGCCACTGTTAGGAGCTTAGCTTGTACTTCAAGTCTCGGCCTGCTGATGCTTATGCTGATGCTGATGCTGATGCTGATGCTGATGCTGACAATGTCTGTGTACAATGTCTGTGGCTTCGACGTCAATGAGAACGACAATGGTGTATCTGGGTACACAGATTGGGATTGTATCTTTCACTTACATTTCAAGTTTCAAATGTCAACTTGTGTTGTTGTCTGACGGCGCCCACCCAGTGAATGCTTCTCCTCGGTATAGGGGGCGGGGGAGTAGGAAAAAAGGTATATGTTCGTTTTGAATATATTCATTTGCATTTTCCAATTACCAATTGTATAATTCTATATTAAGCCACATATGTTTCCCTCACATTTATTAGCTTTTAATTTAAGACAAACTTTTGTTTAAGGCCAAAAATAAATTTTATTTCAATATACAAGCTTATAATATTTATAAATATAATAACTTTGTGTAGTATATAAATAAATATATATATAAATGGTATATATATATACATAAATATATATAAATATCTCCATATAATGCTTTATATCCTCTACTCATACCAAATAAGCAGAAGTTTCAGTTGCTTTCGGTTAGTTAAGGATATATTTGTATAGCATTAAGAAAAGAGTTTAATATTTCGCATCCTTTCTTATAAATTAAATTTTAAAAGTTTGCATCAGAAATCTTTATATTCAGGATATCTTTATGATTTAGTAGAATATGTAAGATTTTTTTTTAACAATTTCCCTTTAAATATAAAAAATTATCTTTATATTCTTAATATAATTTTATTATAATTTGTGATATATTTGATGTTAATTTTATTTTAAATATTCGATATTTTATTTAAACATTTTAAGATATATTTTTTTTTTTAATATATTTTATTTATTCAATAATTTTTTTTATATAATATATATATTTTTAAATTTGTTTTAATATTTTTTTTAAACATTAATATAAATTAAATTATCTTTTCTTTTTTTTCTTTTTACTTTATTTTATTCAAATTATTTCGATTGGTAAATAAATCAATTGAGAAAATTTTAAAATTTTTTTTATATAATATATATTTTTAAATTTTTTCTTTATTTTTTTATACATTAATATAAATTAAATTATCTTTTCTCATTTTTTTACTTTATTTTATTCAAATTATTTCGATTGGTAAATAAATCAATTGAGAAAATTTAATAATTTTTTTATATTTAAACAGTTTTTTTATATTATATATATTTTTAAATTTTTTCTTTATTTTTTTATACATTAATATAATGTAAATAATATTTTCTTTTTTCTTTTTACTTTATTTTATTCAAATTAGCTCGATTGGTAAATAAATCAATTGAAAACATTTTTATTGGGTTTTCCTGCTTTTGGGGGTTTAACTGGAAAATGCTGCTCTCCGCTTTCCCTTGTGAAAATATAAACATTTTAAATAAATCAAAGGAGCAGATGGTTCTATATATTTTTTTTTTTGGGGTGGTAAATAAGAGACTTGCGTTATGGCAATCAGAGCTAATAGCTCAAAATAGTTTTTTATGACAAATAAATTAGGCAGTTTTAAGCAGATTTTATTGTGTATGTGTGTGTATGTGTGTAAGTGTATAAGTGTGTGTGTCATATCTTTAAAATATATATGTATCTAAAAAATGTTTCTACTCTTAATACAGAACAGATTTGGGAACAGATTTTGTAAAGCGCTAAAACGGTTTGATTTTATTTATTTTTATATTTAAATTATTTTTATATTATATT
This sequence comes from Zygothrica quintamaculata, assembly GCA_037044455.1. Classification (NCBI taxonomy): domain Eukaryota; kingdom Metazoa; phylum Arthropoda; class Insecta; order Diptera; family Drosophilidae; genus Zygothrica; species Zygothrica quintamaculata. The sequence goes on from JBAMBS010001229.1 coordinate 73,638, forward strand.
TAAATTATTTATTTAGTTATTATTTATTATTATTTTTTCATACAAATGTTGCAGATAACATTATAATTTACATATAAACTAAAACTTATATTGCCTTTTTATTATTGCCTGATATAGAATAACTTTAAGCCAAGTTGTTGAAAAAGTAAACAAAATGAAGTATATATAAAAGTAAAATAAATAAATAAATAAAAGAAAATTCGAATGGATATTTGTATTGGCTGCGATAGTTGGCATTCATTTGTTGTATGATTGAGCAATTGTCACCGATTGTTGCAAGAACTGGCGCCTGATAAGCGCCGCAAATTAAATAAAATATATTTTATAAGCCAGCTTGAGGTGTTTTTTGTGGCAAATGCCACGACTCCTGCAGCATTCGAGCGTCTGGCCGTATCAATAATACAAATAAAATAAAAAAAAAAACTAAAAACACAAAAACAACAACTCGAGGGAAATCTGCTGTCTTCAATCCAAACCGTTGAAGGCGAGCAATGGAATCCGTCGTGAAGCTTCAACCACAGACACAAGCACAGACCAAAATCTCTGTCTACATTCCAACAACAACAGGTCGCACAGTATGTGTGTGTGTGTGTGTGTGTGTGTGTATGATCAGTGCTACTACTACTTCAACTTCGACTACTACTACTTCTACTACTATTTGTAGCATAGGATGAAGTCTTGGTCTGCACTGTTTGGCGTCTGTGCCGACTGCTGACAACAGTTCCGATCGTCGATAGCTGGAACGTTTGTCTTGGTGGGGCTCTGCAGCAGTATAATTGGCAATTGGGAATGGGCTTATTCACTTTTATGACTCTTTTTTTTTTTTTGTATTTTGTTGTTTTTCTTTTTCTTTTTCTTTTTTTTTTGCTAACTGGCGACTGACACTGACTGCGTCTGTTGCGGGTCTACGAGTAGGTCTATCTATTTCAGTCACATCGAAGTCGTGGCTGGCTTGTTGTTTGGATGTTTCCTCTTTTCAACCCATTTGGGCCTTTTTCTTTCTTTTTAGTTTTGTGTTTTTTTGCCTTTATTTTTTTTATTTTGTGTACATTTTCCATTGGAGTCCCTGTTGACCCCCGGTGAGTGGCGCCTAAAGTAACATGCGAGCTTATCGAAGCTGCTTGCAAATCCTTACCCAGACCGTTCTTCAGATCGTCCAGCTGTCACTAGGTATTTCAAAACCGCTTGAGATTTATTATGGCTAAGCCTGATCAGAAAGTCAACTGTTGCCCAAGTGTTGCGACTTGTCGTTTTCATGCACTTTGGAGTGAGTTGTGAGTACATTGAATATTGCTATATATGTATGTATATATATATATATATATATATATATATCATAAACAGATGTCCGTTTTTCCACACAGGCTTGGGGTTGCGTAGTCCTTAGCAGGCTTTTAAGTACTCCTGCCATCATTATCGTACCATTACCAAATGAGCAGTACGCATTATAAATGAGCACATAAAACATAAACGTTGTCGTTGCGTCCGCTGAGCTCAAGAGCCGATTATTGCAATTTAACACCCCCGCTCCGCACTATCGAACTTGCACTCATTGTCATTGCCCCCATTCCCATACCGTTTCCCTCACACCAAATCGCATTCTCATACCCATACCCATACCCATATCCATACCCATTCCCATCTTTATCATTCACATCACAGCCCAGTTATTGTCGCAGTCACCAATTGACGTATCCATACTCCCGGCGCCTGAGCGGGACTCACACGTCAATGTCGTCGTTGTCGTCGTTGTCGTCGTCGTCGTCGCTCAACCGCTCGCTCGCCTCGTCATATGTTGCTATTTCCGACGCTGCCTTTGCCTTTTCCTTTTACCCGTGAAACCCTGTTGCCCGGGAATTCATTCAGATGCCAAGGGTATCTCTGACTGCTCTGACTGCTCTCATTGCCTGCCAGCCAGCCAGTCAACCTTTTAGCCTGCCTGCCTGCCAGCCAGCCAGCCAGCCAGCCAGCCAGCATCAGGCATTGGCATTGAGCGGCTGCGGTCAAACGCTTTAACTCGCACCGGGATTTCGGATCGTTTCGCTCGGCTTAGCTCAGCTCCCAAGTGGGATTATGTCACTTTCCTCTGACATTTGCATTTTGATTGACAAACTCATTTGGCAATCCTTAGCTGAAGCGCATTCAACTCCATTCAACAATTTAACATTCAACATTCATTGCTCGATATTGAGCATTGTTAACTGCTGCCCTTAACAGCCCTCGGCCACTGACTGCTCTTTCTCTTGCTGCTCTTTCGCTCCTTTTGCTCCAAGCTATTGTTTGCTAAGCGCTTAAGAGTATTTCACAATTACACCTATTTGAATGAGTATTCAAGTATTCAAGTATTCGAATATTCGAGCACGACTACTGTATTCAAGTATTTGTATTTGCACTTGCAACTGTGTGTTACTTTTTTTTGTTTTTTTATTTTGGATTATGTTTAAATATCCTTACCAAATATATATATATACAACTATTTGTATACAAATATATATATATAAATATACAACTGTTAATTGAAACACTTATTTACCACTTCTTCTCAACATAACCAATTGAAACACTTACTACTCACCCCTGTTCTGGCACTTCATCCAAATATGTTTATAGGATTAACAAAAAATTTCTGTTTTAAAAATATGTCAAAAATGCTTTCAGCTTATACTTAGAGATTTCCTTTACTTAAAACATAAATACACAAATTTTCCCCTTACTGTTTTCTATATAATATCTTTACTATATATCCTTTCTATATATAATTTACTCTTTTTGTAACCAAAAGCATATTTTTGTTTGTGTAAAGGATGTTTATTGAATAGCTTTCAAGCAGCAAACTCGCGGGATTCGAACTGATTGAACACAATTTTAGTTTAGTCTTAAGTTGGGACTTGGTAAAATAACTGAACTATATGGAATAATCAGTCTATATATGGTATTTGCATAACATAAAACTGCTCACATATCAAACCTTGTGTAGAAGGTTCAGCTGTGGATTCAAGGACTCCCAATTGTAGCTGATGGTTAAGCTTTACTTTGATTGGATGGCTATCCAATTTGGGCTGATATCATAACAGCATGAAGTTGTTATCTATATTCGATATATGTTTCTTATTCCTTATAAGATAAGGACAACACTTTGGACCATCCCACAAGCTGCTGAAGGAGCTTAGAGTTTAAGTCCTTAACACAGATTTACCAAAAGGCATTATATACTATATTATTATATTTATAAGAATAAAGTGTAATCAACAATTAATCCTGATAGAAAGAATCTTATGTAAAAGTATTTTAATAGATTTATGAGTAAGGTTTTTCTGTTTATCTCATAAGGACAGCTCTTTGGCCTCGTTTGACACGAGGACCTAGGCACGAATTCGGTCAAGAATTCCGAAAGATTTTGAGAAAATCGTTTTCCCGATAAGCAAGTTTGGCAACATATTAATTAGCTATATAAATTTTTTATATATTTATATATTTACATTTAGTTCCAGATTTATTTAGCAAGGACTCTTTCCAATTTGCTTTCTATTTAAAATATAATCCATACGAATCTCTCAGCCAAACAGTTTGTTTTAAGTTTAAATAAGAAGCAGCTAATACTAATTAGATAATGTGAAACGGCAGTTGCTAATTACAGTCTTGATTAGCTACTTAGATGCCTGTCACTGAATAAGAAGTAATTCCAAGTACTTTAATCTAACTGGCATTGATATCGCAGCTGTTTGACTTAACCATTACAAATAAACTGCTGCTTTTTGTTGCTTGAGTTTAAATTAGAAAAAATATAATGTATATATAATATATATACTAAAATATATAATCAAAAATATTTAATATTAAATTTGTAAATTGATTTTATCATCAGAACTTAAAATTTGCCTATAGTTTTGACTGCTGTCGCAGAGTAAACAAAACATTAACTAAGTTCACACTTAAATTAATTGCAACGATGTCAATGAAATTAAAAGTGACAATATAAATAACTACTTAAAATGTCACTCTTTATATATATATTATTATAAATATACATACCTATATACATATGTATATATATGAATTTATAGCTAAAAAAGTCTACAGACAAATGTTTCTCCTTTGTAAATTGAGCTGTGCTTGCTTTAGTTAAACAAATCAAAAGCTGTTAATAAGATGTTCTATTTATGTTTAAAATATATTCTTAAATATACACAGACATCAACATATATACATGTATATAGAATATATATAATATACAATATATATAATCTATTTTTTATTAAATAACACAAGTATTGTTTAAACTTAAATCAATTCTTTAGCTGCAACTTATTTTTCACTTAATAAAGTTCCGGCGTCGGGTGCAGCGCCAGATCCAGTTGATGCTACAACGTTATATAGCAAGATATATATTGTTAAGATTCTATATAATCACTGCTGACTTTTTTAACTTTTCCAAAACAGTTTCACTTTCTTAGTGGAACACTCCTTGAAACGCTTTGTAACGCTTCGAACGGTTTTCAATATTTGCCACCCGCTCAGACAATTGACGCGTGGATTATTGCCGTAAAGAGGACTTATTCATGTTTTATCTTTGTTTCATCCAATGGCGAAATAAAACGCTAATATACTTACTTTGAACCGATATTGAACGGCATTGCTGTTCAATACCCAAAAAAGTTATTACCATATCTCAAGCCTTCTGATAACTTTAAAGTATTTTTAAAATTCTTCAACTTTAGATTGCAATCGGTTAATAGAACTTTTGATGATAGAAAATTGGGAGCTAATGGAAATGTGCAAAGTTGAAAAGTATGTAACAGGTAGTAATAATCATCTACGATACTATAAAGTATATATTTTCTTGATAAATTAGACTAGCTAAGGCGATCTGTATTAACACTTATTTGTCAGAGACATGTGACAATCTTATGGATATGGAAAGGGCACTGGCAAAACCCATGCAAAGCCACACCAAAAGCAAATGGACCAAGGCCACACTTAAGGCGGGTAAACTGCCCCAATTATGGATATGAAAACCCCAACTAAGACATCTATTGTTCAACTTTACAATGGGCTTCCAAAATTCCACCAGCAACGACAAATATTGAGCCACTACCAAGTTACTAACTGGGCTGAAAACAATCGACTAAAACCAATCGGCTCTTTTCAGAGCCACCAAAATTATTAAAAAAAGAGCATTAAATATATTCAAAGGATTAGGCAGGATAAAAGGAGCTTAAATAACAGCTAAGTTCTAGATAGAAGAAGTAAGAAAACTTTAGTCAAGATATTTTTGGAAGTAACTTGACTTAAACTAAAAACTAAATCTAGATTTAATTCAATTTAAGCAGCGATTTGATGTGATATTTAAATATAATAAAATAATGATTGATATTTGTTTATTATTTAAATCGAAATATGTAATATATATATGTAATATTATATATGAAATATATATATTATATGTGATATATAATAGTATTTAAATCCAGCATAAAAAGTTGCACAAAAAGTAGCATATTATATTATAATTATATTACATTAGTCCTATATAAGTGTGAGTGTGTTTGTATCTGGTGTTGGTTATTTATTTGTCTATGTGAGATGTGCAGGTGTGTGTAGTACCATAAGAGTGTTAACTGGTTTATGTGTTAACCAGACTTAAGACATGTTACAGTCAAGTGCTTTTTTTTGGACTTCAATTAAAGAAATTTTATTTACCACATGTAAATTTAAACTATAAGCTATAATAAGTATAATTAATATATAATAAAGTTATCTTATATATATATATATGTATTATAGTATATATCTATTTACTATATATATTTTATATATATGCTTTATATATCCTGTATATATCCCATCTTTATATCATATATTTATTGAAGTTTTTTGCGTTCTGTTTCAGAGTTCAACAAAAGTTGTAATAAGCGACAATAAAATTGACATTAATTATATTGATGAATTGATTGATTGCTTATCAGATTGATATATTTACATATATATATATATATATATTGCTTTATATACAAATAGTCAGTTATGTTTTAAGATGCTATTTATATATATATATAATATAAGTTGTTGCAGATTACTTTTATTGGCGTTAAAAGATCATCATCAATCTGCAACATTTGCGATGTTGCAATGTTGTTTGAACAAACATTTTAAATTATATAATGGAAATCAATTATGTAACAGTGTATTATATATATATATATTTGACTAGTAGTTGTTGTTGTTGTATATGTGTGTATGTGTGTGTGTGTGTGTGTGTGTGTGTGTGTGTGTGTAAGTTCGAGTACTTCTTCTATTTGACAATTTTTATGTTTTCTGACATCCATTAAAGTCGAGCCCGCTGACAATGACAACGGCAACAACAGCAACAACAGCAACAACAGCAACAACAGCAGCAACAACAACAACAAGAGCAACAATATACACAACAACAACAACAACAACTGTAACAATGCCAAAAAAAACAAAACAAACAATGGTTGTATAGTGCGTATGCCTCAATCTCTCTCACTCTCTCGCACTCTCTCGCACTCTGTCTCTACTCTTGGCTCGTACACTTATTATCTCTGCTCTCCTCTAGCTTCCTGCTTCCCTCCATTCACATGCCCAACTCCCTCTGCTTCAGTTACCATAACAATCAACTCTCCTGCCCCTTTATCCAGTGTCCCTCATCCAGGACATCGAAGTCCTGAATTGTGGCTGGCAGCCGTGTCAGTAGCGAGTGTGTTGTGACAGTTTTTGTCGCCTGAGTTTGCAGGCGAATAATAAAAATAAATAATAAAAATAAAAATAAAAATAAAAATCAAAATCAAAATACGAATCCAAATCAGAAACCAAAATGAAAATGAAAATGAAAATAAATATAATTCATTTTTCATGGTGGTCATATTTTTTTTTTTGGGCTTACACTTAGGGTATATATATATATATATATATATATATATATATATATATGGATATGGATATCCTTATTTTGGGTATAGGCTTGAAATGATTGCTGTTAGCATTTTGCAGCAACTATTTTGAAATTGATATATGCATAAACCGCAGTGACAGATGTTGCAATTAAAACGGCATAAAACGCTGTGTCCCTCAATGCGGCTAATGGCTGAGAGGGGTGCGGTGGCAGTGGCAGTGGCAATCGCAGTAACAGTGTCAGAAGTTGCTGGCAGCCCACCACCAACGTGCATCTGCATGACATTTAGTATATATATCGTATATATCGTATATATATCGTATATATATCGTATATATATATATTTGTATATTTGTATATTTTGAGCACATATCCTAGACGCGAAAAGTGTGTGCTGTCAGCGTGACGGTTGGACAGCTCAATTGTCAAAATAGGTTTAAGTGGCGGCAACTGATTTGTAAGTGAAACAGCAACAACAACAGCAGCAACAGCAACAACAACAGCAACAACAACAACAGCAACAACGATAACAACTCTTACTGAAGATTCCCATTGAGCTTGGAGTTGATTGTATAGCATAGTACATATTGATACTTATGCTTGGGTATGGGTATGGTCATGGGTATGGGCATGGTCATGGGATGAACTGCTGCACAGAGGGTGGTCAATGTGGCGGCCGCAAATGGAAACGCCCCATGTGGTTGCCACTCGTCTGTTGTGTACCGTCATGCTGACCCATTGATTGATTGCATTTGACTCAGCGCCAATTCCGCCGGCACCGCCCTCTTGCCATCTCATCCACTAGATTTTACCATTTTTTTTTTGTTCTTTTTTCTTTTCTTACTACACCTCCTACTTGTAGAACTGCTTTCGCCTGCTACCCCTCATCCATCAATTCAGCTCCTTTTACGCCTGCTGATTGCAAAAAGCGCAGCTCGTAAAACGCGCAACAGAGCAAATATTGTACTTAACACCCAGAGGGACACTTTTGGTTGGATTCTGTTTTTGTTGCTATTTCATTTGTACCTACCTCTGTGCCTCTTCCTCTTCCTTATCCTCTTCCTCTTGCTGTTACTGTTTCTGTTTCTAACCGCGTATATGCCTCGCATCCCTTTAAACTGCCAACAACTGTTGTCGCGAACTGTTTTGATCATTTGTTGCTTATACACACACACACACACACACACTGTTGCTCTTATATCATCTCTATGGTCTTATGGGTGGCTTTGCAGTTACACACACATATATATATATATATACAATAGCACTCATATATCTTCCGCTTTTCGCAAGGACACGCCCAGACCTTATGGCTCAATTCCATCATGTAAAGCACACTTTTTGGTTTTATAGGTTAATTTGCTTTTATTACATTATCATAAAAAGTTAACAAAAAAACAACAACACACACACACATACAACACACACAAACGTAAAAAACAATGTTCTATAACATGAGCCCAGGAGCCCAGAAGACCGTTAGCAAAACACCTCACCATGCTGTCCTTCAAATGGAAGGACAACTCAAAATGGACTCGTCCACTAGACTCTCTACCAAATCCACTTCCAAAATTTGCCGCCACTGGCAAAGGCTCATCCATTGGACCCGCTGTGTATATGTATTAGTTCTCGGGGTGTCGCGCTATAAAATCGCATCTCATAAAATCATATACCGTATGACTACAAGTACAATTACGAGTATGAGTATGAGTATTATATGAGTGTACTCATCTACTCATTTTTTCTTTTTTCTTTTTTGCTGGCAAGTTTTAAGTTTAAGTGCAAAAAAATATATATGGAAAAATCTTTACATTTGGCTGTTTAATTTTATGTTCTCTCTTACCTTAAACTAAAGGCAAATGCATAAAGTTTGCTCCCAAATGAACCTTTAATATCTGCCACACTCATACTAATACACCTGGCATGCTACTGACATATAAATATAATAAATATAAATATATATATATAAAAAATGATTACTTTAAAAGTTTTAAAGTAATTTAATTATAGAAATTGTAACAATATTAGCTTAAAGGGTTTTAGTTAATAATAATAATTCAAAATGGGTTAATAAATCGAATGAAATTACTGAAAAGGTATGAGGTGACACCTAAATGAAGTTTTCGGCTAGGAGGCCCCGGGTTCGCATCCTGTTCCAGGCAAGACTGTCTCGAGTTTGTCCAAGTATGTTGAGAATGTATTGTGCCTGACTTTTATCCATTTCATTTCATTTCATTTCATTACAAAAAGATCTCAGTACCAAAAAACACACACACTTACACAAACACATATACATATAATCTACTATATACATATACATCGATCTAATCACACTATATAATCCACATCTAATGCCGCCTTCATATGATATAGTAAAAAAAAGTATAAGTAAAATAGAATAAAAATTGTAAATAAATCTATATAAATAATTTATAAGAATATCAATGTGCTCAAATAAAAAAAATAGTAATAAAAATAATAATATTAATAAAAATAAAAATAATAATAATATTAATAATAAAAATAATAAATAATTATTAAATATAATAGAAAATTGTAAATAGTTAATACGTTGTTAATAAACAATCTATTATATTTTTAAAAATATTATTTATTATTAGTTATTATTTTTATTTTTATTCATTTTTTTTTTTTTTATTTTTGATTTTTAAAAACAAATATATTTTAATTTATTTATATTGTTAAGAGGATAAGGCTTAAAAAAATGAATTAAGAAAAAAAATAAAAAATTTAATAGATATTTTATTTTTATTTTTTTGGTATTTTTAAAATTTTTCTAAAAATATTACCAAAAATTTTATATCAAATATTTCTTTCATATTTAGAAATTATTTATTATTATTATTTATAATATATTATTTTTTTATATATTATTAATATTTATTTTATATTATTAATTGTATATTATTTATTATATTATTTATTATATTATTTATTATATTATTTATTATTATTATTATTATTTATTTTTAGCAGCTTAATATTTTGAAAAATGGAAAAAGGGAGCTAAGGGATTTCTGCAAAATCGTGGAGTATGTAACAGGCTGAAATAATCATCTGAATTCCCTTAAAGTATATATATTCTTGAACAAAACGATTCGTTGAGTCGATGTTGTCATATCCGTCCGTCCGTCTGCCTGTCCGCTTGAGCGACTGTTTCTCAGAGCTAGAGCAATCAAATTGGGAATCTAGAATCCTTATTTTCGTACGATATGCGAGTTTATGTTCGAATTTCCTCCCTTATCCCCCGCAGCAGGAAAAGACTTAATTATTAAGCACAGTTTTCAAACGATCGCGATACTTTTTTGCAGACATAAAAATTAGACAATTCTTGATCATATACTATATATATATATATATTATGATTATTTAGATATATATAATATTGATATTCATACTTCAGTTATAGTAAATGCTAAGCTAATTCTAATAACTGAAAGACTTCCATTGCTAAACAGAATAGATAATGAAAGTTGCTAGAGATTATATATATATATATATAAGTTTTCAATTTTAATGTTTGATCTTGATTGGGAATATATATATTATATGCCTTTTGCTTAAATGCCTAACAAATTCTTTTTCTTTCCATTATATTCTAGTGATTTTACTTTCAGTTTTCTTAACAAAACATAATTTAATGTCTCATTATTTATATGGGTTTATATAATGTAGACCCATCTTCAATGATATATAATCAATTACTCAGTATTCCCTATCATTTTCAATTTTATATTGCTGCCAGATCTTTCAATTACCTCACAAACGGGACACTCCGATATCATTCCAAGTATTTCTGTTTAAGGTATGAAATCAACCCTTTAATTGCAGCAGAATTTCCTTTGAAAATGAAGCGAAGATCAAGTTCATTTCCACATTTGACACACCTTAATATATGTGTCTGGGATCTGATAAAGGACACATTAATGGGATTGTAGGGACTTCATTTGAAAGGACATAATTCAAATTAATTGAACAGAAGACATCAATATAAAACTCAAAAGTTTTCACTGATAATTGAATTGATAATTGATCTTCCCCTGGAGTTAATATTATATTATATTGAAGCTATATTGATTAGAAATATATTCAGTTTTCGATATAGTTATATATACTATAATAAATATTTGCTGTTAACCTCTAATATGGTTAACAGTTTGGCAAATCGATCGTAACAGTTTTAACATCGAATAAAAACCATTAAATTGATGTTAAGAGATTGAAAAATTCATGTTCAATATTTAATTCATATTAAAAGAAACCGTTAGGAAAATCACTTTGCTGTTGTTAAAAATTTAAATATATATATACAAGTGTTTGCTTAATATATTAAGTATATGTTTTTGATAAAAACTTAAGCAATTTTCTTTAGTTTCAATCAAAAAAGACAAGACAAGGAGTGAATTAGCCATAGACTAGCTGTGAACTAGTTGTGAATTAGCTGTGAACTAGTCGTATTATAGCCAAATAATTTTATATATTTTTACCGCCTTACACTAATAGCAAAGTAAAATATAGGCCAAACAATTGTTGTTGTTGTTGTTGTTGTTCTTGTTGTTGTTATTGTCATTGTTGTTGTGGCTGTTGCTGTTGCTATTGTTGATTTGAACGTGACGATCGTTGACGTTGAATTGGATTCGGAATGAAGAAAGTCGCTCGTCCGAAAGGTAAACAAACATTTCGACTAGCCAAACAAAACAAATGGGCGTTACCAAAATCAAACACTACCCCTGCCTTGGGGAAGCGTGAAAATAAGAAGTAATTAATGGACTTATTTCCATTTCATTTTTGCTTTCTTTTGTTTGGCTCATATAACATAATGGTACTCTAGTATACATTTAGTAGTATTTTTTTGGTACTAATAAAGCCTCGCACCTGTCAATGTTGACCGAACCGAATAAAGAAGTAGCAAATGAAGAACAAAACTGGCTACGTCATAAACGATATGAAACGAAGCATTCTGATTGGATGGCTGGCTTATAGTATTTCCAGCTGCTATTGCTTTGCCCTCTATACGAATGCATAGCTATGGGCCAGGGGCGGTAAAGTGTTAGGTTGCATGAGAGCAGTAAAATGTGTACATTGGAACGATAAGGTCGACACCACCACCAGTAGCATGACTCGATGGGCGTTACTATATTCAATTTCCAGTGTGCTTCATGTGGTTGTATGCTCTTGCTTTTTTTCTCTTTTCATTTGTTTCTTTTGTTTTTGTTTTTTCTTCTTTTCGTTTTTGCTCAAACAAACAAGTCATACACACACACACACACACACACACACAGGCAATATTTCCATTCTAGTTGGAGTGCGCCAGCGTATTATAGTGTTATCTCGCTCCCACCTTGCACAATAAATGCAACGGAATGCGAACTGCTGTTGCTCTATTGCTTTGATGCCAGAGCAAAGGCATTCGTCGTATTAGCTCTCGTGCCGGTTGTGAGTAACCATCCGCAACCAGTTCGTGTTCGAACGTACATAGGTGAACATCTGGAGCGCGTTACCGTCGCCGTCGCTGACTTCGGTCTACGTTTCGTTTTGCGTGCATTTTAAAATCTGTATTTGTATTTGTATTTGTATTTGTATTTGTATTTGTATTTGTATTCGCATTCGTATTTCTATTTGTATTTCCATTTGTTGTATTTTATAGTATATTTGTATCAGTACGAACTATAACTGAGTATACTGCTTTTAGCTTTTAGCACACTGTTTCTATTTCCAAATACTACTATTTTGTTTTTTTTTTCTGTTCATCTCTTCATCTGTTCAACTGTGTGCGTGCGTGTGTGTGCCTGTGTGTGTGTGTGTGTGTGTGTGTGTGCCGATAAACGTTGCAATTGTTATGGTTATGTTTATGTCGGTACGAGTACGTGTATTGTTGTCGTCGTCAGTCGCTGCTGCTACGCTCAATAATAATTCCAATATTGATACTGGTTTGCCGCTCGTCTGGTGAATTGTGAACTGAGCTCGTGCTTAGAATTTTTTTTCACGCGCACTTTTGCAACGGTAAAAAAAACAAAGCGCCACACGCATACAAAATACAAAAACAAAAACAAAAAACAACAACAACAATAACAATAACAATAACAACAATAAGATACAAAGCAACATCAACAACATAGAACAAACACCAAAAAATATCTGTTAACGTGTTCAGTGCGTTGTTATCCTCTTTAACCGGTTGCATGCTAAGAAGAACTTAAAAAAAAGCTCGTTTCAACTTCAAAATAAAAGCTGTGACTCTAATACATATATACACATATAAAGATATATGCATACATATATATAAAAATCACCTGATCAAATTGCATTATCAAGTTTCAAACGATTCTATCAAATGGCCGCCTATACGCAATTTGGATATGGCGGTTTTCCGTCGGCATCGCAGGTGGGTTAACAAACAATTTGAATATATTAATTATCTATACAAATAACAGTATATATATATATATATATATAGAGTATATATAGCTTAAGTCTTTTATCAAAACAAAATTATAGTACTTAGTCTTAATCTCTACTGTTTTGCATAGCTTCTTCAGTTAGCCTTCAGTTTTGTGGCCCAAATTGATTATGTTAGCATAAAATTGATTATAGTGTATAATCAAACACTTTTATTGTTATAAATTATCTTTTATGACTTATTTGAATGTATAATAAACGATATGTGAAACAGGTGCAAGCCAACAACAACCTGCCACTTAATATATTGACCTATATTCAAAATATGTTAAAAGAAAAATTGATTGGAGGCTTTCTTGCTTTGTTTTCTTTGTGTCCATTTACTTAATCAATTGGGGATTAAAAAAAAATAAACAAAAAATACAAAAATACAAAAAAAAAGGAAAGCGTAGAGGATGATGACGGCACAGGCGACAATTGGTAGGCGGCAACGTTGCCGCGCACACGCACAGCTCCAAGTCCATGTTCCTGTTTAGCTTTGAGTTGCAGGTAGAACTATGGCTATCATATATAGGTAGGTAGGTGGAGGATGGGGTAAGGGGTTCGTATATGTAGTGAGCATGTGAAACTGTTGAAAAATCAATAAAATTCAATTGGTACGATCGTAAATCATAAAATTCATAACCGTAAAGTGACAGCTCAGAGCAGGCACTGGGAATGCGCCTGCGCATGCGCTCACGAGTACGTGAGCAGCCGCTCAATGAAAGTGCTGAGGATGCAACGGTCAAAGGCTGGTCAAAAGAGTTAAGATTCTGCCACACCGATAGTGGCGGCTGATGTAGCAGTCGCAGCTACTGGAGGTCCAACAACAGACGGAGGGGGTGGGGCAAACAATAATAACAACGGACGGATTCAAGGCAAGCATAAACTGATCTTTCAACAGATCAACAGACAAGGAAATGGCAAAGAGAGAGAGTGAGTGAGAAAGAGATAGAGAGAGAGAGATAGTGGGAGAGAGGAAGGGAATGGAGGGGTACAGGAACATTGGACAGTGCGATGAATTAAAGACTAAACAAAAATGTAGAACTTGGCGACAAAAGGTAGCTTGAAGCTGGAAGCTGGTAGCGTATCTGCCATGTGATGTGATCTACTTTACATTGGACTGCATTCCCATACCAATTCGAGCAATTGTCTGGCTACTGTGCCAGGCAATGGCCAGTTGGGCACAGCTCATGTGGCGCTTGCAGTTCCACTATCAACTTTGTTATCTGTGTCCCAGTCGCAGCGGAAGTCAGAGCGGAGATGGTTGTGTTGTTGGAGCAATTGTAGGGAATTGTAGGCGGTGTGGTGGTGTGAGGGGAGGGAGGGGGAGTCAGTTAAAACCATACCATATACACGTTTGCACACTGTAGCCCACAGATGCAAGTTAAGATTAGATCGCAGTGCAGTATGCTTTTGCGATTCAAAGAAATTGTTAGTAGTAGTATATATAGCACACACACACACACACACACACACACACACACACACACACACACTCACACATGGGCAGCAAGGCTGAGCTGTGATCTTATCAGGTCTTGGGTCTGTTACTGAGATGCCAGCCCGTCTTGTCCTGCCCAACTCAGTGAAGACGGCGACGATCTTCACGGCATTGCGGATAAATTCGAATGGGCGCCCATTTCACATGGTCCAATGCCTTTTTGTATGGCCTTAACTGGCGCTTCCTTCTTTAAAAATTGCAGTAGCTACTGCAGCAACAGCAACTGCAGCAACAGCAACAGCAACAGCAACAGCAACATAAACAACAATAACAACAACAACAGCTACTGATTCCTTTCTTTACGCAGACCTGTTGACCATTGGAAATGTTCATGAATAATGCATTTGTACACGGTGCGGCGGAATCTGCCATCCGCATAGAACTCCCTATATGGTGTCGCCTATCAGATCAGTTGTCATAATTCTCATATTGTGTGTGAGAGAGGACTGACGCTTCATGGGAACGCACTGTGGATTGGCTCGATGGATGATGTCCTTTATGGTTTATACTTTTCTGTTATTCTTCTTCTTCTTCTTCTTCTGCTTCTTGTTGTTGTTGTTGTTGTTGTTGTTGTTGTGTTTAATTTTGCTTGTATTTGTTTTTTTTTTGATTTGTTGTATTCCTATTTCTTTTATTTCTTATTTATTTTAAATTAATTTAATTTTTTATATATATATTTATTTATATATATGTATGTATTGGTGTGCCTTGTTTCAATCAAAAATGCGTACATATATTTCATTTTCACTAATTAAAAAAAAAAAAATCAAGAAAAAAACGCAACAAAAAACTGAATCAATCATTTGCTCAAAATTTGATAAATGGTTCTTCTTTTGATATAAAGTCTGAAGTGGAGACCTCGAAAAGACGACAATGGCCAAAGAGAAGGCGTCTATAGAGGGGTTATATATACTGACTAGGGTGGAGGGGGGGGGGGTGGTGAAGGAGGGAGGGGTTATAAATATGATTGGTTGAACGAGCAGCATGAGTCATCAGTTGAACAGAAATTTTTAATATAAATATTAATATAAATATAGTTAGAAAATTGACGTTTATGTTCACAATATTTTTACATAAATATAATCAAAGGTTATGCAAACTATATATATATATATATATATATATATATACAGACTGATATATATATATATAGTATATAGTATATGTAGAGTTAAGTATACGCTCTGTAGCTTGGCGTAGTTGTACCTTTTAGTTTTGATGGGTCTATTCGATATTTAAGTAGTTATTAAAAATATAAACATGCGTCCTCAGACATTTTGGGGTGCAACAGCAACATCAGCGGCAACAGCGGCAACAGCGGCAACAGCAACCAAGAACAATCGACAGATTATGTTAATGATTCCTGATAATTATGAGTTTGGTACGCAACTGAGTTGTTGGACTGAAATCGAGACAGAAAGCGAGACTGAAAAATGATGGTCAAGACCATAGACTGAGGCGTAACCAGTGCTAGGCTATTAAAGATGAGAGGGGAGCTGTGTGAAATGGGGTAAGGTTCTTCTTTTGAACCTACAACGGGAGCTGTAAGTGCAGAAAAATTGTTGCACGAGGCGTATATGACCTTTGGGCTAGTCTGAGTTGCTCCTTTTTTTTTTTATTATTTAAGACTGGCGATAGGGACGTCAACGACGACGACGACGACGACGACAACGACGACGACGACGACGGCATTCGATCAATTTGTAGCTGTCCATCAGCAAAGTATTCAACTTAATTATAGGTTTATCGATATTTTCACGATAAGGTGTACACCAGAGCTAAGAGTTAAGCGAGTTTTTGGAGCCACTTCAAGTAGGACTTGCAGTTTTTTTTTTTTTTCATTTTTTTTTGAAATTAAAGCATCGGTTGGGGCTCGTTTTGCAGATTGTCCCGCGGCAATTTTCAGAAGCATTCGATTGCATGTTTCTTTCTTGATGTGTTGTTGTGTGCGTGTGCGTGTGCGTGTGTGTGTAGAGTGTGTGTAAAGACGAGGCCACTAAGTTAACTCTTCTTTTTGCCTTGTGGCCTGAATGCGCTGCCTGCCACACCCTCATTGATTTCAGGCATCTTTCGACTCTGTCTGCAAACCAGAGTAAAACTCTGTCCCTGGCACATTCTGGTCTGGTCCTTGAGTATGAGTTAAAGTTAAAAGTATTGGCATGGGTCTTGGCCATAAGCTGTTGACTGCTGACTGCTGACTGCTTGCTGCTGGTTGTTGACTGTTGACTGTTAGCTGTTAGCTGTTGGCTGTTGGCTGTTGGCTGGTGTCTTGACTGGGCTTGGCGCATTTTGCATATTAATTGCCATTCCATGCGGCAAGCTGCCAAGATGCCAGTCGTCTGGCGCATGCTATTGGCGAAAACTGGTCAAGATGGAGAACATCAACTGTATATTGTTGTTGCTGCTGTTGTTGCTGTTGTTGCTGTTGCTGCTGCTGCTGCACTTTAAATCGATTTGACGGGGTAATTGATGTAGCCGACGTTACAAGAATTCGTCAATGGGGGAGCCATCAATGTTTAAAAATATGGCGGATCGATTAATCGGTGCAGGATTATGATGCCTTCAACTGGCTTCTGTACTCAATCGCCACGGGCGCTGATTGTGTGTTAACACCATATTCGCTTACATGTTATCGTCGCATCGTGTAATGGGCCTTCTGTCGATTTTTCAAATTAAACCGGCGACTCTTGTTGCTCCGGCAACATTGGCACACAGTCTTATAGCTTTGGCTATAGCTTTAGCTATGTATAAAGCTAAAAGAGTGCGATAGAGAGAGAGAGTATGGTGGATTGTAATACGCCTACCTGAAGGGGATGCGGATGCACTCACTCAACTACACGATTCTCATTACAGGTGTATCAATATTTATGAACTTCATTCAGGTTCATTCAGTTCACAAAGAGTTTTTTTTTTTTTTATTTAACTCTTTTTTTTTTCATTTTTGCTTCCTTTTTTTTCTGCTTCTTTTTTTATTTAATATAAAATGCAGGAATTTCCTCAGTGCGTACAACTATTTTGCTAGCGTTCTAAGAACACATTTTAGAATTCCAATTTAATAGCATAATAACAGCTAGATATATAATCTTAGATTTTATATATACTATATATATATATGTGACTAGCATATAGTAACAGTTAATGTTAAGCAAAGGCTAAAAGCAATACACAAGAATTTCTGTGAAAAGTTTTCAAAAAATTCGTTTGATTTTGCCATTTTTCAAATGAATTTTTTTTTATTTTATGTTATTTTTTTATTTAATTTATTATTTTTTTTTTAGCTGAAATTTAAGCTTAAAAAAAATATTAATTTTATTTAAAATTAATTTTAGTTTGCAGTAATTTAATTATTTTATTTTTATGTTGAAGAAATTCAGTTGAATCACATTTGAATATCGTAAAATTGATTTGCATACACAAAGTTCGGTTTCTTTTGGAATGGAGGATGTATAAATAACTGTATATAAACGATAGTTTTTTTTTAAATTTTTATAAATGAATATAGTTTTTAAGTGTTGAAAATATTAATAAATATTTAAGCTGCAAAATAAAATAAATGAATATTAATTAAAGCGCAGTAAAAATCTTTAAATATTAATTTATTTATTTGTTTGAAAAAGTAAAGAAAAAAACGATATTCACAATTCACTTTGAATGCTTATCAATTGCCTTTGAATAATTTAAAAAATAAACAAAAAAAAAAACTTCTCACATATTGTCGATACATACATATTAATTGATATCGATATAATGTATTGATTACAGCTATATAAGTAAGTGGTAAAAGTTATCGAAATTTAACGATCTCATTTGAAGTGTCCAAAATGATCGCTTAGTTTATTTCTATTTGTTTATGTTTATAGGTATGTGTGCTTCTGTGTGTGTGTGTGCTTGTGTGTGTGTGTGTGTGTACGTTTGCTTATCATGATGTGTGTTGAGTATTGAAATTGAATTTAAATCGATTCTTCGATAAACATTCATTAATTATGTAAACCAGTGGCGATTGCTGCTGTACCCCAAAAAAAAAAGATTGCTGCAAGAAATATATATATATATATATATATATAGTATTGATAATAAACATGTATGTATATTTATGAGCTGATTGTCTTTATCAAAGCATTATTCAATGCAGTTAGAAGATCATTTGGGAAATCTTAATGACTTTTAGGCAGTTGCCGCAGAGGGCGACAAATTCTTCACATTAAATCAGCTCTGCGGCGGCATTCAATGTGTTTCCCAAGATAAGGATATACATATATACTTACTATATATATATATATATATATATGGTGTTTTAATATGCACCTTTTTGGTTGATGTTGTTTCGTTTTTTTAAGTCTCGTTTTTTTTGGTATTTTTTTTTTGCAGCTTTTACCTCCAAATGCGACGCAGACACCTGAGGATGTATCAGCGAATGTTAACGCATCTTCATTGGTGATGACAAACGCGCCGGCATTGAGCCCCACGGGTGGTGCAGACTGCCAGGCAAGTCAACAGGCTGGTGGCGTTGGTGGTACGGTTAGTGGTGGTGGCGTTCGTTCTGTTGGCGGTGGTGATGCCTCAACTGGTGCGTTAAGTCCAGACGCTCTTTCGCAGAATTCAAACGCGGCTACGGGGTCAGCAGTGGCTGGCGCTGTCGCTAACTCAGATGCAATACCCGGTGGCTCCCTGGACAGCAGCGCCGTTGGTACGACGCCTACAACGGGCAGCTCATGCTGCGAAAATGGTCGACCCATTATGACCGATCCAGTCTCTGGACAGACTGTATGCTCCTGTCAATACGATTCAGCACGTTTGGCATTATCCAGCTACTCACGTCTGCCGGCGGCCAGTGTTGGTGTCTATGGCTCACCATATCCATCGACGGATCAGAACCCATACCAGAGTATTGGCGTGGACAGCTCCGCCTTCTATTCGCCTTTGGTAAGTGAAAGCCAAGACGGCTAAATGGATTATCTTAACATATGACTTTAATTGTGTAGTCAGCGGCTTTTGTTCGGTATGCAGACGACGTTGCTAACAACAACAACAACAACAACAACAACAACACAAACAATAACAACATAAAGAACAACAATAACAACAGCAACATTGAGTAAAGTTAGAGATGGAGATGGTTAAAGAAACAGGGGCTGAAAAACGAAGACAGGGGGCATAGCCAAAGACTGGGATAAGGGAAGTGGCAGTGGCAGTGGCAGTGGCAGTGGCAGTGGCAGTGGCAGTGGCAGTGGCAGTGGCAGTGGCAGTGGCAGCGGCAAATACGGTTAACGGGTTAAGGGGAAAGATAACTGTGGAGCTAAAAACCGAAGACATAGACGAAGTAGTGGACATGGACAACGTGGAACAAGGGCTTGTCAATGTAGTCGAGTAAATCGAATTATCATTATGGCTGACTGAAGCTCAGTCAAACCTCATTTAGTCGCTGCCAAGCTGCACAGTATCTGACTTAACTTTTATATATATCTATATATATATATATATATATATATATATATATCTCCCTTACACCAGTTGGCTTTTTGTTGGCTTTCTCATGCTGCTGACTTCCATTGTGATATTCGATACTTTGCGCAACGAACGAAAGGCAAAATCATTGGAAACAAAACATATTGCCCCATGGCCTCAATTACACTCCCAGATGAAGCTTGTGTGTGTGTGTGTGTGTGTGTGTAGGCTAATCGAGCTTATGCATATGTGTATATATATATATATGAGAGGTATATATATATATATATATATATATATCTTTAATATATATATATATGCTCTTTGTATTCTCTAAGTGACCACAGAAATGTACACGGACAACATGCACACAGTTTTAAATGACACACTAGATGACATACCCATTGCAATGGGCAATAAGTAAGTCGGTGTAAGAGTCAACAGACATTTAATCGTAGCTAACAGAGAGCCAGCAAACAAACAAACAAACAAACATACAGACAAACAAAGCGACAAGCGAACAAACAAACAAACAAGCAAACAAATATTTATTGCATTTATAGCAAGCATCTGCTACCAAGCAGCTTTCAATTAATAGGCCAAACTAACTCTAATTATCCCTAATATACATATGTATATGACATCTATAACATATATATCACATATATACATATATACATATATATATATACATTATTCTGAACAACATATTCCATTAAGTTGATATGTAAAAAGTCTTTTCATTATTTTTACTTCAACTGCTGCTGTGCAGCAAAAGTTGAGCTCGTTTATTTTATCTTTTAACTGCTGCTTTAAGCCAACTTAACTAATTATACAAATGTACACATATATAGCATATATATATAAATATATATATATGTTTTTAAATGTATTTGTCTATATAAAATTCCTTTTTCAAAGATGCTTACAATCGCTGAAAATCTCATGTTCTTCTAGCAACTTTTGCAGCTTTGCAAGAAAGTCTAGTTATTTATACTATTAAGTATATAAAGCTTTTAAATAATATATAGTTATATAATTTTATATATAAAACTGTAGTTTTGCTGTACACGTATGTATATATATATAGCTAATATCACGTTTATATATATATATATATTTTATATCTTCTTTGAAGTCATATTATTCCTTAATACAGCTGAATTTGCTTGCTTTTTGGTGCTGCTTATTTATTTAGAAATCTAGTATATATTATATAGATAACTCACCAATATCTGTTTCTATATAATTTAAGATTTTCATGGAATTTATATATATATATATATTTCTATATATAAATATGTGTTTATCTAAGCCAACATTACAGTGAACTTTCAGTCATAAAACAACTCAAAATTTCACTTAACCAAAAAATGTTCTTTATGAATGGGTTGGAGGTAAGGGTTAGATTATACTATATATATATATATATATATATATTTATGAATGTATATGTACATGTTTAGGGTATTACATTTGATGGGCTTTAAATGAGTGTTTAGTAGATTTAGATAAGCCTCTTTTAAGAATTAAGCACACACTTTTTAGCCGCTTTGCCCATTGAAAAGAGAAAAAACGGAGCTAATGGATTTGTTCAATATCCAAAGGTATGTAACAGATGGTAATAATCATCTGAGACCATATAAAGTATATATATTCCTGATCACAATGAGTCGATCTAGCCATGTTCATGTGCTGTCTGTCCGTCCGTCTGTTTTTCAGAGACTATTAGAACTAAAGCAACCAAAATTGAAATTTAGATTCCTTGGATGCTATATGAGTTTGTTTTATATATTTAAGTTGCCTCCCCTGACCCCCGGAGAACGAAAAAAACGATTATTAAGCACAATATTCAAACAATAAAATTTCTCTTTTGCACACATAATAAGTAGACTATATCTGATCTATATAGTGAATTTGGTTAAGATTGCTTGAAAAACAAGGAAGTTATTCAACATTAAGTATCGCGCTATAGAACTGTGTATATGTGGATATATGTTTGAGTATCTCTGTATATGTTGGAAAAGGGGTACTTGTAGTTGGGTCTACCCGACCACAGCTTTCTTGTTTATGATGATACTGGGGTTGATATTATAATATTGTTGGGTTACGTGTAACTCGCTGGAAATGAATGAATCTTTTTTTTTTTTTTGGTTTTCTTTTTTTGAATGAATTCACGTTTAGTTTTTTAAGTTAAATTTGATTAAAATCTGACAAGTATGCATATATATATATATATATATATTATTATAAATGTAGTTATCAACATCCTTTTTGAAAATCAAGTTATGAAGTCGTTGAGCAAAAGTTACTTTTGAAAGTAATTTGTTAACTTCCCGTAGACTGTAGCTAGATGTTAGAACTTAGTGGAAGAAGATGAAGAAAAAAAAAGAATAAATATAAAACATATTCAAGGAAAAACAGCAAACAAAAGAAAAGACAAGAAAGGAAAAAAGAAAAAGAAACAAAATATATATATATATAAACGAAGCAGAGCAAAAAAAAAAAGGGCTCAGATGAGCAATAAATGTTGCAAGCAGCACATGAACCGAAGCAGACGGCGACAGCAGCCACCAATGTGTCATGTTAAATTGTTATTTACAAGAACAGGAAATTCAGAGTGAATCGTTGTCTGTTGTGCCTAAACCCCCCCCCCCCCTTCTGTCCTATACTTTATACCTTATACTTATATATAAGTGTCTGTGTGTGTGTGTGTGTGTGTGTTTGTGTGTGCTGCCTGCACCTGACCGCCTTTTGCTCTTATCCGAAGCTGCTTTTAATTAAGAAAATATCATTGGCTGCGTTCGCGTTTGGGTTCGCACATTTGGCTTGATAAGATGTCGTCTCTTAGGGTTTGCTTTGTGGGTGCGATTGCTTTGCGCACATAACACACACACACACACACACACACACACACACACACATGCACACATTCACACATTCACAAGTATATACAATTTGTAGCATAGTTATAGATATTTCAAAGATCATTTTTATATAGTGCATTGCACCTGGCATATACTCTATACTATATATATATATATATATATATATATATGTAATAATGCAATCACATACTAAATCAGAGCTCATGTTTTTCATTTTGTTCTGTTTTTTTTTTCATTTTTTTTCCATTTTTTTTGGTCGGCCCTCGTTTGATATGAAATGCGCAGTCCATGTAGATAGAGTTGGTTAGATATCATTTTTGTGTAGTCGGATACGATACCTGTTTCAACTGTTCCAACTGTTTCCCCTTTTTTTTTATATATATATTTTTTTTTTAATTTTTGTCTTCGGTCAAAATGGCATTTTGATAAATATATTTGTCACTCAAAAGCGGCGGCAGTGTTTGCGGTAAAGAGGTAAAAGGCGAGTTAAAAAATTAATAAACAATGGCATACATGATGTTAAGCAATTAAAAATGTTAATGCCATTTCATAAATCAAGAGCACACAAAAGCTAACGTTCATAACGTTCATCTCCACCAACCAGATTGGGTGCTAGACACCCCCAGTTGATTTTATACCCCACCTCATCCGCAACCTTACACTCATATATATATATATATATATATATATCGATACAACTACCCCTCCCCCACTATATTCATATGCATATACCAAGAAAAAAAAAAATAAAAGTTAACTGTGCGCCAACGATCTGGCCTGGCCAATAGTTGTCGCTCATAAATCCATTTGTCGTTGTCGTTCTCGGCATTTGGCATAAATCGCAGTCTGAAAACTTGAACTACTACTACATATAAAAGTAAGGTCGTATATATATATATATTCATATATATATATATATGGCGGCCATACAATATTAAAATTAAGAGTGTCGACCCATAACGACGAATAATCGGCATAATACGTTACGATTAATCGTCGTTCCTGTTTATTTATTTGTTTAACTTTATTTTAGATTTTTGATTTTTGGTTTTTGATTTTCAATTTTGTTTCTTATTTGTTTTGTTTTGTTTTGTTTTGCTGTTGTTATTTATTTTTTTTGATTTTTGTTTTAATTTTTTTTTTTTTTTTTTTTTGCTTTTTGACTTTAAAAGTTGCTGGTCTAAATTATGTTTTTGGATACACATCATTCTGTCTGACTATAAAATATGGTCAACGTCAGCGTTTGCTTGTTTCATGGCGAAATATGTTGCCAAATTATAAATTCCATGTTAACAAAATCGTCAACTTTTTTTAGCTGATACTGTGGGAAAATCATGTTGCTTAGCGCTTAAGCCTGCATGACATTAACCCAAGGCCGACTATAAACAGTATTATATAAATATATATATATATATATATATATCTACATTTATATATATCTCTATTAAACATATATACATATCGTATGAATATGAATTTGTTTCAAATTTAATTTTGAATATTTTTTCTACTCATTTTCTATTCTCATTTCACTTTTTTCTTTTTAGAGTAATCCTTATGGCTTAAAGGACACAGCTGCTGGCACTGAGATGGGTGCTTGGACCTCAGCAGGATTGCAGCCTACAACGGGATATTATTCCTATGATCCCATGTCTGCTTATGGGTAAGTTTTACATAATATATTATAATCAATTGAATAGACATATATTGTTTCTACTACTATTTTTGGTAGTATTACTTCTACTATAGTAGTACTATTTAGGGCTTACTGAGGCTACTTTCATTATTGTTATTTTTTTAATATCTGCTACTATTTTTACATTTGCTACTACTACAACATTAAGTTCCTTAACTGTTTCTACTATTTTGTCTATTTTCAGTTAGTTACCATGACATAAACTACTATTATTTAACCTACTTCAAGTATTAGGAATTATTGTTCTATTACTGCCGACATTATAATCTAAATCTACTACCTTTGCTACTACCAATTCCATTTATTTTCTTAGTTATTAGTATGATTAGTAGTTCCAGTTCTTATACAATAAATACATCTACTGTCACTCCTTTAATTGTCACTTCTACTCCCTTCTTTAAGCCTGCTATTTTTTCTATATCGATAATTTTTTAGCAGTAGAGTCTACTACATCTATTTCATTATCCTTTTCTGATACTTCTTTTAATGTTACTTCTACTACTTCTGCTATTAATGCCTTCACTACTCTTGGTGTCTTCAGTTCTACTACTATCACATCTTTACTACTTTTTCTACTTTTACTAGAAATGCCACGTCGTCTGCTATTTTTACTGCTTCTTCCATCTCTACTATTTCTAAATTTCTACTACATTTCTTACATATACTACTCTTTCTACTTTACTTATTTCCACTACTCTTTCTTCTTTACTTACTTCTACTACTCTTTCTACTTTGCGTACCTTAACTACTCTTACTTTCTTACTTAGAAGTACTCTTTCTTCCTTACTTGCTTCTACTACTTTTTCTTCTCTACTTATTTCTACTACTTTTTCTTCTCTACTTACTTCTACTACTCTTTCTGCTTTACTTACTTCTACTACTCATTCTTCTTTACTTACTTCTACTACTCTTTCTTCCTTACTTGCTTCTACTACTTTTACTTCTCTACTTACTTCTACTACTCTTTCTACTATACTTACTTCTACTACTCTTTCTACTATACTTACTTCTACTAGTCTTTCTACATTATTTACTTCTACTACTCTTTCTGCTTTACTTACTTCTACTACTCATTCTTCTTTACTTACTTCTACTACTCTTTCTTCCTTACTTGCTTCTACTACTTTTTCTTCTCTACTTACTTCTACTACTCTTTCTACTATACTTACTTCTACTACTCTTTCTACTATACTTACTTCTACTAGTCTTTCTACTTTATTTACTTCTACTACTCTTTCTGCTTTACTTACTTCTACTACTCATTCTTCTTTACTTACTTCTACTACTCTTTCTTCCTTACTTGCTTCTACTACTTTTACTTCTCTACTTACTTCTACTACTCTTTCTACTATACTTACTTCTACTACTCTTTCTACTATACTTACTTCTACTAGTCTTTCTACTTTATTTACTTCTACTACTCTTTCTGCTTTACTTACTTCTACTACTCATTCTTCTTTACTTACTTCTACTACTCTTTCTTCCTTACTTGCTTCTACTACTTTTTCTCCTCTACTTATTTGTACTACTCCTTCTACTTTACTTACATCTATTACTCTTTTTACTTACTTACTTTACTTACTTCTACTACTTTTTCTTCTTTACCTATATCTACTACTCTTTCTACTTTGCGTACTTTAACTACTCTTTCTACTTTTACTTTCTTCTACTACTCATTCTACTTTACTCACTTCTACTACTCTTTCTACTATACTTACTTCTACAATTCTTTTTACTTTACTTACTTCTACTACTATTTCTGCTTCTTCTATTACTGCAGCCATTTACAACTGCAATTTCTACTTTTTGTGTAAATTTGTTTGGCAAATTGTTTTTGGATTTTTTGTAATTTCTGTTTAAATTGAAAGCGAGTGCCAAATGAAGAGCTTAAAAAGAGGAATAAATGAAAATTATAATAAATGACAGTTAATTGGCAATAAGAGAAGGTTTTTGCTGCGTAAAGCGACAAATCAAAAGCAATTGTGCTCCCATAATTAATTGTTAAATATATTTGCGAGTACTTAAAATTGATTTGAATTTAATTGCTGCGGGGCTGCATTGCGTCTCACTCTCCACAGAAGCTCCCCCCCTCCTCCCCTCCCCTCCCTATGCAAACCCTTCGCACTGTACGCTCTGTACACTGTACACTTTGCGTCCTCTGCTGCGACGCTCATTGCTGCATACTAAGGACAGCGAAATAGACAGGGATAGCGACAAAAAAGGCACACACACACACAGACAGACAGACAGACAGATAGTAGTAGTAGATAGAGATATACAAATACAAGCGTACGGACACGGACACGGACACGGACAGAGCGACAGCGACGAGTGGGAAAGAGAGAAGCGATAATAAAATTTGAATTGTGAAAATTGCCAGAGCGCGCGAAATTATTTATTTATGATTGCGGCGAAAATAATCGCAGTTAATTGCACGCCACAGTGCGCTCTACCTAACAGTCTATACACACACACACATACGTATATATAGGTATATAATTGTTGTATATACACACATGTATACATATTTATTGGCTACACACACACACACACATGGAGCAGTGCACACGCAGACATTGGCACGCACCAGCAACAGAATTGACACGGATACGAGAAGCGGACAGTCGTCGGACATGCAACTGCAACTGCCGTCGCAACGGCTGCGGCTTCCCCGTTGGCCGTTCAACGTTTCACATTGGACATTGAATGTTTTCGTACGTGGGTTGTGCATATGTGTGTGTGATGGGTGTGGAGGGGGAGAGGGGAGGGGGGGGTATATGGTTTTTATACTAAAGCTGAAGTTAGAGTTTGAGTTAAAGTTGGAGCTATGTTGAGCTGTGGACGGTTGAGTTTGCGTGCAAAAAGTGCATGAAATCGAGCTGGTTGCAAGAATGAGACAGGTACTGCGGCAGGGTATGGTGGGGGGAACAGAGGGAGAAGGAGATGGACATGGACTGCCACTGCCACTGCCACTGGCACATTGCAAAATGCAACGGCAAACGGCAACCGGCAACCGGCAAACGGCAACCGGCAAAACGGTAGAAACGGCAACGGAAAACAGGGGAGGGGGGGGGGGGTAGGGAGTGGAAAGGCAATGGCTAGCACTAAGTGAATGAAAGCAAAGGAAGGTGTGAGTAAATGAACGCCATGTTGGCCGCCATATTGAGCGAGAGTATACACGTTGACAGACATTTAAAAGAAGAACGAACGGTTGCGCTTTGTTTTGTTCATTGTCACAGATTGGCGAGAGAAGAGCAAAAGCAAAAGCAAAAAAGCAAAAAAAATTAAAATATATATAGTGTGGCAAAAAGGGAGTTTAAAACGAATGAAGCAATTGCAAGCATATGGGGAGCGGAGAGCAGGGGGCGGAGGTAGCACGAAGTAGATACATAGAGATATGGGTGTGGGTGGTTAAAAGGGTTTTTTTTCTGCTTTTTTTTCGCTTTTTTTCTGTTGTTTTTTTGTTTTTGTTTTGGTGTGCGGATGGAATTGTCAACTGAGTGGCATGTTAATGCCTCCCCGCTCCCCTCCCCCCCCCACCCCTCGCCAAGCATTGCTGGCAACGCCAACAACACAGAGCACAACTGGAGGCAATGTCATGTGGCGTGCTTGCCATTATTTGTTTAAAATGTGTTCATTGCTGTAAATTGCTACTCACAGATAATAACAACAGCAATAACAATAGTGTGTAATTATAATTGCTGGCTAAAACTAAATTGCATGTATTCCATATATATATATATATATATATGCTAAGCTTATATATATATATATATATATATATATAATAATCATTGCTAGCTAACGTTCGACTTGGTTTTATGTAGTTCTGCTTGCCGTGACAGTCTCCCAATGCAGCATTACCACAGCTCTACCTATAGATATAGCCATATAGCCATATAGCTATATAGCCATATAGCTGTAGTTGTAGCTGTTATTGTTTTTGTGTGAACAAGAATTCGATTTGTTAACAAGATTATGGGCAGCGTCGGCGACGGCTCGCAGACTCACAGACAGCTTAGACATATACAAACACAAACAACAATACAAGCTCATACACTGAGCGAAAATCAAAGCAAACTCAATAAAAAAAACAATTGCTAAAGTTCATAACATTATAGTGTATACCAATTATAAAGGGATTTGGGAGTTAGACTGCAAGAAATCTGCATGGATTCGAACAAATTGTTAAACTATAGAAAGATTTGCGTTTTAAAATCGCTATAAAAAAAAACGAGTATATATTTTTAAAAATTTTTTTTCGTAAACCGCAAACCTTCTACTAAATATCTGACACATTGACAATGAAATTCGAAATGTCAAAGTCAAAATTATCGATAGTTAAAAAAGCAACAGCTAGATGGGCCACCCTGTAGTTGCCCAGCGGATTGGGAGTGCCAGTTGATCTCTAGTACAATTCGGTGTAGTTTGTTAATAATAATAATTTATTTTGCATTTAATTTATATTTAAATTAAATAACTTAATTTGTAATTTATTTTCAATTTAATTTTTTTTATTTAATTTATTTTTTTTATTACTTAATTTATATATTAATATATATTTTATTTTGATTTATATTTTATTTTAATTTATATTTTATTATAATTTGTATTTTATTTTCATTTATATTTTATTTTAATTTATATTTTATTATAATTTATATTTTATTTTAATATATATTTTATTTTGATTTATATTTTATTATAATTTTTATTTTATTTTCATTTATATTTTATTTTAATTTATATTTTATTTTGATTTATATTTTAT
The DNA here is from genome assembly GCA_037044455.1 of Zygothrica quintamaculata. Lineage (NCBI taxonomy): Eukaryota > Metazoa > Arthropoda > Insecta > Diptera > Drosophilidae > Zygothrica > Zygothrica quintamaculata. The sequence continues at coordinate 103,317 of JBAMBS010001229.1, forward strand.
TATAATTTATATTTTATTTTAATATATATTTTATTTTGATTTATATTTTATTATAATTTATATTTTATTTTAATATATATTTTATTTTGATTTATATTTTATTTTAATTTATATTTTATTATAATTTGTATTTTATTTTCATTTATATTTTATTTTAATTTATATTTTATTTTGATTTATATTTTATTATAATTTATATTTTATTTTAATATATATTTTATTTTGATTTATATTTTATTATAATTTATATTTTATTTTGATTTATATTTTATTTTCATTTATATTTTATTTTAATTTATATTTTATTTTATTTTTTATTTTATTACATATTTTTTAAAGTTTTTCCAGTAATTTATTATTACCTATAAAGAAAATATATATTTAATAATATAAAAATTTATTTATTAATTTTATTTAATTTTTTATATTATTTGTTGAGCAGTTTGATATCAAAATATTTACTTTATTTTAAATAGAAATTTTTTATTATTTTATTTTTAATTTATTGTATTTTGTGCATAAAATTGATGAAGTTTATTGAAAGCTGAAAATTCATTTTTTTTATTTCAAAATATTTTGTATTATTTTTTATCATTATTTTAATTTATTTCTTAATTTATTTTTTAACTCTTTTGTATATATATATTTTATATTTTTTTAATATTTCTTATTTTTTATTTTTGTAATTTTTACATTTTTTTTTTATTTACCAAATTCTATTTATTTTTATTGTACTTTTTCGGCCTCTGTCTAAGCACTCTGAATAGTTTAAGGTAGACACATGTAACACTGATTTCTCGCAGTGTAAACATATATACGCGTATGTTCGTCAATTTACATACAAACATCGTTGATTTTAACGATTCATGGGTAGCTTTTTGCGTACATTTGTAGCACAAAATATAAAAGAAATAAGAGAAATGGGAGAAATGGGAGAAATGTGGGAAATAAAAGGTTGTAGAATGCGAGGCAATTGGCAACAAATGAACGGTTGTATTCGTCAAATTGTAAAACATTAGAAAACAAAAGCCCACTAAACATATATTGTTGTGTTGCATCCGCCGTGTTGCCACCGGATTCCGGTTGCAACTGAAGCAGCAGCAGCAGCAGCAGCTACGCGATAATAATATGTCAGAGTTGGGCTTATCGTAAATTTTTTCTTGTTTGATGTGCATGTTACGTGCATTAAATTGCCGAGAGAATAACATTTATTTATACGTACATGAGATGTTTAAGAAATGCTATAAATAACTATTATAATATATGGTTTAGGCAACATAATTGAGGTAACGTTCCCAATAATAAATAGCCTTTGCGGCAAACTAAACTTGCACTTGTCCATCATGCAACTAGGGTTTCTTTTAGGATGTCTCTCGGGATATTACTGTGAACGATCTAGAGCGAGATCTAGGAATAGTTCTGCGTATAGATGTAGGATAAGTCTATGATAGGTTAAGGATAGTTTGAGCATAGGTCAAGAATATGTAAAGGAAAGGACTAGGGATAGTTTTGTGCATAAGTCTAGGAAAGCACTAGCATAGGTTGAGGATAGTTAGAGAAAAGGTCTACAATTGGCATAGTATAGGACTAGGGATTGTTCGAGGGATAGATTTACGATAGGACTAGGACAGGTTAGAGAGAGTTTGGGGAAAGGTCAAGACTTCGTCGAGGAAAGGACATCGAGGCATAAGTCTAGGAGAAGAGTAGGACAAGTCAGGGATAGTTTGAGGAAAGGTATAGTATAGATCTAGGAGAAATTTATGGGACTGGTTCGATAGGTTTGCGATAGGTTGGACGAACAGACGGACAGACAGCAGAAGTACATGGCTAGATTGACTCGGTTAGTTGTCCTAATCAAGAATATATATACTTTATAAGGTTTCAGATGATTATTACTACCTGTTACATACTTTTAGATTTTGCACAAATCGATTACCTCCCTATTTCCTTTCATTAAATGGCAAAGGACCTAAAAAGGACAACTCAACTTTAAATTGGGGAAATCGATAGCTTTAATCGCAGCGTTTATGCAGTTGGTTCATTTCCAAGTTTTTGCTTCCTTCCTCCTTTTGGAAACTTACAACGAAGTGTAGGAATGTGGCGGGGGATACAACGGAGAGCAAATTTGTGCCCAACGTCCTTGTGCCAGACAATAATAGCAAAAACTCAAACATCAACTTCAACGCTGCATTAAAATCAGGCACTTTTTTTTCTGTTAGTGCTGACGCAACATTGCAAGAGTTGTACAGCAACAGCAACAGCAACAGCAACAACAATCAAGGAACAAAATGAGTAAAAAGAAAGAAAGGAAAACAAAAAATGGGCCAGGACAGTAAAAGCAACACCAATGAGCTCCGGAGCCAGACAACAGAGTTTCCTTCTTTATCTTGTTGTAAAATTCACCGCACAAACTGTTGATTCTGCGGCACCATAAAAATCCCATGAAAAATTAAAAAAAGAAAATGCCAAAAAAAAGAATAAAGGAAAAAGGAGCATAAGCGATTGTTGCGGGAGGACGCAGCAAATGAAAAAAAATATATTGGGGTAGCCACAAGGCTGGGGCACAGAAGGAAGGACGAAAGTGAAATGTGCGGCGAGCTGCTGCACAGATGAGTTGCAACAGGATGTTTTTTTTTTTTTATTTTATATGGTTTGAGGCTTAATTTAGCTAGTAGAACTTGAGAGCAAAAGGGGTTGAAGTGGGTAGAAGCAGCAGCAGCAGCAGCAGCAGCAGCAGCAGGATAAAAATGCAAAACGCAATAACATCAGCAACAGCTTTGGCTTTTCCCTTTACTGTTAGCAACACCCACAATTGCAAGCCCAAGCCCAAGCCCAGGCGGCAGCTCAAACCTTTACCCAAACCCAAATCCAAATCCGTACCCCATCCTTAAACACCCACACCAAAAACTGACCATACGCTTATGGCGTTGTCGTCCTCGTTATTGTTGAGTTTTGTTGCTGTTGCTGTTGCTGTTGCTGTTGATGTTGATGTTGCTGTTGCTGTTGCTGTGCGCTGTTTCACAACTATGTTTTACAATATTTTGACGTTGTAGTACACTAAGGGGAGTGGTGTCTGTGGCGGCAATGTAACTGCACTGTGTATGTGTGTGTGTGTGTGTGTGTGGTGGGTGGAAGTGGTGCTGTTACTGGCGATGACGATATGAAAGCATCAATTTAAATTGTTCGCATTTTTAATGAATTTTCATGTTTTATTTTTCTTTTTATATTGTTGTTGTTCGATGTTGTTGTTGTTGGTGTTGCTGTTGTGTAGCAGAGTGTAGTACATGTTTTTTTTTTGATGAAAATTCGTTGGCATAGAGCAATAATTAACCAGTTTCATATAACTATATATATATTTATATATTGCAGATACGGTGCAAGTTATGATTTGGCTGCAAGACGCAAGAATGCAACACGTGAGTCGACGGCTACGTTGAAGGCGTGGCTAAATGAACATAAAAAGAATCCATATCCAACCAAGGGTGAGAAGATAATGCTGGCCATCATCACAAAGATGACATTGACACAGGTGTCCACATGGTTTGCGAATGCTCGAAGACGCTTGAAGAAGGAGAACAAAATGACTTGGGAGCCAAAGAATCGTACGGATGATGATGATGATGCATTGGCATCGGATGATGAGAAGGAAAAGGATGATTTGGAGTCAAGCAAGGATTCACATGTTGGAAATTTAGTTAAAGGTAAGTTTAGTTAATCTAACAGTTTAGTATATTAGTATTAAGTTGATAGTAATAGCAGAGTTTTGCATTAACTTTGACGCAGATGTGGTTAAAGATGAGGAGGAGCTCATCGATGAAGATCAAAAGAATCTTGGTCAAGCGAATATATTGCGTGCTGGCTTTGGTTATCCAACGGGTAGCTATCATGGCACTGCCAGCAGTGGCCATCCGGCTGCCTATCATCCATACCATCATCATCATCATCAGCATCCTGCCTATTACCAACCGCAACAGGCAGTATTGCCAGCAGCGTTTCATGCTGGTGCTGTTGCTGGTGCTGGTGTTGGTGTTGGTGTTGGTGTTGGTGTCGGTGTCGGTGACACTGGCCTATCCATGGCCAGTAAACATAGCGAACTTGGGGATTCAAAAAACCAGTTAGGCCGGGACTGTGGTGTGCCGATTCCAGCTACGAAGCCCAAAATCTGGAGTTTGGCCGACACAGTTGCCTGCAAGACCCCACCACCACAATGCATGGGCCAGGGGCAATTAATGCCGCAGCAGCAGCAGCAGCAGCAGCAGTCTATGCAGCAGCAGCAACAGCAGCAGCAGCAGCAGCAGCAGCAACAGGCACAGGCACAGCAGCGACAACTGCATCCACAGTCCCAACAGGAGAATTTGGGGATGGGCATATCATCACATTTACATCCACATCCACAACAGCATCCACATGCACATCAGCAACAGCATCAGCAGCAGCAGCAGCAGCAGCAGCAGCAGCAAGAGCAGCAAACACTTGCTATGGGCAATCATCTATTCAACGGAGCACCCTATGTGAGAGCCCATACTACAGCCTACGGGGGTTTTCTAGGGGCTACGACACAGCAGCTTCATACTACGAGCACGAACAGTCCCATAGCGGTACCATACAACAGTGTCCAGTCCAATCCATTGCTGCACAACAGCAACAGCAGCAGCAATTCCAACGGCACGCATACGCCTACCATCCCTACTACGGTAAACCCAAATCCGAGCAATACCATGAGATTGGGCCTGGGTCTAACCGACACATCAATTCACTTACAGCAGGCACAATCCCAAGCACAGTCACAGGCACAGGTACAGTTACAGTCAAAGTCACAGTCACAGTTACTGTCACTGTTACAATAACAACAAACACATGAATTTGCAACTATTTGTCAATATCATCCACAGCAGCTGCAGCAGTCTCAATCAACAGCGAATCAGCGGGCGATGGCGATGGGGTTTCCCGAAGCCCAACCCGATACTCCACCCCAAACTCCACCGAATATGAAGGTCTTGAGCGGAGCTTTGAGTCTGCTGCCTACAGGTTCTCAAATCCCTATGACCGCTACCTGTCGCACCAGTAATCCCCTATATACCAATACTGCCTCCAACTATCCCATGAACTTCTCTACTCGACCCATTGATTATACCGACTATACGCACAATGCCATGGCCAGGGATGAGTATAGCAGTGGCAGCAGCAGCAGCAGCTCATCCTCACCGCATCTACAAAGGAATGAGCATATGTTCAAGCCACTCTTCAAAAGGTATATTAACTGAACACATCTAGATATATAATGCTATATATATATACTATAACATTTCTATATTCAATTCAAAGCTTGACGCCTGTATAAGCATCCAGCATTGGATAACTATCTACAAATCTATATAAACCCTAATACATATATGTATGCGCTTTATATACTTGATGCATATATATTACCTTAGGTAAGCAGCACTTATATATCAGCTATATAGATATATATCTCTATATATATATATATATATATATACATTTCAGATCATCGTCTCTAAAAATATAGAAATAATTTTTTTTTTTGGGCTCGTGCAACAATGTAATGGATTGTGTAATAACTTGTAATACTTAATGTATACCACATTGGTACTTACATACATACAAACATATGTACCATATATATATATATACAGATATACATATATATACACACAAATATATATATAACTGAACAGTGCTTTCTCTTAATAAACAAATACACACAGAAGATTTGATGCAACTAGCAATAGTTATATAGTATTCTGCACCTGTATACTGGCATACACACACACACACAGCTTACAGCATACTTATATGCATACTTATATATATATATATAATATTAATAATAATAATAATAATTTTTTTTTTTTTTTGTAACCTAACAACTTATTTATCATACCTAGTATCTAGTACACTTAATTACATATAGATCTAAGATTATAAACTGTGATAAATTTTACATTGTTTAACATACTTCAAATAAAACACATCCTCTCTATAAATTTATAATCTAAAACTAATTTAAATACGTTCAATACAAATAAATCTTTGTAATCCCAAAAAAAAATAAATCGATTTTTCATTTACTTTTGGGTGTATCGCTGGGGTTATCGATGGGGCTATCGATTCATTTTCAGCTCTATTAACAGTGCATAAAAGTTTAACAGTAAGTATTTTAGCTACACATTGTGGTAAGTTTAACCCTTTCAATATATATATAACTTCAGAGTGAATAGCGTTATATATAACTATAGTTAGTATAGTTTTCCTAATTGCATATCAGTTGAATACGCCGATTTGAAGTATCGATTATGTCATCGATTGCACGGCAAATTTAAGAGTTTTACACATACAATTTGACTATTGACTATATATGAGTGGATCAGCATTACATACAGTTGGTAAACATACATATATATGTATATATAGTGTTTGTATATATTTATATATATGTGTGTATATATACTTATATATTTTTATATTCATATATAATAATCGATTGTTATCGAACAATAAAAGTTTCCGTATGCATGAAATTTCTACAGCAATAAATTGTCTTCTCAGATAGAAAAAATGATGCAGTTTAAAATGTTATATATATATTAATATATAACCTACCTACTTATACAAACTATATATGTATAGTATATAGATAGTATATTTTATTTACTGGTTGAAAACTTAAATCAATTACAAAGTTATTGGAGAAGTTCCAGGAAGAAGACACTGCTGCATTTGCATGTTTATTTTTTGGAGTCTTGTTGTAAATTCTTAAAAAAAAATATTAAAAATTTATTACTAACCATCACATAATTAATTTGGTTTGTATTTCATATGTTAAAAGTCTGAATAGTGTAAAAAAATACTTTGAGGTTATAATTTACGTTTTTAAATTGATTTGAAATGATGTTCTCTGCGTGGCGCTTTATTCTAAAGAAAATTGCAATGAGCAATAAGATTAAATATATAATATATATGCATAATTGGCAGATTTCTATATTAGATGAATTGATTTGGATAATAAGATACAAACAAAACTGATAGTTAAGATTAAGTTATAGTAGCGTAAAATAGGTAAAGGCAGATCCTTAAAGTGCAGTAAAAACTAATAAGAATATCCCACAAAGTTTGATATTAGCAGTTGCAGCTGATAAATATATAATATATTAATTATATAGACAGTATATATGGAATATATAAATACATATATATACAATTTTTTAGTTTTAGAAGCTTATTTTATTTTGTAAATTAAAGTAAATGCCAGGTCAAAAGCTTGTGATTAACTAAGTCACAAATTGGACCTAGATATGTACTATACATATAAATATATATATATATATATGTACTCTATATATACTACATAAAATTCCTTATAGTATATATACTATATGAAAGAGAGATGCAATTAATCGATTGGCATGTCCGATAACAAAGAGTAGACCGAAAAAGGCCTTGAAATTCTTTGCGTGCCTCAATTGTCAGACTTTGTTCAATGTATTAGGGCTCAAAGCAATGAGGCTAATACACATGTATATAATACATATATATATATATATATATATATATATATATATATACATATATGTAACTAGGTACATTACGTTGAAATTGCTTTGGATATTTTGCGATATATCTTTGGAATGTTAAATATATACTATAATATCAGTATATAGCGGCAGCTAATGAGATTGGTTGTAATTTCAATTCAAATCCAGTTTCGGATTATGGCATTATCCCTGGTGCTTATAATGGTGTCTTAGTTGGGCACGATTTTAGGGCCAATTGGGTATTGAGCAATGATTTCTATAAGCAGCTTTAAGCTATTTTTTGCTACAAGCAATACAGTAAACACTCGATGTAATGTATATCGATGCTATGGGATTGCTTAATACGCAGTAAAAGGAATGTTTTAAGGTATTTTTTACGTTGTTTCATGATAGACTTATAAATATATAATATAAATCACATAAAGTACATATAAAGATATATGCTATATATTAACTGTTTAATCCGCCGGAAAGCAAATGTATATTTTCTTTGCAATAAAAGTTAAAATTTCTTTGCAAAAACCAGCGGAAGCAACAGAGCTGCAAATTGCAGTTTTAAGTTCAAGCAGTGCACAGCTTGAAGTGTTTTTGTTTTGCAATAAGAACTTTATAAGCTGGTTGGACTCGTTTCAAGATATGTATATATATATATTTATATATATATATACCCTTAAAGATATGCAGATAAGATTAATATATATATTATCAAAGCATTTAACTTAAGGAAATCCATGTAGAACTTCTATGTGATAAATATGAAAATTAAAGAAAATAAATTTATATATTGGTATAAATGCATAATATTAATTTATATATATATTTTAACTAGTTTGTTAATATGCTTTTAAATGTTTGACAATGTTTGTTATATTTTTTAAATTTATTTCATTTTATTTGTTTAATTTTTTCTCTTTGGTGTAAATCAGCACTAATTACTTTGGTCACATAACGTCAACATAAACCGTGTACAAGGGGGAAATTAACATAAATTACACACATCTACATATATGTATATATGTATATATATATATATATATATATATTATAATTCATTACAACGGTACTTGTACCGTTACATACAACAGCTGAATTGTCATTTGTTACAACTAAAAACTTTATGGTACATTGAAAATATTCGTAGCGAATCAATGCAAATGAGTTAAACTGTATATACAGAAAAGAATATATATATATATATAAATATATATATATATATATATATGTAATATGATATGCAGAGCAAAGTACATAAATACTAATGTGTATATAATGATTTAAATACCCTATAAACATTAAATATTTAATGACTAATTAGCGGGTATATTGAATGTTTTTAACGACATTAAACAGTCTGCAAAAGTCAATAAAATTGCGCACAGAAATTGTTAAACTGAAGCCTATGAAATGTCTATAGTATATATACATAGATATAGATGATAAGTTAGTATATAGAGGGACTATAATATATATGCGCGCAATTATTAAAATTTTTTAAGAGTTTGTTAGTTGCTAAAATATTTCATAATATTTAAAAGAATTATATAACTTAAAATATAACAATATAATAATAGTAAATTAAAGTATGTAGTAGTATTTATTTTAAATATTTTTATTTTTAATATTTTTTCCACAATTTCAAAAAAATATTTTGTTTATTTTCTTATAGATTTCTTATCTTCTCAATTTTTATTTTTTCTTCTTATTTATTTTTACGACTAATTTAATATTATATATTTATTTTAAAGATTTTCTTATGATTTTTTTTAATTTTTCTAACAAAGTTTGCTTTATTAATTTACTCCCAACATTTACTCAATTAAATTATAGGGTATCATAGTCGTATATACTGTTATTCGTTGCTATATGCTGTTTTCCATTATGGATCTATAAAACACTTAATCGCCATTTAAGATTCAATTTTCGCACCTGAACGCCAATCTGTGTTAAGTGTTGCTGCTGTTGTTGCTGCGGTTGTTGTTGCTGTTGTGTTGTTGTTGTTGTTGTTTTTGTTGCTGTTGTTGTTATTGGCAGGCTGTAAATTTCTCAGCAATTGTATGGGAAAATGGAATGTTTAAAATATTTAAATATATATATGTAAATCATAAGGTACAAGCTTGAAAAATAGTACCAGTACAAATAACGCGACAGAAAAATAAAAAAAAAAATAGAGAAAAAAACAAGTAAGAAATCTGTTGTTGGGTGTACCCGACTACGAGAACCTCTTTGCCAACACACACAGACATACACATACACATACCCACATATACACAGTTCTACACGCACTTTGACTTGTTACGAGCGCCTTTTAGCCCCCGCATTCCATAAGGTTATACTAAATGTTAAATAAACTCCGTGTTTTTTATTCGATCTGAACGAAATTCACAAAGTAGAACAAGAATTATCTAATTATTATGTGTACGAAAGAGAAATTTGATCGTTTAAAAATTTTGCCTAATAATCGTGTTTTGCCTACTGCAGGGGTCGGGGAAGGAAATTCCAGAATCTAAAACAAACTCTTATAGCAAAAATACGAAGTCTAGATTCCAAATTTGATTCCTCTTGCTCGTATAGTCTCTGAAAAACAGGCGTTCATACAGACAAACAGTTGGACAGGGCTACATTAACTCTTATAATCATCCTGATCAAGAATATATATACATAAAGTTCCTCTTTTTACCTGTTATATACTTTTCGATTTTGCACATTTTCATTAGCTCCACATTTTCCTTTTTTCAATAGGCAAAGGGGCTTATAAACTTACTGTCAAAGTCTCTTAGCTTGTGTGGCTGTGTGTGTGGCTGTGTGTGTGTGCCTGTATGCATGTGTGTGTAAAACAATTTGTAACGACTATCGGCATTTGATAAATTAACATTCAGCAGTTCCTCGATTATGCAACAAATTGTCATTTCAATTGAAATTGACAGCCGCTGAAGGCAGTAAGTTTCGATGAACTGGTCGAATTAGTCGATGACGATGACGATGACGATGAACTACGATGACTATAATGATTATTATGATGCTGATGATGATGATGATAATGATGTTTATGTTGATGACGATGACTATGGCAATGTCTATGCTTGTAAATGTATGTGATTAATTTGATTTTTGTTTGACACACTTTAACTACATATGTTTATTTAAGGCGAAGTCACGTGGAGTCCGCGGATCTCAGCGCAGCTTAGTTGCATGCCACAAAATCAAAGATATATATGTATTTAGTAACAAATTTCTTAAATGCTTTTATATGTATGTGAGTGTGTGTGTGTGTGTGTGTGTGTAATCCTCTGTTTGGTAGTGGCCAACAGCGGGGTATTATGTATTAGTTCCGTTCCCATAGTTCCCATAATGCAGTCTTATTCGCTTTACGAGTTGTTTTACAATACTAAACGACTTGCAGTGGGCATAAAATTTCCCATTACAAATGCGGCCAATCAGTAAGCCGGGTAAATTAATCGCATCACATGCCATCGCCAACAACTTCAACTCCAACTACAAACTTCAACTTTACATTTAACTTCAACTCCAACTCCGACTCTAACTCCAACTCGATCGACATCGACGTCGACAACCAAGCGACCAAGTGGCGGTCAGTAAGGATCCTTCGCTCCGTTTGTGTAGCGATCCCATTTATGGGCCATAAACCATAGAAGTTGCCTTCCTCTGCAATGCCGTCGCTGCTGTAGAAGTTGTTGTTGTTGCTGTTGTTAGCTGTTGCAACCGCTGCTAAAGAGTCAACCAGTCGCTATGTCTCTCACTGGCAATGGTAAGTCGTATTGTTTCTGATCGGTCACCAGCAGCGAGGATATATATTTATATATATATATATATATATATGTATACGACAGTTAACTTATCTTGCATCCACTTAACGTCTCGCGGCAATAAATCAATCCTATGCTCGAAAATCTCGTTGGCAGCCAGAAGGCGAATTAATCACTTTGAAAATTGTTACCCATTTGGAAACTTGTCGCATTAACTTCCCAGCTGCATACAACTCGTTTCTAAATCTCACTCTCTTTCTTTCTCACAATCTATCCTTCTCTCTCTTTATATATATAATAATATATATATATATATATATATATATAAAAGAAACCAGTTCGCGATCAATCGTGTGTGGGCAATCCTTCAACATCATGTGAAAAGTCTCGTAATTTATGATTTACAGATATTTTCGGCATTATAACTGAGTAGATTATGTATATTTAACATGTCTTATACTTCATAACTATGAGTACTAAATATTTTTTTAAAATACACAAATTAAAAACTTTAAGAAATATTTCCACCCCAAAAGAAAAAGAAAAAGAAAATATTTTCCTCTATGCTCTGTTGTGTGCTATAAGATGTTAGATATTTTATTTGCAAATTGCTTAAATACTTTTGACTATTAAAACAATTAGTCACCGACTGTCCACAACATATAGTTTTATTAAATTTTCACAAATTTTCATATTCATCGAGACTATTCACACTCAATTATAACATACCAAAGGACACAAATTTGCTTAAAATAATTAAAGGCAAATTCCTGAAGATGCGTTTGCCTAAATCCTGTCTGTTTGCAAGGAAGCATACAACTATGCATACTACTTCATATATACTCATACCAAGCATATGATAGCCTTCAACCATAACTCACACTATATCCCAAAAAAACATCATCATCCCCCCCCCCCCCCCCTCCCTCCACCAGCAGCACACTCGTTTCAGAAAATGTAGGCGTCACAGCAGACCGTCAGAACAGAAAGGGCGTTCAAGCTATTCCACTAGCAATTTTTGGCCTAAGTTTCAAGATGCTACAAGAATGCAAAGTGTCATTTAAGTGAAACAAGACGAGAACAAATACACACACACACACACACACACACACACACACACATACACAAAGACACATACATACACATATATATAGAACGTTAGAAAGCAGCAAGACAGAGGCAGCATCTTCGTTAAGAGCAAGCTGCGCTGGGTTTGGGCTCTAGTTTTGGGTTTGAGTTTTGAATTTGGGTTCCAGCAAGGCCTACCCCAACCCTACCTGATAAAACAGTATTCAATTTTATATATATATATATATATATATATATTATGTGTATGTGTGTATGTGTGTATGGTGTGGTGTACTCATGTCGTTTGGTTGGCAGTGCGTTGCAACAGCAACAGCAACAGCAACAGCATCGGGAACAGCAACAGCAACAGCATAAGCATCCTTTGGAACGCAGCTTGCTTACGCAGCCTCAATAAATTATTGCTGGTGCTTGTCATGTACGGAAATCCTTGTGTCAGTGTAGCCGAAATGCCAGGGCTCTGGCTTTGACAGAGTCAGGCACGGCGATACGTTTTCAACAAGATTAGAATTTCGTTGCAACGCACAAAGCCTCAGAAACAATTCAAGCAGACACATCTCGCAACTATAACAATTAATATCCTGAAACTGCGCCAAGGAATGGTTATATGTGTATGTGTATGAGATGTGTATGAGTATGAGTATGAGCATCTATATATATATATATATATATATATATATATATATAAATCTATATGCATGTCTTTTGGATTGAGTTTGCGCACATCGGGGCGTATACGTGATGCTGTATGCTGTATGCTGCATGCTGCATGCTGCTGTATGCTGTATGCTGTATGCTAATTTAACCATTTCCGAGTCTGCAATAGAAACGAGTGTATTTGAATTATTAGCTAAACTCTCAACGCCACATTTACCATTTACAAACACTACATTGAATACTCGTAATACTCATCAGTATATTCGAAATTTTGTGTGCTAACTTCAAGTTTAACTAATTAAATAAATACTTATTTGACTTGTGGCTCTTAAGAAGTCCTCTACTTACCCCTTTTCACTACCAACAAAAGATTTATTACAGTACTATGGTACACTTAAGTATCTGTTGGCCATGTGATTTATATGAATTCTTTGCTAATTCATTTCTACTTTAACAACTCTTTATACACTTTTATAATATGAATCTAATGAGTCCTTGAATTTGAATAGATAGTTATAGTCAAACTAATGTTTACCTTATCTGATTAAATTATCAACTCTATATATATATATATATACATATATATTTGATTGATAATTCCATTGAAATCTTATTTATGATATTGCGAGTTAGTTATAATAATACTATATATATATATATTTATATATAGATATTGTACTTGAACACTTGTTGTGCTTGAATTGAGGCTCAGTGCATTATGCGATCCATTAATTAAAAAACAAAAACATGAACAAATTCTTCTTGACCGTATTTGTGTTGAGACGACGCGGCTTAAAGCCTTCTCCTAATGGACGTACATTGTTAGCCATAAATCATGACCACACGTGCACTGTACACTGTTCGCTATACGCTGTACACTGTACACTGTCTACCAATGTCTACCTTAAAAGAAAACAAAAAAAAAAAATGAAGACAAAAAAAGAGACAAAATCAAAAAAATATATTTATATATATATATATATTTGTATATATATATTTAAGAAATACGGAATTAAACGCCAAGCGAGCAACTAAAAATATACATTTACAACGATGTCAAACGCCTACAAAATGTGGGACCGATGTCCGCCTTTGCGGAACCGACTGCAGCGCTTTTTGTGACATCGTCATGGACACCACACACACACCACACACACACACACACAACAATATACATAGACACACGTATTCCAACAAGTCCGGTTGATAAGATGAGTAAAAATAATTATGGCCATTAGGCGACTTGGCAATAGAGGTATGAGCTCTAACCTATTGGCCATATGGTAATATGTTATTGTATGGGACCCAACCACCAACCGGCTGAGGAGTCATCAAATTCAAATGCCATACACCTATTAATATAAGCGCATATTAATGTACATATTTTCATTAATATATATACATACAGTTATATATATATATCTCTTATGTATTTTTATGGCTTTGAATAGGTAATTACGCTACAATTACAAGTACATTTTCCACAATTTTCACATTTTCTACACATATTTTAAGTATAATTTGGGCTACTTTTGGCAAACAATATAAGTACATGTTATAAATTTATGATTTTATTTATAATATATATAAATTATAATATATTTTGGTTTATATAACAGACAGTTTTTGTCAGTTAGCCTTAACGTAGAAAAAGTATCGTAGTAAAAGTAAGTAATTTGCAGAGTTTACTTTTAATTTAAATTTATTTATTTTTTTTATGTTTACATATATTTTTATTATAATTTTTATTCAATAATTATTATTTTGTTTATTTAAATTAATTATAAAAATATTTTTTTTATATGTATTTATATATACAAATTTGTTTTTTACAAATGGTAAGTTCTCTCTAAGAGAGATACGTCAAACAGTTGACTAATGCAAAAAATTATAGCAATTAAAGGCATAGCAAACAGTAAAGATGTAATTAAATGAAGTTTAAGTAAAATTCAAATAATTAATATTAATTTAAAGTGAGAGAATTGGTTCACCCAAGCAATGTTTTAATACATAGAAGAGGTGGTAAACATTCAATAGAAGTTACTTAAGTTTTTACTTCGGATAAGCTCAGTGCAAATTTATGTAAGAGACAGAAAGATGCAACTTTTACTCTATAAAGTATATATATTCTTGTTCAGCATCAGTAGCCAAGTTTATATAATGTTAACTGTGCATTAAACTGTCTACCTAAACTTCTGTATCCTAGGTCTTCTTTAAAAGAATGAATTGCCCTGTTACTAGTTGAATTCTCGATTATCGTAAGCACAAAAGGCAGCTCCCGCTGCCCCCACACACCGCAAAATATTTAAAGTGAAATATAATAATAATATATATACTTTACTTGATCTATATGGAAAATATTATAAAGATCGCATAAAAAACACAAAAGTTTCTTTAACAAAAACTTTTGCACCAAGTGTTAGAATATAAAGTAACTGAGAACTATATTAAATTTTAACTTATTAAAGTTAATTTAAGTAACATTTAAAACAAATTCGAGTGCTATGCATTAACTTCTTTTTAAGCAATAAATATGTATAGTAATTATAGTTATAAATCTATTAAAGTCTTAACTGTACGTAAGGTATTCGGTTAGAGTTAATATATATTTATATTATGTAAGTGGCATTTAGTAACCGTTGTGATTAACTTAAGATAAATGAATTAAGTATTATGCAGTTGATTAGAAAAGATCAAAAATATTTTCTATTTTTTGTGGGTGGGGCAAGAAGAGTTCTACACTCATTGATGAGAACTTTGTTTTGTTTATTTTGTTTCTTTTTTTTTGTTTTGTATTTAAAACAATGTAAAAGTTTATGAATTTTGATGTCTCTTGTGTCTTATGTAAATGGCAATGGAGCTAATAAATATTAATGAATGAGATATCCAAGCTCATGTTGTCGTCGCCAGAAAGTCTATCGTATCTATTGGTTATTGAGAATGGGATTGAAAATGGGAATGGTATTTGGAATGGGTTTGGGATTGGGTATGGGATTGGGATTGGGATTGGTGTCGTAATTGCGTGGAAAAGGCTCTTTTACAAAGAGGTTTTTCTATGGAATGAAATCTTTGTGGTTAACATTTTATGAGCGTGAATAGCTCTCAATGTGCGTCTGTGTGTGTGTGTGTGTGTGTGATACTTTGATTCTAAAATACTAAAATTCAGATATTGTTAAGAAAAAAGGAGTGAGTGAATGTGTGTGAGAGAAAGACAGAGAGAGAGAGAGAGAGAGAGAAGCGCAGGTATCTCAGATGCCCTATCAAATTTCGTTATCCACTTGGCGGTCTAATTAACATGACAAAGAAATGTCACTTTGGTAAATTTATGGGACAGCACTTTGGTGCTTAGGCTAAGACTGTTAAGATTGTTAAGACAGCTAAGACTGCAAAGTTGCAGATGGCCAAGATAATATTTACGATGCCGTTTGATTGGTCTTTCAATCGATTTTCTTTTCCTCTCATATATACTCTTTATACTATATCAATGTGAAGGCGGTGCACACAGATACCAGAAAAAAAGAAAAAAAAAAAAAAAGAATGAAGGGAGAGAGAGGAAAGAGTGAAAACCAGCAACAACAACAACAACAACAACATGATACATGAATGAGGCAAAAGGCAAAGGCAAAGGCAAAGACACTGAAACGGGCAGAGTTAGCGCTAGGACAATTTCATTGTCGTTAAAACAGCTAATTTTATTATTCTGCTGACATTTACCATCTACAGGTTTGTTGAGGGCAAACGACCAACAAACCAACAAACCAACAGACCAACAAACCAACAAACCAACAAACCAACAAACCAACAGACCAAGTGACCATCCAAAGAGCCGGTCAGCCGGTCAGACGGCTTGGACCCGCAGCTTATCTTGTTCGACTCCGTTATGGTATCCCATCATTTGTTTTAGTTGTACTCAAGTATAGGTGTATACACACACACACACATATATATATATATAACATGGACTATGTTTGAAATAAATTTAAATTGTGTTACCGATTTTTAATTCAGCTGTAGATTATGCGTTTTGTTAGACGATTTCTCTTATCTTAATGCGCTTCGTTGTTGCATAGTTGTATGAGCTTTGTGGAGACACTGTGTCTGGTCAGACTGGAGCGGGAATACAAATATATATATATATATATATACGATGTATTTAAATACGAGTCTGAGTCGTAAGTATATATATATATATATATTTATATTGAAACAGTGCTGTGCATTGTTTAATGGAATTTTCTTGTAATTCGTACTGAAATTGGATTTTAAAGTGCGGGTCCAACATATAATTTGTTTGTTAATAGTTTCGAAATGCGAGCACACGCGGCTGCACATGCTCTTACTGGTGTCCACTATGGCAACATCAATGGCAACGGTTATAGCTATAGCTATAGCTACAGATATAGCACAATTTTCCAGTGTGTCCTTTTCGTGTCTGGTTGGGACTGTTTACATGGCGGAGACCATTGAATATCTGCATATCTGGCCATAAAATGCTCTGTTGTTGCTTAAATCGGGCGTAAGCGAATCAATTCTCATTTTAATTTATTGACACAAACACAGGCGCCCTTCCATACACACCACACTCGTCCCCCCCCCCCCCCCGCAACACAGCTCTCACACTCCATCATACTCCTTTACCCTCATACCAACAACTTGCAACTTGCATATGCATGCAATGAAATGCCTTCTGGTTGCTTGTGGCAACCAACCCAGTTACTGCTGCTGGTGCTGGTGCTGGTGCTGGACAGCAACGACGACATTGCACCAATTATACAATAACTCGACTACAATACAATTTGCATTGTGCTGCAAATTGGAATTGTCCCTGGCTGGTCAAGAAATCCATTGACGTTGAACAATTTTCATTTAATAAATGCGCATACGCCTGTTGGTCAGTTGACTTTGGATTGCGATGCAGCAGCAGCAGCAGCAGCAGCATTACTGCAAAATAGGAACATTAACTGCAGACCAAATATATACACACACATATATATAAATATATATATATATATATTGCAGTTTTGCCCCCGATGCGGTAACGGTACATGCACCCACTAACAGATACCATCGCAGTGCATTGTCATTACCCAAACCCAAACATTGGAAGAGTGAGAGCATCAGTAGGCAATAGCAGTACTCGTACTGTCTATGGCCATTGCACAGAGTACACACACATAACAGTTGTGTGGGGCAATTACAAGGGAGGGGAGTACAAGGCAGGGCATGATAGGGCAGGGCAGTGCAGTGCAGTGCAGCAATAATTATTTATTGAATTTATGGACGTTCGTTTCATTTTATATCGCGGACTTAAGCGTTGTCCAACACCAGATACCGTAATGGATCCATGTACACTCTGTATGTGCGATAGGTTTGGTTGGATAGTATCCTGAGTAATGGACTGAGGTGGAAATGATGTTTCTTGTAATTGCCGTTTATCTGGCATTTGAATTTGCCAAATGAGGCCTTAACCGACAATATCATTGATTCAATGTGAAGCGTGTCGAATGGCCAACAACACTTTAAGTACACCCACAATTCCAACACACACATAAAGTCAATTTAGACTCAATTAATATATCTTAAATAGACTACCAAACTGAGCTGTAAATTTAATCAATATATATAACATATATATATGTAGATTTGAAATCAGTTAGAGTTATACTACGTTACAGAATGATATAGCAAAATTTCAATGTAATTTTCAATCCAAAAGTTCTTTTCATGATGGAAGCTCAACTTTTAACTGTTATTATATATATAAATAGCATAAGTAGCTTTATATAAAAGTAGCTTTACTTGAATATAAACTTATTCTGTAGTATAGTTAAGCTTAATAATATCAAAAACCTTCAGAAGAAGGTTTAAAGTTGCCTAACAAAAAGTTAAAACGCTTTGCATTTTTGCAAAAATTTTAAATTATTTTTAAATTAGCTGCAAAAAATTATTTAAAATTTTTAAAAAAACAAAAAAAAATATATTTAGTTAAATTTTTATTAATTTTATTTTAGCTCTATCAAAATTAATAACTATAGCTCTATTAATTCAGAACTAAATCAGAGAAATATATATTTTGTCTACTAAGCAAACTAACAACAACTAACTTATCGATAAATATATTTTATTTAAAATTAAAAAGTACTTAAATAATATTTTTTATTAAATATTTTGTGCTATTTTTAACAATTTAAAACTGTCTGCAAAAATGTTGTTGAACAAAAATAATTTCCATATTTAAATCTCAAATAAAGTCACATTTTTAGTTGTTCACAAAGAAAAGAAAAATGAAAAAGATAAATTATAAAATAAAAATATTTAAACATTAATATACATAAATATATACGTTAGTATATCATTAAGTATTGTGTGTTTTATATTAATGTTTTTTAAAGGACTTGTCACGTTACGTTACACCAACTAACATCACGTTACATTACGATAGATGAGTG
This sequence comes from Zygothrica quintamaculata, assembly GCA_037044455.1. Classification (NCBI taxonomy): domain Eukaryota; kingdom Metazoa; phylum Arthropoda; class Insecta; order Diptera; family Drosophilidae; genus Zygothrica; species Zygothrica quintamaculata. Next base: position 122,829 of record JBAMBS010001229.1, read on the forward strand.
CATGTTTTAGGTATTCATAGATTTGTAATCATAATGTCAACTATGTATCATTAGTGTTAAGGTAAGGGAAAGTAAGTGAAAGAAAAGAATGTGTATATATTTATGTGTTGGAAACAAGTTGTGAATGTGTATATGTTGGTTGACACGAGTGCCTTGTGTCAATGTCGACAGACAAAACAAAAACACACACACACACACACACACATACAGACCAGACCTTGTTGTGCACAGTCAGTTGCCTAAAATGCAGACCTACATAATTAATGATTGCTTTTAAATTGCCCTCAGACAGACGATTCTTGTCAACAGCAAGAGATGAGTACTCTCTCGTTCTCTCCTTCTCTCTTTTGGTGTTTTTTTTTTCCATTTACTTTATAAGTATAAGTATAAACATTTGCACTTGCTGGTAATTAGTTTAGGATGTCAGCTCTGTTCAGAATGTTATCAATTTGTTTTAATCGATTTGAATTAATTTAAACACAGTTTTTTCTTCTCCCTTCCCCTTTCTACTCTTTTCTCTTGCTTTCTTCAGTTTATATTTTCTTTTTTTTATTTTATTTTGTTTACTTTTACTGCTTGCATAATAAATACCAACATTTTTGCACCCTCCACGTGACAATCAACTGAACTTCAATTCATTTTATATTCTAGACTAAGAGATGTCAACAATTATACTATAAGGACAATTGCCACGGAAGAACTGTCCAACTTTTCAAAAGGATATGCAGGATATATAGTTAAAGTGTCAAATGTCAATAAACTATTCATATGTTAGTTAATAATTCAATTTGATTTGTTTTTGTTGTGTTCTAAATGCATATTTTGAGTACTTTTCTATACATTTCTCTTGCTCAGCAACATTTGCATTCATTAGTTACTACTAAATAAAACAAAAGTTTAACTACTTTTAGCCACTATGAGATTGATAAGACTTAAAGGTTAAAGGTTAAGTTTATAGAGTAATTTAATAAAAGTGCAAAATTTGGTACATTTGCTCAGGTCAAATCAAAGTGTATAGACTGTTCTCTTATTGTTTTACTTAGCTTTTTTATATTTATACACAAATATCTATATAACACTGATAACAGAAATCAATAGTTTTCCCTCTGTTAACTATTTTTAACGCTTTTGACATCCACTTTCATATATTTATATAGTTTATATTGAAACTCACAAATCTACCCAGAAACAATGCCCTTTCTTCGCCTAAAATAAACTTAACTGAGCAGCTGCTTGCTATAAAACTCCTATGAAGAAATGTAAAAACTTTCAGCTTAAGTCAAATTCTTTATTCCTTTAATTATTAACTATCAAACTACTTTGGTTATAATTTTAAGATTTTAAATAATTTTCATCCCTTATATAATATTCATAGAGAAAAGTGAAATATGTAGCATGAAAATTGCATCAGAAATTATGAAAAATATTTCAAGATTTTCCTTGACAATAAACAGATTTATGAGCTACAATTGAAATCTCTGCCAGAGCTGTGACTATGTAATAAAATTGCTAAAATAGATTTTATAGCTTAATGAGTGTGATTATATGGAATGAAGTTAATACATATCATTGCTACATTTGGGACAGTTGGGGACAGGTTCTTGGAAGAGTATAAAGTAATTACCTGTAAGACATCCGGGAACTTGGCTGCTGCTACTTGGTCTAAATAAAGACAAGTCTCAAACTTATGGGGCAGCTCTAAATATATATATATATATATATATAAATAAATAAAAATATAACTGTATATATATATATATATATATTTCTGATTTTTGTGTGTTGTTGTTGGAGTACGTGTACATTACACGTACATCAACTTAATCACTAATTACTGTGTTACGCATAAATAAATATGCAACATGCGGGTTTGGCATAGCAAGAGTTTGGGTTGGGGCATGGGTTGGGGTATGGGATTACTGTGCTGGTATGCTTGACATGGACATTTCGGTGTCGCACTTCTTGGGCACTGAAATTTGCAAACTAATCTGCCATTTATCACAGAGCTGGCAGTCCCAACACTGGCGACAGGTATATACTCAGTCTCAGTCTCAGCCTCATCCTTATGCCCATCTCTAGCCTCATGTTTGCTATAGTTGTTAGCTATGATAGGGGTAAGGGGTAAGGGGTAAGGGGTAAGGGCATAGATTGGGGATAAAGCAGCAGTCACTATAGTTACGGGATTGAAATTTCGGATTCGGATACGGAGACGCACTTGCACTTGCATTTTACATTTGCATTTTACATTTGTTGGCTACGTTTTGGCCTCGGGGAACTCTTTAAAATGATTTATTTTTGATAAATTGCCACGGTCTCCGCCGTGCGGTTTCGCTTAATTTTGCAAATGATTTACACGGAATGACATGGAATTTAATTTTGAAATTCGCAAACACTAAACACGCTGGGTGGCAAACATGAATCTTTCCACTTGCCCCTCAAATCCTGCGCCACACTAAATGCACGGTGCGAGGTCGCATATAAATTCATATGTGTTGGTGGGGTGTTTGAAGGGGGAAATAAAAAAAAACTATACTCACATATATAAATATATAATTATGACATCATAGTCAATCCTCTTTACTATTTAGTATATTTATCTACAATTTTAACTGAATGTATTTTTAGTTTCTTCGATTTTGGAATTGATTTCAATTGGTATAAAGATTTCATCAGTTTAAGAAATAGATATAGTTTAGATATAGATAGTTATAAAAGATATTTACTTTTAAGTTCTTGTTGTTTAGTGTAACATTAAGTACACTTAACACAACACAATTCATGCAAAATGTTCAAGTTATACTCCAAGGATTACGGCCAAAACTTTGTTCGACTTTGCATATTTACAATGAAGCGACGGCCAGGTTCATTGTTTCCCTTAAGGATGTACGTATGTAAGGAGAGGTAGGAGGTGGATAGCATGAGGTAAGGGGTGGAGAAATAAGGTATTCATCCCATATAATATGTCGTGTGCGTACTTATTCCCAATTAATCCCAATAAAGGTGAACGTCGTCATCATCTTCTGTCTTTCTCTACCTCTCTCTACTTTGCTCTCTGTTTCTCTGGAGACCCTTGACTTTCGCTCTGTTTGGCTACAAAAGTTTTTACATGTCAGCTCGTTACGGTATCCTTGTGTACTAAATAAGGATATGTTTCGAAATAATAAAATAATTGGCGTACGTTTAAGAGCTTATACAAATAAAAACAAAAAGAAAAGGGAACAATATATGAAAAAATTATATAAAATATATAATAAAATATATTTTCTTATAAAAACAAATATTTTATTCAACTGTAATAAATGAAAATAAATTAAATTTATTTTATGTAAATATTTATTTGTTATTTATTATATAAATTTTTACAAAAAACCACAAATGAATAAAATAAAATAAAATTTATTGAAAACATTTTTTTTTTTTAAGGAAAAACATCTTTTTCAATTATAAAAATATTTTAAATTATAACAATATCATTTATATTCATGCTTTATAAATGATTTAAGATTTTTAAATTTTTAAAATAATTAATTTTATTTAATTTTAACAGCTAAAACTGATTTTTGTCAAAGATTTTTAAGGAGATGCTAAAAATATTTTGTGTTTTCATTTATTATTTACATATTTTACAACTTTAAATACATATATTAATTAATTCCAAATATCTTTAGTAAACTTTTTATATTCTTAAAATATAGAAATTATTTATAAAATATTTATATATATTCTCTTTAACCTAGCTGCTGCCTAAGATATAGAGCTAGAGCTCGGAACTCTCTCTGTCTCTTCAACTTAAAACTCTTTTGACTTCTTACGTTCTGTAACAAAAATGTAATATGCTATTCTTTAACTCGTACAGAAGTCTATGGAACTTGACGAAACCCTATATCAGCAATATTTTAAGAGTATACAGTATATATCGCTTATATGCAAAACCTAATGCACAAAATTTTTTGCATATATTCGATATTTCCTTTAAGCAATTATTTGCAAATATAAACTGATTCCAAATGAAAAATTTTTTATTTGTTCTTAAACAATATTTTCTTATAAACAATTTGTATTCTTATAACGCTAAATTTAGTTCAAAATAGTTTTATGATCTTTAAAAATAACATAATTTTGCATTTAAGCAATATTTTCATATAAGCAGTGCGTCATATACCCCATATAAACTGTACCACACGATTTATAGCTCTGCTCTTAAACCTGTGTATAATTTTCATAGGCTTTCAAATTAAAATTAAGTTTCAGGAGTTTCCTTAGAATGTACCCTGTTTTTAGTTACTAAATAACAAAATTTATAGTCAATGAGTACCAAAGACTTTTAATACTAGCTATAAATATAGCTGGACCTTTATATATATATATATATATAAAACTATAATAAGTCTTTTCACTGGACAAAAACAGAGCTTAAGTTAGGCTTCAGTTCGTAGTATACAAAATACTGCTTGAAGCTATAATTGAATTGTAAATTATTATTATTATCTTTTGGATAAGTTGCATAATATATAGCATAATTTTATAGAATATTTAAGATAGTTAATTTTCATATAATTATGATCTAATTGTCTGAACTGCGACATTTATATATATATATATATATATATACTTTAAATTTATGTTTGATTTTGTGTATCGTTTTAGTTACGTGGTGGAAATATAAAATAAGGGATTGTAAAATATATATTGAGGTATATAGGTTTGGATCGTGGCAAATTGATGTGTGATTATGTGAACGTGATGAATGCATGCGGTAGTTGGTGTCATGCCACTGGGACATGCCATGGACAGCTGTCCATATTAAGCATCTCTCATACAACTACTTAGACTTATAATTGCTTTACTTTGGCTCGAAGCGTGGGCCACTTATCACGCGTCGGGCTTGGCACAGATAATGCAATGTACATATGCATATGTATGTGTGTGTATGTGTGTGTGTGTTTGTTTGAAAAAAACAAAAAAAAAAAACCAATTGGAAATTAGAAATCAGCGTCAATCGGTGCGGCAATCAATCGTGACTGTTGTTGTCGAAATGCCGACAAAAGAACAACACACGCTCGGGGTAAACATGGGGGAAAGGGCTTCGATTCTGACTTTGACACCGGCTAGAGAGTGTCAGTGAATATATAGATATTGGTAATGGTAATGGTAATAGGTAATAGGTAATAGGTAATGGTATTAGTAATATTTCTAGCCACAGTCCCAATCGCAGTCACAGTCGCAGTCGCAGTCGCAGTACAAGTCTCTGTTACAATCCCAGTTACATGCACAGTTACAGTCGAAACCCATATGAGGATTGGGTTTGGTTTGGACTGAGTGAACGGCACTTGAGAACCACAAAGAGAACCGATTTGTTGATTTGTTTTGAAAAGTGAGTAAATATGTTTCCATTTATGAATGTTTGGAAAATGTTGTGTGTGTTTCGTTTTGTTTGAGCAGCAATCCCATTTTGAAGTGGTCGATAAGATGCCAGGTGCTGATATGATATCAATGCGCCTGATAACACCTAGCACTGATTGGTGGTGCGCACCATGGCACATAGTACATAGCACATAGCACAACATAATATACACACTCACACACACACATACATAGAGCACACCTTAGCTTAGTTTAGCTACACAACAAATACGATGACTCCAAGGTGTCTGCCTCTGGGCCCAGGCATTATAATGTTCATACAAAATGGGAGGCAAGCGGCTGATGGACAAACAATTAAAATGGCTATATGAACATGCTACATGCTGCATGCCACATGCCATGGGATATGTATATATATATATATAGTATATAGTAGTAGAAACACGTTAGGATTGCTGCAATTTGCCACAAAATCTTTAGTGTTGTCGCCATTGTGTATACCCCAAGAGTCCACGGCTCAAGCATAAACAAATTTATTGAAAGCAATTTGCATAGAGTCCTTTTTGTGTTTTGCTCCTGTTCCGGTGACTTTATCATTTGTCGTTTGGGAGTGGATTTTATTTTATTACTTTTATGTATGCATTGATGCACAAAATGCGAAGATTTCAATTTAAGAAGATTTTGTCAAGCACATCAAATGTACACACTTACACATATACCTACACATACACACACACATATATATATATATGTATATGTATCTATCTATCTGAGTATGTGTGTGTGTGTGTGTGTGTGTGTGGCACATACTGAAAAGCGACAATTTCATGTCCAATTGCTTTCCAGGTGACATGAAACAACACTTAAGTAAGAGGAAGCATAGCTGTCAGCGGAGCAGGAGGCATACAACAACAGCAGCAGCAGCAGCAGCAGCAGCAGCAGCAGCAGGAGCAACAGGAGCAGGAGCAGCAGCTGTAGAAGTTAAAAGCACGAGCCGAAGCAAAAGCTGCCTGAAAGGGGGATTCACACTCAACTCCCATTCGTGCAGCTGGTGTTATTGTCATGCTCACATACTACATTATATATATATATATATATTTTGCTATATATAGTCTCTTGAGTATATATATATATATATATATGTGCGTATGTGTGTGTGTGGTCTTACCTGATGCCAAAGAATATCAACTCGTAACTTTGAAATCTACATTTAAATTGTTTTCAATATAATCAACATGTTCTGTCCAAAGGCATAAAAATGGTAGAGTTATTCCATTGACAAAATGAAAGTAGACTCTCTTATTTAATACATATATACATGTGTGTGTGTGTGTGTGTGTGTTGTAACATGTGCAAAAGTTCCCATAAGCCAAAAGCACATAGCTAAATTTTCTGAAACTTTTGTTGCAACGAGTTTTGCGTTTTGAACTGAAACTGAGACGCAGCTTCTACCGAATAGCCGCTTCGGATTTCGTGGCGCCACCAAGTGCAACCAGTGTCCATCTAATACTGAAAAAAACCACACATAACAATAGCAAACACAACGATCACTGCCACTTATACTCAAGACTAGTCAAATAACCCAACAACACACATGTCTTTTGCATACAGTATCATCAATAGCAACATATGCGTAACCAAAAAGTATGCCCAGATGCAGCAACCACTTATATGTGTATATATAGAGTATATATATATGTATATATAAATTGTATACAACCAAAATTCAAATATTATAAATGACGGCGCGTTAACACCCCTCAAAAAAGAAAAAAAGAAAAAAAGAAAAAAAGAGTGAGATCTCATTTTACAAGAATTCCAACAAAATTCTGTGAAAGATCCTCAACCAAAGAAATCTTCAATAAATTAGAATGAAACCAAGTGGTTTCAGTGGACCTTCGTTGTGGTTCAAGTGGAATTTGGATACAATTTCATTTTCATTTACATTTCAAATTGAATTATTTGTTTTTTTGGTAACACTCCAACAACAGTTTTGGTTTCATATAACCATCATTCCGTAGGGCCAATTAACTACTCTGAACAGTAACCATATTCCTCGAACTGCCAAGTGTCTATTATTACCTCTACTTCAACCGAAGGATTTCCACAATTTTTAAGTGCAATCTAAGTGAATTGGCCCAAACAGAAAATGTAACAATTTGGCACATACTTCAAATAATAATTTCTGCCGCATTCAATATTAAATTTTTTCAGTTTTCCTTTTAGTCAGTTTAAGACTCTAATAATATCCTTCAAAAGGATTCTTATAAATTAAATTTATTGTATATACAGCGCAAAAGAATAAAACTGTTTGTAGAGAAAACTAAAACAAACTCAAATAGAAATCTTATAGAATACTTGGGGAAGTCTTATCATATAGAAATCTTATAAAAATCTTATATAAATCCTATGAAAATCATATGAAAATCCTATGAATATCTTAGCGTAATATTATGAAAATCTTATAGAGATCTTATGGAAACCTTATTGAAAACTTATAGAAATCTTATAAAAATCTTATGAAAATCCTATAAAAATCTTATGAAAGACTTATAGAATTTCTTTGGAAATCTTATGAAAATCCTTTTATAAAGCAAAAGTAAATATTTTGACAAATTTTTGGGTGATAAATTTTATTCATTTTATAAAATAGAAAAAGAGGCACAAAAAGTGGAAAAATTAAAAAAAAAATATTTTAAAATAAAAATAAAATTTTAAAAATTTTAAATTTATTGTTTAAAATTCCAATTAACAAGCATTAAATGCAATATTAAAATATATATATATATATATTAATATATATATATATATTAAAAATAAAACACTTTTAAATAAAGAGAAATAAATTTTTCAATTTTCAGCTGTAAATCAATTTTATTTATTAGTTAAATAAGATTTCACAAGTCTTAAAGGACTTTTGTAGTATATAAAATGTATTTTTAATGCTTATTTGAAATTTTTTTAATGAATTAATTTAAATTTTTTTATAAAATAAAATTTCATTTTTGAAAGCCGACGACAGTTGACAAGATCTAAATGTGCTCAAAACCGCTCAATAGAATCATAAAATATACATTTTATTAACCAAAAAGATATCTTTATATACATATATTTCTATATATATATATTTATATATACTTTGAATATATGCGGGTATATAACAATAAATAAAATATATTTTTATATGAATTATGTACAAATTTTAAATGTATTTTGATCTTTAATAGGTCGGTTGACAAACTTAAAAGTTGTTGATGAGTTGCGGTGACACTTCAAAAGGAAAGCTGAAAAAGTCAAAAGAAAATTTGAAAACTATATAAAAATGAGGCGTAACTAGTTATGCAAAGAGGGGTGTGGCAAAGAGGGTTAAATTTACTTGACTTAAAAATTACTAACTATAATTTCTGTTTGTTTTTTTTTTCTATATAAAAACTGTAAGGTTTTTGGGTATGAAAACAATATGATATAAATTAATAAATATATTTCATCAATTTCTAAATTTTATTAATCGATTGCTTTAACTGTAACTTAAGCTAAAACCAAAATTAAAAAAGGTTTATTGAAACCCTTTGACAATTTTTTACTGACCGAAAATTTTATATTCAGCGCACAAGTAAAGATCGTTTCAATTTTAGAAAGGGAAAGGAATGCTGTTTGGTTTTATTTAATTAAAGCGACAATTGATCGATATGTTTGGTAAATGTTATCGATAATCTTTAACACACTTTTTGATCTTATATCGAGTGCACATATTTTAAAACAAAACAATTGCACAGTATGAGCATTTTAATGAATAAAAGATTCTTAATTAATAAACACGTACACACACACACACACACATATATTCACTGAAAAACATACACAGGCACATGCATGCTTGTATATGTGTGGTCAAGGTAGCAGCAAACATCAGCAAGGAATTGCGGAAGAAACAGAGAAAATGTGCGAAGCCTTTCGATCGCAGTCCGCCATAAAAATATTTCCAGTTGTTGAATTCAATCGCATTAAGGGGAAACGGCAAAACACTGGAATAACATTGAGCAGCAACGACTGCAGCTGCTATTCAGTATTCCAGTCGGAGGTGGGCGTATACAATGGCAACAGCAAACCCTGAGCATAACGAATGTACTTGATTCTATCTCGCTTGCACTACCGTCCACATACAGCGCGTGCAAATGAAATGGCAAATGTATTGCGCTCTCTGGTTGGAACTATAGCTAAACAGCATATACGCTGACTCGCTTTAACTCAATATAACAACGCACATAACTAATTCACTCGCTGTCTTACGCTCGCTCGCTCTCTCTCTGTCGCTCTCTGCCGTCTCGTCGACAGCGCGTCGGCCTTGTGCCTAGCCTGGCCAGGCCGTTGCTGGCAACGACAGACCAGTTTGTGTTCAAACGCGAATAGGCATAGGCGCACATCTCAGCTGTGCCTGTCGACAGATTAAAACTCGCAGCGTCGCCGTCACCGTCAACGTCAGCGACAGCGTTTAGAGAGGCCAGTGACAGGTTGTGGAACTCGTTTCAATACATTCAGTACATTTGCTGAACGATCGTAAACAACAACAACAACTACAATAACAACAATAGTAACAAAAAACAACATAAAAAGTGTGTGCAATATAGGCGAAAAATTATGTTTCCTCGTTGTGTTTAAAAACATAAGATATTTTTTTTTTTCGGTTAAGTAAAATTACTTTTTTTTTTAATCCAAACAAAACTTATTATTTTTAATTATTGGTTATCAAAGAAGAAATATTTATATATATATAAATAAATGAAGAGGAGCATAAGATAAACAGTTGTAACATTTCTGTGTGTCTAAAAAAAAAACAAAAATTAAAAAGTGATCGCAACTCTGAACAAACTTAGCAAACATAAACAAGACTTGAAGGACAACTTGCGGTTGTTTTAGCAAATTGTCGTTTGTTTGTTGCGGCTGCAAACAGAGCCAACAACAAAAAAGAGTGTCAATAAAAAAGAAAGAAAGAAGCAATAAACAAACAAATAAAAAAAGAATCGGAAAAATGACAAAAAAAACAAAACAGCAAGCAGAAAGTTAAGGAAGAGCAACAAACATTGAAGGAATAAAACGCAAAGTCATACAAAACAAACAAAACATTTTCCGGCTCCGGCGACATTAACAGAATTGCTCGACATCGACAATTTGTTTTATCAATTTTCAACAAGGCCAACAACACAACAACACAACAACACAACAGCAACATCAGCAGCCAACAAACAACAAAAGCGCACAAGAGTGCTTAGTCGCGCTCTCGCGTCGAGCACGCACACCAGCAACACCACCATCAACAGCAGCAACAGCAGCAACAGCAGCATAAGCAAAGCGTACAAGGACATCTCCAGCTCCACCACCATCATATATATACTACATCCACATCCACATTAACATTCGCATCCGTATCCGTATCCGTAACCACCTACAACAGCTCCACCCACCTCCAGTACCCAACCCCTTATCAAGTGCTCACTAGTATCCCGCCAGCAGCAGCAACAACAACAGCAGCAACTACAAGGCTTAGCAGCATCCTTACAGGGCGCGAGCGCCCCACGGTTAACTTCAGGAATCGCGACCTGACGTTACCGTTATCGTTACCGCTGCCATTTCCCCTACCGTTAACACTTGAGCGACAAAGAAGAACGCAACAATGGCTGCATATGCGCAGTTTGGATATGGTTACCCGTCGGCAAATCAGGTGAGCACAGAAATTATAAAATTTATGTAAAACTTAAATATATATATGTGTATGTATGCACATATATATAATCATTCATATATATACATATATAGCATATATATACGATCCTTCAATTCTATTAAACTGCTAAATTTTGTTGCCCAAACCCAATTGATGCTCGTCCTTAGGGAACTATTAACTATGATTAACTGAGCTCTTTACTTTATATAAATATAAGTAAATAAAGTTTAATATATATATATAATATTATATATCTATAATATTTTAGTATATGTATATATATATAATGTATATATCTGCCTGTACATCAATATCACTTAAGCCGATCTTGCTCTATACAGCTATTGCTTAGAAAGTATTTCGGCAACAATCTGAAGCTGCTTTAAGATTTACCTCTATATATATGTTTATATGTATAAATATATGTATATATATGTATATATACCATAACACTATATATATGTAGATCAAGTTTTATTCAAAGTTCAGTTAAAATGTTAGCTAGTTCAAGCTGTTGTTGAGCTTTGGCTTATTTTCTGAGCCGAGTTCAAGCTGCCGCCACTCGACTGTTTTGGTAATTAAAAATGAGTAAAGGTTGAGGAAATTGTCAGATATATAGAGAAGAATGTATAGCTGCTTAAATTATTGAAATTTTTGTCAAAATATTTAAAGGCATTTCCCAAAAAAAAAACATTTTTTTTATTGAATTTCTATTAGAAATAGTCCTGACTTTTTGAATTCTTCCTAAGATCAAACTTAACTCATGATATTCTCTTAAATATTAGATATATTTACTATATCAAAGTATACATAATATACCACAATATTATATATATATATCTATATATATATATATATATACGATATCAAACTTATAGAGAATATATAAAAGGCTATTCCTAATTGACAATCCTAAATTATACATTAGTTAACTTATTGTAAGTGGGAAAAGCTGATTTAGGTTTATGCATAATCAACCCTCTTATTATGGCAGTGGCTAAGGACAATACTTAATGTATTGGCCAGGTTATGGAATATAGCCATTGAGTTGGCTTATTGAGTTGACCACTTAAACAACTCGATTAAGAGCGCGACAATTGTTTCATCTTTTGTTTAAGGATTTGCCATTGAATTTGATTTATATGCTTAGTAAATAGCAAAGATATTTCAATGCTTGTCTCACACACACACACACACACATACACACTCACACACACACACTCACATATATGTGTGTGCTTATATATAGTGGTCTATATATATATATGTATATATAATTGGCAGTGACGTCGACGCTGTATATGAAATAAACATAAATTTAAATTTTATGCCAGCGAATGCTGCATGAATATTCAAGTCTTATGGACAGCTACTGGACAGCTTCTGGACAGCTTCTGGACTCAGACCGGTAATAGACGCCCCAAGCAAATGTTGCACAATTTAGGACATTGTGCAGCCGTTGCTGTTGCCGTTGCCGTTGCCGTTGCCGTTGCCGTTGCCAACGTTGCCATAGCCCCAACCAGAGACCAGGCCAGCAGTTGGCTCAGTGCTTGCGGTGCGTTGCATTTGGTTGGTCTCTGGCCATAATTACCCGGCCATTGGGACAAATGGAAGGACTATGTGGCCAAGGCGTTGGGGAGGCGGCATAATATGAAGCTCAGTAATTCAAATTAGTTAGCTGAGGTTTCTGTGTTAGTGTATTGTTGTATGTGTGTGTGTGTGTGTGTGTGTGTGTGTATACTCTCTGACTTGGCAGTGGCTGCTCTACTCGTATGTATCTATATATTCAAATTGCCCTTAACTTATGCTCCCCCTCCCCCCTCATACCATTTCACCACCTTGACAACCCCTTTTGCATACCCATTGTATACCCCTTTTACTACCCCCTCAAGCCCAAAAACTACAAGCCACCTAGTCATATAAATTTATGTCAAAGCAAAGCTGAATGGAGCGCCATTTATTATAATATATGTACAAACTTGGTAAATTGCAATAATTAAAATAATGAACGCTCAGATTATCGACTATAATTATGACTGCAGATGTAACCAGCTTGCGGTAGCTTGTGGTGAATATAATGAATACAACGAATTCTACTACTCAAATTCTACTACTCAAACTCAAGCCCAAAGTGCTTGTATTTTGTTGACTTAATTCCTTAATGTTTGCTGCTTCCTTTACCTCATTTGCATACCAAATTATCCTAAAGCTCTTTGTTCTTTTACACCCAGAACAATTGCAACATTTAAAAAGCAAGTAGCTTATACTATACACTTAGTATACATACTACTTACAACCTTATCTACAGTTTAGTCTTTTTATCAAATAAATTAAATAACCATTTAACATTATATGCAATATATATAAATTTTTATGCATACTTTATGCTGTTTTTAGTTAAAATTGTTTTTATATAAACAAAATTCGAATGCTTAATATTTGATAGAAATTTTCATTAGTTTACAGTTTTAACTGAACCTTTCTATATAGAAGTGTATTCATATATATAAAATATTACTTATATAATTAAAATAACTGTTGCCAAAGTTGCAATTTGCATGAATTGCAGGCAGTTTTGAACTTTGTAAATTGTTAGAGCTGCGGCATTAGTTGCATAAAATAAAAGCTTAAATAACTAAAGTTAAATTATTCAAATATATTTTTTTTAAATAGTTCAAATATAATTACTGCCTAATTAAAATATTTAAAAAATATTAAAACATATTTATTTGTTAATTATTTTTTTATAAAAAAAAAACTAAATATAATCATATCAATAAAAAGCAGCAAATTAGGTCGCACGCAACTCTTATGTATGGTAACTTATATAGATGATAACTGTTTTATAACTACAAATTGCAGTTATCTATATATATATATATATATACATCAGTTTTTATATATATCTGTATATGAACTATAGGCTTAATCCTTTAAAGGATATGCAGCAATTGCACAATATGTTTTATTTCGATTTATTTTAAAGAAACATTTGAACATATGTTACCAAGGGTTAAAGCTGCATATGAATGTATTTATATATAAATATATATATATATTTATATATATATATATATGTGTGTGTGTATGAGTATGTCGTCATCATTAATTTAATTTTAATTTCAACGCCAATTCGGCATCCGAGATATGACACATAAAAATCGCTGATGAATTCAATATATGAATTTAATCAACGGCTGCGACTGCTACTGTCGACAAGGCGATGGCATTAAAGAAGTAGAATGAGGTATGAGAAGCAAAAAAAAGGGGAGAAGAGTGTGGGTAGAAGAAGGTTGAGTTTTTGAGTGGGTCTGTGCATTGGGGTTCTTTTCGTTTTACCACTGCTTTTGCCTTTGCCATGGACATGGAATTGTCAAGTTTGCCATGCGTGGAGCAGTTCACGCATTTCATGGCAAAATAACTTAAATTCCCAGGCTATGGAAGCAGTGTCCTTTTTTTTTGTTTCAACTACTATTCCTTTTCCTTTTTGGTTTTGTTTTTGTTTTTATTTTTATATTGTTTTTATTATTAGGATGCGTAGGCTTTTGCCTTCGTTTGTAACCAACAGCAACAGCAGCAGCAGCACTGCAAATGCATTTGCCGTGATGATGCGAGAAAAAACTAATATTTTTCAGTGTGCATTCCATAATTGATTTATGAATTTTTAATGCAAACATTGAAAGCCACTGGAGAAGCTAAACAAAGAGTTGTACCAATGGTACCTATAGCTGTGACTCTGCCTGGAACTGGGACGACAGCAACTACTGAAACTGAAGTTAATTCAATAAAAGGAGCGCACAACAGCAGCAACAACAACTTATTCGCATTAGCAAAAACACGCATCAATGCTATGGGTTTTGTTTATATTGGTATTGGTATTGGTATTGGTATTGGTTTTAGCTATAGATATAGGTATATATAGTGTATAGGTATAGGTATAGGTATAGGTATAGGTATAGGTTATTGGTAGTGTCTGTGTGTGTTGTGGATATGGTATGGACATGGGTATTGCCTTAACCATTGCCTTTGCCTTCGGTTGTTATATGCTGGCTGCACTCCTGCGGCTGAATGTGAGAATATGCCAAATGCCACGACGCACTGCCGCCGCCTCGAGTCTCTGTCTGTGGTGCGCCCAGAGGCAGTTCGTAACCAAAACCGTATGTTGCCTGTCCCAAGCTCAGGCTCTTCCTTAGCTCCTGCTCCTTCTATATATATATATATATATTCGCTTATTGTTTGTCATTGCTGCCGTTGCTGCTGTTGTGCCCGTTAGTGCTGGCGGCGCCGTTGCCGTTGCTGTTGCTGTTGCTGTTGCTGTTGCTGTTGATGCTGCATTGCCAAGTCGACTGGCGTCAGGAGCAACCTATTGCGGAGCAGCAATCACTTTTTTTTTTGTTGCAGACTCTTTGTTTAGATGTTGTTGGTTTTGATTGTTGTTGTTGTTGCTGCTGCTGCTGTTGTTTTGGAGTGCAAAAACAAAAATCCATAAACGCATCTTCACAGCAGTAGCAGCGAACAACAAGAGCGAAACGGCAGCCGCAGCAACAGCAGCGGCGGCGGCAGCAACAACCCACAACAAGCAATGTACACACACTAACGCCAACAACAACAACAACAACAGCAACAACAAGAGAAACAACAATAATAACAAGAGGAACTTCACAGCCCAACCTTCTTTGTTATATACGCACGCACTGAGCAATTGGCAATTGGAATTGGAATTGGAATTGGTAAGGTGGAACCGAACCGTCAGGGTCGTCGAAGTCGTCGGAGTCATCGGAGTCGTCGGAGTATCGATGCCAGTGCCAGTGCCAGACACAAGCACAAGGTAAAAACAAGGCGGGACAGGGACAGGGACAGGGAGAGGGCGGGACAGTGCGAGGCGTTTCTGTGAGCTTTAACATAAATCATAAAATTAATAACCATAAAGTGACGGCATCAGTTTTTACCGAACATCTTGGTCAGAGCGGGTGGCCGAACAGTATACTAAAAATTTATCATTTACCAGGAGCAACAACAATAGCAACAACAGCAGCAACAACAGCAAAAGCAACAGAAACAATATGATCAACAGCAACATGGATTTGTGTTGGGAACTTCAAAGGCACTAATAGAATCAGTCAATTGTGCAATTACGGTTTGATGAGTATTCCAGCAAGCAAATCGTTTGTTGTCGATTTGCTTATTTAATAGTTTTCACAGTTATTTGCACCAAAGCCAGCATATTGCATACTGTAAATTACATATTGCATATTCATGTTGCATATTGCAGCAGGTGCAAGGTTCAATGAGAACATGCCGTACAATTCTTTGAACTTGCCTCATGTAACAAATATAAATATTTATTACATTTTGTATTTATAGTTGAACTACTTGAAGTAGATTTGAAAAACTCAAAACGAATGTTAATATTTGCCTCATTAATCAAATATTTCATATTTATCTATTCATAAGCTACAATGAACAATGATTTGGCAGACTATAAATATGTTTTACAACTATGGAAAAACATGCATGAATCTATTTGGAATTAGTGCATCAAAATTTATGCATTTTTTTATAGCAAACAAAGTACTGAAAGTTGTATCTGTGTTGAATTAGATTCATAGGGTTTATATCATTCAAGATTACTCTAGGCTTTCTTGGGTTTCTCCTAAGAGTTATCACAGATATTAAAGGAGCAAGTAAAACAAGTCATCTTACTTAGCAAAGAATCTTTAATAAAATAGTACAACTTTTCATTGGAACAAAAAAATCTACTAAACAGATCTAAGTTGAAGTCGGTGCATGGAGCTGTTTTTTCGCTATCTTAAGGCGACCTTCCTAACGTTGCTCCTTGGCATCATCATAGATATCCTTTGAGCAATGACAATTTCTGTTTTAACTTTAATCAGTTGATGTTATGATGTAGACCTGCAAGACAATAGGAAGTAAAATTTAGCTAATATCTTAATCGTTCTACCCCTAATTAGTGCGATTACCTCTCGGGCTTTCCAGGGTTAAATTGAAAAGGAAGTAAGAAAAATTTGTGCCAATAATTCTATGCCACCTATGTAAAAAAGTTAAGATATCAAAGCATACAATATACTATAGTATATATAACTTTTCTAATAGTTTGTTTAATCTGTGCCACGTTCTTTCATAAGCATTTCCCATGAAAAGTTAAATTAATATAAACCTTTTAATAAGATGTTATACTGAGCGACTTTCAAGAGCTTTTCCAAATTTTTATATAATTATTCATAATATCAGGTCTAGTATTAAATATTAAACCTAATAATTTACTATAAACGAACTGATGTTGGGATCTTTGCATTACCTAAATAAGTACTTGACTTATACAGAAGGTGTTCGTGGAGCTCTTTGCAGTCCGAGTTGGTTTTCGTTGGGTTTAGGCTATGCGTAACTCTAATATTAACATACAATAGCATACAATTTCTGTACAGTAGCTAAGATATTATCTACATTTTATTCTATCATTACCTAGATAGCTGAATGCATATGAAATAACTTCATGGGTCTCATGTTTTCCTTGGATAACCCTGCGATAATTTCTATATAAACTATGAATATGTTTACTGAAAAGTCTAGCTAATACTTTGGTATATTAAAAACTGTAAATTATAGCTAAAACATGCAGTAAATTAAAAATGGTTTTCTTTGGATTTCGTTCTCGTCCATTTCAAGTTGTTCACCCTAAAGATCATATTTTGATTAATGGTAAACCGTATATAAGCAACACCCTCAGTTGGTAATATTAACTGCAGCTTAATGAGTTAATAACAGATATATGCCAGTTATTAACAGGTTTGTATACAGGTATACAGAGTGTGTTTTATTTAGGGTTTTTTTAATTCGGGTGTTAAAGTTGATTAAAGAGCTATACAGTGTAATGATGTTTGTTTAGTTCTTAATTTGTCTGTTATGGCACATTCTAAAATTTCATTTAATAGTCGTAAATGTTTAATCCTGTTAGTGTTGAGGCCCTACTACAGATGTATTGTATATATACTGGTTTTGATATCCTTTTTTCCCCCGATTAGCAAGACTTCAAAACTTCAAAGCAAACATGCTGTTCACACCGTTTATCGTAATATTCAAGTCATAAAACAGCGGACTATAAAGCAATATTTAATAGTTGCCAACACTTGGCAACATTGGCAACATTTCCGCATTGTGGAAACTGAAGTCGTCTTTAAGCCATTGGCCACTGGCCAATGGGCACTGGGCTAGTGGTTAGTGGTATCACATATGGTATATACACACACACACACATATATATATATATATAGTGGGATAGCAGCCCCTCGGGGCCATCCTATCCTGTCTGTGTGTCCACCTTACGATAAACTTTGGTGCGCCTGACAGTGCGCTTGCCGCGCTGCGCTTCCTGCACACTAACACACACACACACACACACACACACACACACACACATACACATACAACCACAATGCATTCATCCCAGAGTGGGTGAGTGAGAATCATTAAAAATAAACTGACTTGCGTGCCGATAATAAGCCTTGGACTGGACGGTGGCTGCTCCGCCGGACCGGACCGGACACCAACCAACCAACCAACAATCCACACAACACTGTACCGCATTTCGTTTGGCCATAAGTATTTGGGTTCTTCACTCTCTACTCTACTCTTTTCTTCGTTTCTTCTCTGCTCAGCACCAACAGCACCACCAGCAGCAGCAGCAGCAGCAGCAACGACGTCGTCGTCGTCGTCGTCGACGTTGTTGTCGCTGTTGATATGTGTTTTTTATGGACGACCACAAAAACTGAAATTGATGTTCGAATCGCATATAAAAATAAAGAATAATAAGAAATGAGCGCGCGCAGCGTTTTGTACATTAGCCAAAGAGAACCTTAAGGATGAGCGTATGCAGGAGGGGGAGGTGTAGTGGCATAGCATAGAGGATAGTGGACTTAACGAGTGATATGGCGGTGCGGTTGAGGGTGTGCAATGCAATGCAGTTCCCTCTGTCCTGCCACTTGTTGTGTGTGTGTGTGTTTTTTTCGTTCCTTGTATCGCAACGGCGTTGTCGTCGTTACAGTTGGTCGCCTGGTGACTTGCATTCTCGCTCTCTCTCTCTCTCTCTCTCTCTCTATCTCTCTCTCTCTCTCTCTGCTGGCCAACGGGTAACGTGTTGGTGGCTGGCAAGCAGTGGTCATTCATTCAGAATTCATTAGATTTCATTCATGAAAACGCCTTCATTATGCAATAATTTCAAGTTTGTTACTGAACAGAAGAAGCCCAATCCCAAACCCAGATACACATACAGAGACCCAACCCCAGTCTCAGTATCAGTCCCAGTTTTAGTTCCAGTAAAAGTGACTGTAAAAGGCTGGACACAAATGTAGTATGGACTGAGAACAGAACTGAAACGAACTGTAGAGCTGACTAACCGACTAACAGAGTAACAGAGGAACTGAGGACTGTTGTTGTCCGCACGAAATTGCCTTCCGATTAGATAGCCCGCAGGAGGTGTTGAAAATCAGCTTGTTCAGACTTTGAATTACCATTATTATTTAAGGCATAAATTTGAGTGCAGTAGCTGTGATTTGCTTAGGAGTGGATAACAGTAGCATTGAGTGGCCAATGAATGAGTGATAACTGTTTAACAGTTAATACGTTTAGGGGTTTCTTTATAGATGAAAGAAGTTAAGGCACAAATAAGGAGTACAAATTTGGTTGAGGAGTACTCATGCTTTCTCTATGTATAAAATAAGTGTTTTAAGTTGATTTTGATAGATGTGTTAGTTAGTCAGAAGAAGGCATAAAGTGAGAGAGAGAGTGAGAGAGAGTGAGTGAAAGAGACAGACTGAAACTGGGCATAGACAGCCTAGACTATGCATAAGGCTCTAAGACAATTTAAACGTTCATTGACTTTGCACTAATATTACTCTACCTATATATGTGTGTGTTCATGTGTGTGTGTGTGTGCATGAACCTAGCACTTGCCTTATATTATATATGTATATTGTTATTGCTGTTGTTGTTGTTGTTGTTGTTGGTTTTGAAGCGAGTAGAGGACGGTTCTTAGGAGTCTTCCCATACGAAATCGGCAGATTCGTTGCGGTTATCGTTGAAGCGCATACCTGAGTGCCTCATTCAATTTCTTGCCCCTTTTTTTGCTCTCATATGTGCCCACATATACACACACACACACACACACACATACATGTATATATATAGTCACAGTCAATCGAGCGGTCGATCGGTCCTCAGATACTCGGATGAATTCGTCGTATAAAACCCTCTTCAAAGATGTGTGCCCATGCCCTTGCCCGTGCCCATACCTCTGAGCCTCTGTGTCTTAGTGTCTCTGTGTCTCTTTGCCCAATATCCAATGTACCCGTGCCCATGCCCATGCCCATGCCCGTGCCCGTGCCCGTGCCCGTGCCGAGGTAGCAAATCCGAGCCCAAAGTCGAGCTCTAAGCAGCAGCTTGCTGAGTAGACTGAAACAAAGAGACACAGGGAGAGAGAGAGAGAGTGAGAGAGAGAGACTGACACAGAGACAGAGACAGATATAACAGTATCTTAAATCTGACTGTGATAAATTGAAAATTAATGAAGTGAAAATAGATGGAACGGATCGCAAAATGCGCCAAGCCAATAAAATATTTTGACATTTGGAGTTATCGTCTTAATCTGTTTTCTTGATTTCGACCCGAAGGTTTCTTTCTTTCATTATATATATATATATATATATATATATATATATATATATTTTTTTTTTTTCTTCTGGTATTTTGAACCCTGAGTAAACACAGCCCCTGCCCCTAAAATTGTCCCTCTACACACTACAGTGGTCTTCCTTTTAGCTTTGCCTGCGTCTTCGTCCTTGAGCTCATCACCTGTTTTTAAGCAAGGTTTCTTTACTTTGCGAAACCTTTTTTTTTTGGCTTTGGATTTTTAAGGTTTTCGCAAAATTTATGCAATTTTGTTTTTATTTTATATTTATATATATATATATTTTTTATTTTTTTTTTTAACTTTAGTTACTCGGCGGAGCGGCGGCCACAACTGGTGACAGTCAGAGCGGACATGGCGGGGGATCGGTGCCATCGCCGCTGTCCGGCACAAACGAGGCATCACTGAGCCCCTCGGGCGGCTCGACTACAACCGGCATCACTGGACCAGTGAGTCCAGGTGCAATTTCACAGACATCCAACAATGCGGGTCCATCAGTGGCAGCCACATCGCCAACGGATGCAGATGCAGTTGGTAACGATGTGAGCGGCGCTACAGAAACAGATGCTCCTGGCAGTGTTAGTGCATTGGAGGCACATGTACGTGTTACGAATAGCATGTCCTGTTGCGAAAATGGTAGACCCATTATAACGGATCCTGTATCAGGACACACTGTATGCTCATGCCAGTATGATTCGGCACGTCTAACACTTGGCGGCTACTCACGCATGGGCTTACCCTCAGCTGGCGTTGGTGTAGGTGTTGGTGTGGGTGTATACGGTGGACCATATCCATCCAATGAACAAAATCCATATCCCAGCATTGGTGTGGACAATTCAGCCTTCTATTCACCGCTGGTAAGTGCAACTTAATGATGTTCATATCATATTAATGTCCAAGACTTATGCCAGGAGCAGCTAATTGGATTAGTGCATTGAGCATAAGTCCATGCTGTATGTAAGCTGACAGGTTAAGCAAACAGACTTACAATCCGGTTTATATACATATCAATATATATATATAAATATACAGTCAGAAGATCCCTGCGATCTTGCTACAAATTTCATAAGGTTGCCACAGTAGGCAATTAGTTGCAAGCTTACACGCATGTCGCAAGGATTAGCTGCAGTTTTAACTCAACTTGTTTATATATATATAGACATTTATATATATGTATTAATCAGACTTCGTGTTGTTGTTTTTATTGTTATCACAATTACAGAGTAATCCCTATGGTATGAAGGATACCAGCACAAGCTCCGATATGAACGCCTGGACCTCAGCGGGCCTGCAATCAACCAGCGGATATTATTCCTATGATCCCACTTTGGCTGCTTATGGGTAAGTTTCTATTAGCCAATACTTAACTTTATATATATATATATGTATATAAGAGTGTGTGTGCGTATATATAGAAGACATAAAACAATTGCCGCAAGCAGCAAGTTTCAAGCGAGTTTCAAATGTTTTCATGGCCGGCAAGCAAAGTTTCCCTACAAAAGTCTGCTGAGTATTATTTTTGCTTTTCACTTTTGTATTATTATGCCAAGAGGTCCTTGCGTATGCCTAGTATGCAATAACGCAACATCTACCCCTCGCTGCTGGCTTGCTCCTAAGCTCCTATAGTCCCACTGCCATTGCTAAGCTCTGGCACAAAGTGCAGACAATCTGCAAGGGGCAATCCCTACGTCCTTCCGCTGCACTCCCCTGCAAGTAAATGCGTTGCGATGCTTTTAAAAATATACTCATACTCACACTCACACTCACACTCACACTCACACTCATACTCGTACTCATAGTAACACTCATACTTCTATTCGCAACTCATACTCAGAGTAAACCCAATAAGTTTATGGCTCGCAGGGACGCGCTCTGTGTTGAGCTGGGCGGAAGGAAGTTACAAATGCACAGATTAAAATTCCCAGGGCGTTTCTACTGTCGTGGTTATTTTTTTCTACTTTTCCTACTTTTTCAGTTTTTTTTCAATTTTTTTTTTCTTATAATTTCCTTTTTTTAATGCAGCGTTATTTTAGTTTGAAGCGTCATGAAAAGGAATTTTGCGAATCAAAAGTGCAACACGTACAAACCGCTAGAAAATGAAAGAAAGCAAGCAGGAAAAAAAAGGAAAAAATAGAGTGTAGACTGTAGAGTATAGAGTATGGGTAAAGTCGTCTTTCAGTTGAGTCTTAGTCTTAAATCGGTTCGAATCCCAGTCAGTTGTTACTCCTTGAGGACGCGCCAAACAGCTTAAAGGGTTTACCATAAAGCTTAACAGTGGCATATCCAGTGTACAGTCTAAGTCTCCTCTTACCTTCCTTTTTTTTTGCTTTTCTTTTCTTTGTCTTAAACCGCAATTTTTGTACTAGTTTATAGCAGGCTGGCACCACTGTGCGGTTGTTTTTTTTTTTTACTTGTTTTTTTTTTTTTTTTTTTGTTTTTCAATTTGTCTTTTGGCTTAAAGTGGCGAGGTGACTTTAATGTTTGACTTGTAGGTGTGACAGCCAACACGTTGATATGCTTATGGATGGAGAGTATGGTTGGGGAGTATGAAACTGTAAGATTAAACGGAAAGTAAACATTTTTAGGGCGTGTTAGTTCCGTAGATTATAGCCATTAAGTCTATACTAGAAAACTTTAGTTAATATATATATATATATATATATATATATATGAATAACTATAGGGAAACATTTGTCTTTATAGATATGGTCCCAACTATGATCTGGCTTCGCGACGCAAGAATGCCACACGTGAGTCTACGGCTACGTTGAAGGCGTGGCTAAGTGAACACAAAAAGAATCCATATCCAACAAAGGGCGAGAAAATAATGTTGGCCATCATCACCAAGATGACATTAACCCAGGTATCCACGTGGTTTGCTAACGCCAGACGTCGCCTGAAAAAGGAAAACAAAATGACATGGGAGCCGAAAAACAAAACGGAAGATGATGACGATGGACTGATGTCTGATGATGAAAAGGATAAGGATATTGTTGATAATTCAAAATTGCAATCAAGCGATACATTTGGTAAGCTGTCACCTAATTTCTAACTTTCTTTGTTTTAGTACTTCACTTTACGCTGTCATTGACCTAAGACCTACCAACTATTTACATCCCTTTTTTTGCCCCTACTTTGCTCTCTCTGCTCTACAATACGCGGGGGAACTTCTAACATTTTTAAGGTCGTCAGGTTATACACATATATATATATATTTAGATATACTTATAGTAAGTGTATTGTTTCTATATATATATCCCACACCATTGATTTGAATAGCTGTCACTTGCTGACCCTTCATGGCCTAACCCAAGCTCTGCCCCAGCTACAGCCCTTACCCCCAGCTCCAAGTACAGATTTTGTGGCAGCGGCCTTTTAAGTACAATTTATGTGGCGAAACGAATGTTATGCAATCTTTGTCTTCTCGGCCGCCGCCGTCGTCGTCGTCGTCGTCGTCGTCGTCGTCGTCGTCGTCGTCGTCGTCATCGTCGTCGTTGTCGTCCGTTTATTTGTCTGACTGCTTAGGCGACATCCTCCCCGGAAGTTGACAGCACATTGTTGGCAAAGTGGCCTTGCGCCCGCACTTTGCACTCTTCCCCCCGTTCTCTTTGTCTTTCTCCTCATCCCCTCCCCTCTTGCCCACAACTTTATACTATCTCTCTCACACTTAGCAAGTACATAGACAGGCGGCCTTGCTCGAGTTGGCGACTTGCTTGCTTGCTTTCTGCTCTGAATTCCTTCTTTACCGCTTTGAACAGCAGCAAGAGATGTTGGGCTGGGGTAAGGGGTAAGGGGTAAGGGGTAAGGGGTATGGGGTAAGGGGTTAGGGGTTAGAGGTTAGTAGGCAATGGCTAGATGGCAGGGGGTAGGAGGTTGCTGAACTAAAGTTGGCGGAAACCGAAGCATTTTGTTGCTGAAAGCTTTCTGCGACGGCAGCACTGCGCGAGGGTTGCACGCATCAACGCCCACCAACAATTTCAAGGGTTTTTGCTTGCGCCTGCCAAAGACTGGCAAACGCCCAGTTGCCACAGTCAGTTGCCAGTTGCCAGTTGCCAGTTGCTAGTTGCCAGCTGTTAGCTGCAAGTAGTATGTAGCAAGTAGCAAGTGGCAAGTGGCAAATAGCAAGTGGCAAGTAGCAAGTGGCAAGTGCCAAGTTTTCAGTCCTCTAAGAACTTGTCTACTTCCGTTTTCGACATTCGAAATTAATTAAATTTAATTTTATTTCTTTATTTTTATTCTTATTCTTATTCTATGTCCGTTTCTTTCTTTCTTTCTTTCTATCTTTCGGGTTTTTGTCATTTTCAAAACTTTAATCATCAGATCCTGGCAATCAACGTATTAAGTCTGAGCTTGGCAAGTCCGAGAAGGATCTGGACATTGAGGAGAAGATTGAACGTGAGCCACAGAATTTGTTAGCCATACGAGGTCTTCCAGCATATGGTACACCGAACTTTAACCCGCATCCGGCACATGCCTACAATCCCTATACACATGCACATGCACAGCATGCACACCAGCAGCATCAGCAACAGCTGCAGGACCAACAGCAGCAACAACAACAACAGCAACAGCAGCAACAACAACAGCAGCAGCAGCAACAGCAACAGCAGCAGCAGACACAGGCAGCAGCATATTATAACCCCAGCTATGGGCAAGGATTGGGCCAGGATAGTGGCAGTGTGGGTGATTATGCCCTTCAAAAAAACCAGCTGAGCAGAGACTGTGGCATACCGGTGCCGGCGAGCAAGCCCAAAATCTGGAGTGTGGCCGACACAGTCGCCTGCAAGACACCACCGCCTACGGCATATCTCGGCCAGAATTTTTACCCACATCAACAGCAGCAGCAGCAGCAGCAACAATCGGCACAAGGAGCGGCAGCAGCAGCAGCAGCTTTAGTGGCAGAATCAACGAATCAACTGCATGCGGAACAGCAGCAATCACTGGCATTACAATCGAGCAGCATGGGGACTATGGGGCCGCAAGTCGAGCTAGGTTCGCCGCTGAGTATGATGAGCAGTTACGCCGTAGGATCGCCATATTCGCGGATACCTACGGTGTACACCGAGGCCATGGGCATGCATATCGCAGCGGGACCAATCAATTCCAAGACGCCTATCAATATGCATCGCGAACTTTCCCAGCTGCAGGTGCATTCGAGCTCGACACAGCCAGCATATCTGCCACAGTCGCATCAGCAGCGAGTGGGGTTTCCAGAGATACAGCCCGATACTCCGCCACAGACGCCGCCAAACATGAAATTGATCAGTCACAACAACAGCAACACCAACAACAACAACAGCAGCAGCAACAACAGCAGCAGCAGCAGCAGCAACAGCAACAGCAACAATTCTACGCTGCATTCAGGACCAGGCCCACTTCCGGTTCCGGTAACATCCATGGGTTCAATGCTTTACAATAACAATCTATATGGAAATAATAGTTATTTAACAAGTGCTCGATCCAATTGATAAGAAGGCCTATATAATGCATACTATAAGAGGATCTTAATACACAAAATATATGTTGCATATATGATTGATATAGATGCCGATACCAAAAAAAAAAAACAAGATAACATACATATACACCTATATCTGAATAATCCAGGCCCAAGTGGACAAGTGCAAATTTGATTCAATGGCATTCAATTCAAAGAATGCCAATGATAGCGATTATGATTATGATTATGATTATAATTATGTTTAATTTAATAACAATTATGATAAAAAAATAAAACAAAAAATTTAAAGATAATGATAAACTCTAATGATAATAATAACGATTACGATTACGATTACGATTACGATAACGATAACGATAACCAACACTAATTTTTTTGCAATAAATGTAGCTTAAGTACAGCAATAAAACTTTATTTCCTACCATATCGTTAATTATTTCACTTTATAACTTTAATTAGCATATTAACACTCTTCAATTTAAGCTAAAACTTTCAGACAACGTCTCCAACTTGAGCACTAACAACAACAACAACAACAACAACTACCACAACAACAAGGGGTATAAATAATGTTGAAGCTTCAAGCACGACAACAGTTTATCATCTTGTGGGGGTTTGAGTCACTCTCCTTTGGGTTTAATGACTCGAACATAACACTAACACATATATATACAACAACATACAACAGCTCCATTAAGACAAAGCATACACATACCAACACTCACATCAACAGACACACACACACACACACACATACACACAAATACAGACTATAGCATAGAACAAATGAAATTCATTCATATTTTTGTTTGTTTGTTGAAGCGCTGCATAAAGTTGTTTCAAATACCTGTACGATATATATATATATATATATATATGTATACCTAAGTAGCTACAATCTGCATACATAGTCATATATATATATATATATATATATATATCGTACTTAGTTTAACTTTATTAACAATTTGCTTAAGCAAAAGCAAAACTCAAAACTTAAAACTTTCTTCTGATGGTCAATGCAATTTAATTAATTATAATTATTTAATTAGCATAAGTATTTAGGTACCTAGTTAATTAATGCTTAATTAAAGGCATAAAAATTATAAATAATTTTTTTTTTTTTTTTTTTGAGAATAAAATAACTTTATAGCCAGTGTTTTCTGTGATATAACCAATGTACTTGTACTCGCATATTACACGTAATAATGCACAGATTGTACTAAAGAATGGATAAAGTAGGATTTGGTTCACGATTTATAAATATACATATACATATATATATATATATATTTAATAACAATTGCAATGCATTTTGCATAACTGTACTTTATGCAATTATATATATATATATATAGTAGTACAGTATGCATTTTGTGTGCTTAATTTCGCAGCGAATTGCTAGCTAATTTCTATAGTTTATCCTTAAATCTTAGGTCTGTAAACATATTACGATATGTAGGTTGAAAATAAAAGAAATGTATTAAAAATATAATAAATAACAATAATAATAATAACATATATAATAATAAATAAAATATAAATAAGTTTGTAAGCTCGCACTATAAAAACAATTTGAAATAAACTAAAAGCAAATACCATCAGATTTATTGAATGCAATTTCAATATATTTTTTATTACCATCAAAGGACCAATTGTAAGTGTAAAGGATTCAAGCACTGAGCAGCACACGATGTCCTTTTACTAGGCATATGACTAAAGGTATACGCTACCATAGGCAAGTATCCAGTTTGAGTATTCCAATTGAGCCTAACCAACTATGAAATATCCATAACATAATTGGAAAATCTTCACTTTACTTTATATATGTATATGTGTGTGCGTGTGCGTGTACGTGTGTATGTTTATGTATGTCTGTGTATATGTGAATTGGGATTAGTTTGAAGCAACTGTGGTTAAAGCTTTAAAAAGCTTTGTGACTTAATACAACTTAAGTAATCGTAAGGATTGAATTAAATTGAGTTGGAAAAGCAGCTTATCGTAAGAAAGTTATCGATTACATCTTGCAGCTATATTAATGCAAATCGATGAGTGCAGCTATGATAGGTTATCGATAATGTGTTATCGATAACAGTATCCCACCAAATGCTATTGATACTATTTAATGTGTATTGTGCTTGTGTAGGAGATGATCGATTGCAATGCATGATTAAATTGATCTTTATCGAAGTATGCTAATGTATGGGGTTATCGCATACTTTTGCAGTTAATCGATTATAAATTGTATATCACCCAATGGATGTAAAACAAAGTATATTGGTATAGGATGGTATGGATTACCTTCCCTCTATCTGATCGAGCAAATATACATATTAAACTTAAAACTGCAGCTTGTTTTGTATTGAGATCAACCTCCTCTTACCTTCTCTTCAATGGGTCAAGAAAGTTATAACAAAATGAGAGAAGAAATTTATTCATTCAGTCTTCTAAGTGCCTAAGTTACACTAAATTTGCCACAAAATGTTTTGTGATTCTTATAGGTTATATCAATGCATGTAATATTCCTACAAAGCCAATCTTGCATGTTATATTGCATGCAAGATTTGCATATTGTTTGGTAGATTGATTACCAGTAAAAGATTTTAAAGTACATCTTAGTGAAACAAGAAGTAAATGATGTATATGTTGGTATGTATGTGTGTGTGCGTGTGTGTTGGTATAAGATGTATTATGTGTGTGTTTGTTATATCAACAGTAGGTTATATTATGTGTACTGAACAGCCACCTCAATAGGTAAGTTTGAGTTCAAGTATCTGTAGTATAACATAGTTTCAAATGAATTTTTTTCAGTGTACCAAAATCAGTGTAGCTTTGATTGGTTTAAAGCAATTTGTAGTATGAGTAAATAGATGATCTAAGCTCTGCTTGATCCAAATATAGAAATGATAAAGACAAACAATCGTTGGACAAAGTTAAGGCTTATATATATATGTATATATATGTATAATTTTGTGTATAATTAGAGCACAGAAAGTGGAAAAGATATGGTAAAGAACATAATCCGAATTGGATTAAAAGTGACTAGAGCAGTATAACACTATGCCAGTATAACAAGAAAAAATAAGTTTTGGGTAGTTAATAATAAGAAAAAAAAATCTGTTTGTTTGTAAAATATATATCAAAAAGGGATAAACTGACAGAGCGTGTATAATCCATATATTGTTTTGATTTTGATTGGTTTGCAACTATATATATATATGTATGTATATTGTGTGTATATATGTAAGAATGTATATTTTGTTTATGTGCTTTTTTTTCCATTCTTTGCTTATAATTCCATTTTGTCATCAACGATTTATGGGTTTTCTCTATTTTTGTGACACGCGTCACATAACGTATCGTTGGTCATGACTGAGTGTTGGTTTCTCTTCTCTTCTCTTCTCTTCTCTACTCTTCTCTTCCATGTTCTCCTCTTTTTGTTTTCTTCTTCTTTAATACTTAGAAAAAGAAAAGAAAAATTGTGCTCCAGGCTGCCGCTCCCCAAATGTATAGCAATCAATTTAAGCACTACAAAAACACACACCAACATCAACATCAACAACAACAACAACAACAACAACAGAAACTATTTGGACAATGATGAAATTTTTTTTGATCATATCTTAAGAACCTTCAACAATTTTTAATACACTCTCAAAGCACTCAAAAATATGTAAAGACATACAAATAAAAGCAACCGAATAGCTACTGTACTTTAACATATTGTTTCCAAGTATTTTCAAACCCAACTATTTACAGCTCGGTAGCTCGTTTGATACACTTCCAATCATTTGAATAGAATCAATCGAAATATGATTCAAGAGCTTAATGTTTGGAATTTTTAAAAATTCTTGTCAACTGTAAGAAGGCCTTTATCCTAGTTCTATATAGATTTACGGCCCAGAAGTACAGATTTGATTTCTGTCTTAGTAATCTAAGATCTCATATGAGATCTGTATTGGATGATAGGGGGAAAAGAGAGAGGAGTTAGACTAGTAAAAGGAATAAAGGATCTTTATATATTTAAGAATATATTCTAATGAATTCATTTATTTTAACCTAATTAACAGGGATTGCAATATGTGAATAGAACTTTAGTTTAAATTCAAGTGTTATAACATCAGTCGATCGAACTTACAATTAAAGCAAAATATGTAATACTTTTTAATGAAAATTAAATAAAGAATTTAACGAAATATTAAAAATATAATATTTTTTAGATACATAAAAATAATAAATTAATTCTTATAGTAATAATCATGATTAATCAATGACTAAAAGAAAGTTACTAAGTAGCAATTGAACTTTAATTTTTGACAAGGTATCAAAATAATATAAATTTACAAGATTAATATTTTAAATTTTAAAAATTAGTTTTTCCAAAAAAAAAAAAATAATAATAAATAAAATATATAAAATACAAAAAAGTATTTATTATTTATTTATTTAATTAATGTCAACTATGAGTTGTCGACCAAACATTATGGTATAAAATTGAAATAAAATTAAAATTAAGATTAAAAATATATAATTATATTTAAATTTAAATTTTAAATTTTTAATTTTAATTTTTCAGTTTTAAGTTTTAAGTTTTATATAATAAATAAATAAATAAATAAAAAACAACTCAAGCAGCAGACCTTCTCGATCAATTTAATAATTTTAAATAAATTATTATTAATTAGTTAATTAATTGAGTTAAAAAATATATATAATATAATAATTATTTTTGCAAGAATTAACCAGAAAACTTAAGTTTTTATGATAACAAAAATAATAATAAATAACATAAGAAATTAGTCATGCAATATTTTTTTTTTATATTTTTAAGTGATTTGTAAAAATTCATTAAAATTAATTTAATTTATAATTGTATTATATAATATTTCTTTTTAATATAAAAATATTATTAATAATAAAAATATATTTTGTTTATAAAAAATATCTTAAAGTATTATAAAAATAATATTAAAGTTTTAATAACAAAAAATTATTATTATAAATATAAATAGAAGAAGCTGTAAAAATTTCTATTTTAAATAAACTGTCAATATAATTATATAAAGCTTTTTTTATTGATAATAATAAGTGTTAATTGCAAAGGAAATATTATTTTATTAAAAAAAAAAAAAAACAGCAAAGGACCTCTGCACTGTTAAATTGTTTGCTGTATATGCACATACATATAGTAGTCACTGTAGCTGGGTCAATTGAATGGATCGCAATCTGTGCGGATTACAACAAAATGCGTGAGAGTGTGTGTGGAGATACATATATACAAGTGTGTAAGTAGGAGTATTATATTAGCATGAAGGTATAATTAAAATGCATAAAGAGTTCAGTTGTGTTATGCTGAACGTTGCATGGTGCATGGTGCATGGTGCATGGTGTATGCGTTGCATGCGAATATCGTTAGATAAATTGTAAAAATTTCAAATTAGCAGTCTGAATTATGGCAGCATCTGCATTCAATTGCACACTTTTGCAAAGTGCAATACACTTGCATGCATACACATACACACACACACACACACTCACATATATACACACATATAACGTCTGTTTAACAACTACAGACAAGTGTGTGCATATCCATATATTCATATAACCATTATTAGGGTATGAGTTTATACGTATATATCTGTGGTATCTATATATGTATAGGTATATATATGTATGTGTGTATGTATGTATTTGTGTGTGTGTGTTTATATGTTAGTAAGAGCTGTAGCATTACTAGATCCACCCTGTACGTGGCTGACTAAAGCATTTGGCTTTTGTCTGAAAACATACACAGAGAGTGGCTTTTTGCAATTTTATCCACACACAAACACACACACACACACACACACACACATATATATATATATATATAGAGTGGAAAATGTCAACATTAATTTTGTCTTTTATTTGTGCGATTCGGGCTTGGCCACATTTTAAATTAACCCAAAACATGTTTAGGGGTTTTCCGCACAATTGCCTCATCGGTGCTACCATCTACCATGTTGTATAATGGGCGTTCTCAATGTTTCAGCACCTGACGCCTCTTTTTGGGGGTTGTCGCAGTTGCAATTGTTGTTGCTGTTGTTATTGTTGTTGCCGCTGCAACTGTTGTTATTGCTGTTGTTCTATAAAGTGCATTGAAACAGAAAAAATATATGTAGCAAACATTTTGCCATTAAATATACTAAAACTTTATTAAAATCGAGTAATCAATATATAAATATTTATAATCAATCGTTTATATATAATTTATTATTTTATTATTATTTAATTTTTAATAAAATTTTATAATTTTTAATACAAATTTGTTTATTTCTTTTATTAATTATTTCTTATTTATTTTATTATTTATATTTGATAATTTTATTTTATGTTCTTTCATATTTTTATAATTATTATATTTTAATGTTTTTCTTTTTATTTTTATTATATTAATTTACTTATTTTTTTAGTTTGCTTTATTTATTTTGTTGTTCTTTTTAATCAATTTAATTTTATTTATAGTTTTTTTATTTTTATATATTTTTTTTATTATAATTTTTATTTATTTTTCATAAGTTTTGCTTTATTTATTATTTTTAATATATATTAATTTTTATTATTACACTTAATTTATTTAACGTTTTATTTGAAACTTCTTTAATTAATATAAATAATTAATATCAATTTTTGATAAGGAAACAGTTGAATCTCAATAAATTGTATCTATTTAAATCGAATAATAAAATATATATATTTATTGGAACTGGTTCCTTATCAGTTATTCCTAATTTATAGAACTTCCATACTCTTCATAAGAATTATACAAAATCTGTTTTAAAAAATTTGTATATATTTTACTATTATTTTATTTATTTTTCAATAAAATTAATAGTATGTCAATCAAACATAATTTGAATAAAAACTAATATTTTAATATCTTATATTTTTATTGCATTAATTTCTTCATTTTAAAGCTGTTGTAAGTCTCACAGAATTCGAGATTCAACTGTATTTCCTACTTAAAACTTATTGAGTAATAGTTAACATTAACAAAATTTTAATCTTTTCTATATATTCTATATAAATACTTTTTCGAATCACATATACTTATATATATATATGTATTAAATCAACACATAGTAAACCTATGAACTTTGCTCCTGTAAATCCCATTGGTACGCTTTCCACACTATAATCCATAGTGAACATTTCAACATTTGCACTTTACCAAAAAGGAAAAAAAGAGGAAAAAAAAATGGTAAAACAACTAACAAAATTGGAATGTGGCTAAGAGCACTGTTGGAATACTATTGACCACATGGCTTAAAGGTTAAATGTTACCCAACATGATTCCTGTCGCTTCGATAAGAGACAACACAAAGCAACTGAAAACCTTTCTTCCAATTGGTCGCACTTCTTTCTCAGAGACACATTCCAAGCAAAATAAAAAAAAAAATAAAAATAAAAACAATATAAGCTAAAGGTTCATTGGTTTATTCATTGACCTTGAATGCTGTCTGATACAGTTAACAAATCTAACGATTGTCTTCAATTAGCCGTCACTTTTAGTAACATTTTTAATACAATGAACTTTGACTTAAAATAAATAAAAAAAAAGTTTATTATAATTTTAGTATTTTTTATTTAATTGTTTTTTATCGTTCTAAATATTATAGTTAATTTTAATAAATAAATAAATAAATTAAATTAATCACAATAAAAATAAATTTTAAACGAAATAAGCAAGGCTCAAGTTGATGGAACTGAAGTCTGAAAGAAGCCAACAGAATTGAAAATATATCGAGCCTAAATATATATACTATATAATTTTATACAGATTCTTTGTATATATATCTTATATATATGATCTTATATACATATATATACTCCAATAGATGTGCAATCTTATATATATATATGCATCTTCTTGCAACATGACAAAGATTTTCCAATCTCAACTTGTTAGAAGGCCAAGTCTACATGAATCAATCGCCAGGCAGATGATGAAAGAATGAAGAAGAAATATTAATACTTAAGTATAATAATATAAAAATGATTTAAGTTATAAGTCTTAAGGTTAGGAGGAGAGATTCTGTTGAACCTTGGTAGATTTATTTTCCTTTTCCAATACTCTGCCTGCTTCAAAAACGAAATTTTAAATAGAATTTTGATTTAATTAATAGTTTTTTAAGAAAGTGATAAGAGAATGTGAAATAGAACAAAAGAAGAAGAAAATGTGAAGATTTTTACGAGAGAATGAATGAAAATTTTGGTAGGATGATTTTGTATGTTAGTTTGAAGTAACAGAAGTAAGTATAACATGACCACATACGGGTTGCGGGCGTACATTAGCAATCCGGATCCGAAACAGGTCCACTGGGTCCGGACGCACACGTGGTACATTATTCGGCTACAAAATGGCCAAAACAACAAACCGCTATAATTTACCATATTTTATGGCTGCGCTGTGGCAATAAAATCGCCAACAAGCGCTATAACTCATTCGAGAGCGGCCCCAATGCCGTGGCTGCACCAGAAGCTGCCCCCGGCGTACGTTACACGGTGAATGTGGATATGGATATGGATGTAGATGTGGATGTGGATGTGAATGTAGATGTAGATGTAGATGTAGATGTAGATGTGGATGTGGATGTAGATATGGACATCGAATGTGGATGTGGACGCATGCCGGGCATGGCTATGTTTTGCGTACATCCGCGGTTGTGCAATGTGCATGCCCCCTACTCAGGCATACCCCCACAAACCCACCTACCTTGCCCCGGCACCTGCCAGCCCACCAACTCTACACTACAAGGGTATTACAAGTTATTGACTAACTGTGTAACATAGTGTTCGTTATAATAACTATATATAAGCATAAACATCGATATATTTATCGATAAACATAAATACATTATATCTTCAAGCTGATCGTAAGCTGTTTGCTATGAAACTCAACTTTTCTTAGCACAAATTTTGATAGAAGCAAACTGTTCTGCATTATCATTAGCAGAGATTCTTATTAGATAGTTTTACTGTCTTATAAGAGCTACTTAAATAATAAATTATATCATTTTAATAATAAGAAAATAATATACTAGAAAAATTAAACAAATGCTTTATATTTCAATTGTTTGATATTAAGCCTTCTAAATGAGCAAAGTTTTAGATTTAAATTGTTTCATATTTTATATGCAGCGGAAATACTAAATTAAATAATATTATAATAGTATATACTATCATTTACTATAAATAGTATAAACACATTATATAATAATATATTAGAATATATAAAATATAATATATATAATATATAAGATATATAAAAGCTTAATATAAATTTTACATGCTCTCTTAGAAAATGTTATAAATTTTATATATGTCATAAAAATTATATATATCGCTATAAAAAAACCACGAGTATATATTTTTCAAAAATTTTTTTTTTAACCATTTCCTAAACCGCAATCCTTCTACTAAATATCTGACACATTGACAATGACATTCGAAATGTCAAAGTCAAAATTATCGATAGTTCCAAAAACAAACGCTAGATGGGCCACCCTGTAGTACTTACAAATATATATTTTGTAGGGTATTCAGATGTCGGCCTATATTGCAGATTTATATTTATATATATATATATATATATATTATGTGTGTGTATATGTGTATGTGTGTTTGAGTATGATTGGCTTTGGGCGAATGAATTATTTGGTTGATAGAGCCGCACTATAGGCCCGCGGCTCTAATTTGTATCTGAAATGGCTGTAGGCACAAGCGTTTTCTAATTTATCTATGCAGAAATGTACATTGATAGGGTACAAGTTTATGGCTTTGTTGTCGTTGTTATCCTTGCGGTGGCAATTGTTGTTGTTGTGGCTAACAGCAACAACAATAATATCAACAACAATAACAACAATAGTACAAAATAGAGTAAAGGCAATAAAAAATATAGCGCAAAAATTGGCTATTTGTTTGCTATGAAAATTTCTACATATTTATATATATATCTGTATATATATATATAACTGTATATGTATATATATATATATGTATGAAGTTAAATTTTTTGACTTTGGTTATTTTGGTGTGGCAGCATGAAGCATTGGTTTGGGTATTGGGGGTTGTATAGGCTAGCCTCGGGCGAGTGAACGAGTCAAACAATTCCCATTGAAAAATAAATTTAATTAATTTTATTTAAATTCATTGTCCTGTTGCAAGGACACAGCGCGTTGACTGTAGCGTTGCAATGGCGTGACCGTTAAATTATTGTCGCTATATATATATATATATATATATATATATGTATATACATATGTACATGTGTGTGCGTAAACGGGTGTGTTTGTGTGTGGAAATTAAATAAAATTGTTTTGTGGTTTTTGCCCAAAGGACGCGTGTCGCCATTTTTCATTTTGTACGCCAAATGCAAAAAAACGAAAAAAAGAAAACCAAAAACAGCAAAAAAAAAAAAATAAATAAAATGAAAATAAATAAATACAAAAAAAAAAAGAAGAAGAAATAAAATACAAAATGAAAAACACACGCAGATTGAACAAGGTAAACTTCATTCCCCCCACCACCGCCTTGGTACTCCGCAACGCATCCTGCAACCTATAACTTGACATGGTGGGCTTAAACCATTGTAGCTGCGGCTGTTGTTGTTGTTGTTGCTGTTGCTGATACACCCGCAAATTGTCTAGACTTTAGACAGAATATATATACACACATATATATATATATATATATATATATATATATATATATACTGTACTATACACTAAGGTTAGAGTATTATATTAATTTGCAACTGCTATGAATCTGTTATTATACCGACGGTCGGTTCTTGCCTTTAGGCGATCCTCTTACACACACACACACACACACGCACACACACACACACATAGACACACATTTTGTGGCAAAGAAGAAGAGTATAATTTAAATATTTAATTAACATATACCGGCGGTAAGTTCGGTGTTATGAGATTCGGAAATCTTACATTGCCACTCCGACTCTAAAACTAAGGATACAACCGCCGGCGCAGACGCCATGCAAATCGTGCGCCAAATCTCTGCCAGAAATTGTCTCGCGCGTGTGTGTACAATTAATGCAGGAATAGGCGCAATTAAGTTTGTCACTGGTCGACTGGCATCCCAGGCAAATGTTTTTAACTGAACAACTGACTAGTTGACTAACTGACTAACTGATCAACTGATCCACTGACTAACTAAACTGGCAACTGGCAACTGGCAACTGGCCGTCTGCTAAACTGGACAACTGGCGACTGGAAGCCTGCTTATCTTATGATTCTGATCGAGCTTTAACTTCATCTGCTTCTCGTGTGTGCATGCAAACGCACTCGCACTTGTTGCCAAAGCTTTAACTTTTTTTCCATTTTTTCTTTTTTCTCCTTTTCTTTTTCTCTTATATATAAACATATACATATATATGCATATATATATATATATTTGGGATGGCGGCAAACCAAAGATTTATCTGCATCCGGTGTCCAGTTACCATCCAACCTACCTTTTAGCCAACAAACTCTACTTGAATGATGCTCACCATGGGCATTTTGGGAGTAAATTTGTGTGCAAATGAGATTTTTATTTGGCTCATGTTTCTTTTTCTGATCATTTCAGCATCGTATGCTGATTATGTAACTTAAATGACTCTGATCAACCTATAATTTATATAAACATACGATTCTATACCTAGAATAATAATGTTCATTCATATCAAGGATATATATTCAACTAAACTAACTAACTTTTAGAGGAAGCAACTCTCTTTGTGGAGGCTAATATGGAGCCTCAAGCTGCTTATTGAATGAATCAAAATGGTGATGAATATATATATATATATACTACTACGACTTCTTTAACTAAACAAAATAACATTCTCATATTCTACATTCATTCATAATTCATTAATCATAATATCATTAAAACAAATCTCTTGCTTGAAGATGAAAATTAATTTGAATACATTCAACTTCTAATAGATTTTCTACTCAAAATAATCTCTTATTGTTTAAATTTATTATACAAATTTTTTATTACTATTAACATTATGTTTTATATATACTTTTATTTTTATTATTATTATAATTATTTATATTATTTTTCTTGCACTCAACTGATTGCAAATTTAGGCATCCAATCGATCACTAATCGGATTTGTCCCCATATATTTATCTATTTATATGATGACTAAATAGATTTATCTGAATTATGTTGATTCAACTTTTCAATAAAAAAACAAAATAATATATACTTATATAGTAAATAAACTAATCATTTGATATTAAAACTTAAATCATATTAATCAGACTAAGTAGATTAAAAAAATATCTGCTGAACAAAGGCTACAGCGGACACATTTCATTGCAATTTTACTTTGAATTTTAAATTAAATTATTAAATTAATAAATTATAAATAATTAATCAATTGAGTACTTAAATATCTATACATTTTTATATATATTTATTATATATTATTTATTTATAATACAAATTCAATTTATAACATTTTTTTCTTATTTTACTTTATATTCAGTTGTTGTATTCAAGCAGTTTTTCATTTTTATAAAAATTTTACAAAAAAAGAAAATTTAAAAAAATCTAAAAACAAATAATATATATTTGTTTTAAATAAATAATAAAAAAAGGGAAAATAAATAAAAAAACAATTACTATAAATATACTTATTTCTTTAATATTATAATATTTATTTCTGATTCTAAAAGGTTTAACTATAGGTTGGTCCACGAAAGATTTGCGTTTTAAAATCGCTATAAAAAAACAACGAGTATATATTTTTCAAAATTTTTTTTTAACCATTTCGTAAACCGCAAACCTTCTACTAAATAACTGACACATTGACAATGACATTCGAAATGTCAAAATCAAAATTATCGATAGTTCAAAAAGCAAACGCTAGATGGGCCATCCTGTATATTATTACATTTACTTGTTATAAGAGTTATTTATTAGTCTTATATCTTATTTATCTTATATTATATATCAATTCATTGTTTTTTTGTTACGCTATAAGCAAACCAATTGAATCTTAAATTTTAATTTTAAATTTAAATTTTATTTGAATAATTAAGTTTATTTTAAAAAAACATTTAGTTCTTTATTTGATTTTCAATTAGCATCACGCGCTTTACATTTGCATAAGCACTTAAACAGTTATTAAACAGCTCAAGCAGTGCGTCACAAGCAGTGGCAGTGGCAGTGTTAATGTTAATGGTTTCTATAATAAAAATGGCTGTTAATTAATGCAAAGATATGATAGATAAATATGAATTGTAGATAAAAGTAAAATTGAATTTATTTGTTTGCCATTTTTTTTTATTGATATTATAAATAATAAATTATGATTGGTTCTATGGATAGTATGGATATAGTACATGTATATTATCTATAAGTATATATATGTATAAGCTAATAATTGACTTATCTTTGGAATAGCTGAAAGCGTATTAAATCGTTGATTTGTGTACACTTCTTTTTTTTTATAAACAAACAAAAAGAAATAAAGGAAGAAAATAAATATAAAAAATTGAAAAGGATGAATGTGCATACATAAGGATTTGTTAGATTGTCCGAGCCTGTTGGATGGTGCGAACTAAGTCTATGGTAAAGCAGCATAGAAGAGGAAGAAGTTAGAACAGAAAAAAAATAGAAAAAACAGAGAAAAACATAGGAAAAAAAAAGGAGCAGCTGAATGTTAAAACCAGCAAAGCCATTTGTTTTCTAGTCCGACAAGATGTTTGCTCGTTCGGCAAAATAAAGTACAGAATGCCCAGCACTCCGACACTCCGGCTCTTCTACTCTACGGGTCTGCGGCTCTGCGGCACTGTGGCACTGCGGCTCTCCGGCTCTGGGTTGGCTAATGTGCAGCGGGTGCATTTGGGCACTCAAAACATTTGGGATAACATGCGAACACGGCATATTTGCTGGGATCCAAAACGCCAAACGCTGTTGTCCGGCCACTCAGCTACTCGGTAATGAATGGATGTGAATGCATGACATGGACGCAATTTTCGACAGTACCATTGTCGAAGTAGATGGGGTTAGGAGCTTGGTTGGGTTAGGCAACATATAGCATACACATAGGACAGAACAGGACAGTATAGACGATAGGGGCAAAGGAGGGTTATGCCGAGTCGAGCCGCAGTTTGAGTTCTGCTGATTAGCTCATGTTCAAAGTCTATAGACGTAGACATAGGCTCATGTGCACAGTGAGTGGTATGGACTATGAACCACCACCCCACTACCCCACTACCCCACCACCCCATGAACCTATTCAACTCTACTCATACTATACTATGCATATTCCATGCATACGCATGATTTTCAATATGTGTATGTGACTGTATGTGACTGTATGTGTGTGTGTGTGTGTGTGTTGGTGTGTGCAACATGTAGCTACAATGTAAGTTTTCAATTTTCATGCAAGCTTTTCATGTTAAGAAACTATTGGGTTAGACCCGATAAAATATGGTACCAGTACATATATATTAATATATATATATATATATATATATATATGAATATATGTTTAAATTGAGATAAAGGAAAGAGAAAAAATAAAATGAAAATTAAAAAGAAAAAGAAAAAGAAAAACTGTTGATGAAAATCATCAGATTCATTTAATTAATTCTATAGCTATGTTCATAGAGTTAATTAGATTTACGCATGTTTTAGTTATAGGTCAAAGAACATACTACGTAAAAGTTGCGCCAAGTATGTATATAGATCAATGCATACCTACAGATATATATATATATATATATGCATGTATGTGTAGGTATGTATGTATGTATGTAGGTAAGTGAATGAGTTTTCCTTTTATTCGCGTTATTTGAATGTACTAATTAAAACCCTACAACTACAAGCCAAAGTTTAAAACTTACAAAAACAAAACAAAGCGAAAAAGAAACAAGAAAAAAACAAAAAAAATATAAAAAAAAGATAAAGCAAAAATACAAAAAAAATACAACAAAAAAAAATAAAATAAATTTAAAAAAAAAAAGAATAGAAAAGAAGAAAGCACAGAGCAGCAATGATGATACAAAAATTGGCAACTTTTCAATGGGCGGAGCAATTTCCCCTTAACGCCTGTTCCAATGAGGCCCCAGCCCCACACACCACGCATATTTAGTTTGCTGGAAAGAAGAGTGCAGCGCACAACAGCATTGCTATTTATGCATCTCGCTCACACTCAATGCAAAACCAGTTTCAATTGTGAGCGCCCTCTGTCAGCTCTGCGCATGCGCCACATACACAACCCTGTCCGATAGCGAGCGACAGCGGCGGCGTTAAGCACAACTTGCAACGCAACTAGTTTGCGCTCGAACACGGCATTGCGCACATCATGGGCGAGAGTGGGCGCGCAAAACGATGTATACACTGTATATAGTGTGTACAGTGTGTACTCGTACCCGTACAGTCGAACTATGTTAGTAGCAACTAACTAACAGTCAACTCGACTGTGTGCCGGCACCACAGTCAGCTGTCGCTATCGGTGCCGCTATATCTGCTCTATTAGCTGCTTTGGTTGGGTGGCAATTGGCAATCGGCTATAGGCAATTGGCATTTGTGTCAACGCTCATCATCAACGGAACAACAACAACAAGAACAACAACAATAACAACAGGCATAAAGCCAACGAAGTGTTGTCCCTTACTCAACGAGTCAACTAAAGACCAAATAAGTAAGTAAGTAAGTAAGTAAATAAGTAAGTAAGTAAGAAAGTAAAATGTTTAAATGTAAAGTGCGTGTGACTGCCCGATTTGGCCAACAGTTGAGTTATTGTTAGCGTACATTAAGATTGACGGCAATATACAAAATATCATTTAACTGTCAAAAAG
The DNA here is from genome assembly GCA_037044455.1 of Zygothrica quintamaculata. Classification (NCBI taxonomy): domain Eukaryota; kingdom Metazoa; phylum Arthropoda; class Insecta; order Diptera; family Drosophilidae; genus Zygothrica; species Zygothrica quintamaculata. The sequence continues at coordinate 164,954 of JBAMBS010001229.1, forward strand.
TTTCTTTCACGTTTTTTGCTACTTTTGGCCTTGAAGAAACAAGTGCCAAATACCAAATACCAAACAGCAAGTATAAAGTACAAAGTACCAAGTACCAAGTAGCAAGTAGCAAGTAGCAAGTGGCAAGTGTCATGAAGCGGGCGGGTGACACAAAACTTTGAACTTTTCAGTGTCACGTGGTACGTTCCTTGTAATTCAACGTATTACACGAGCGACCCCTTCACAACCGACGACTCTTAACCAATTTTCGGCTCCCTCCAAAAAAAAAACAAAAACAAAAACAAAAACATATTTTTGTATTCATTCTTATTTTCTGTTCTCTTCTCTTTTTTATGGCTTTTTTTTTTCTTGTGATACCTAGAGGGCTGTTTACATAGTTCAGGCGACTTGAGTTTCTAGTTGAAAAACGCCAATGTATTATATATAGAATTTGTTTCATAATAAATTTGCTTTAGATATGTGTAAATAATCTAAATCTAAATTAAAAAAAATATATTAGAAAATTATTAAAAATTTATAATAGGTTTTCTGACTATCTATTTTCTTCTCTCTTACTATATAAATAAAGTCCATTTTATACAAATAGAGTAAATTTTTTTAAACATATTAAAATCTATTTAGGAGTACAAAATCGAAATTTATAATATTTATACTATTAAAATCTATTTAGGAGTACCAAATTTGAAACCCTTTATATATCTAATATTTATATTATTGCCAGTCACAATTTTAATCCACAAATAAGCTAACAAAAACTATTATTTATACCATATATTATAAATAATTAATTTTAATATTATATATATATATATATATTTAATTAATTATATTTTACAAAAGATTAAAATTTCATTATAGTATAAATATATCTTCTACTACTTCTTACTTAGCAAAGTAAATTTAAAATCAAAAATCTTATATAAACTTTTTAAAATATTGTAATTTTAATTTTAATATGTATATATCATATGATCAATTTTTCTCTTTGATCGACTGCTCTTACTCAACATTAAATAAATAAAAAAAATTATATAATTTAATAAAAATTTAATAAGAATTTTTAATAATTTTATTATAATTTATTTGTATAATTTAAAATGTTTATACAAAATCAAAGTCATTTCACATTTGTTTATACTATGCGCAAGTCTTTAGGCGCCCCTCGCGCGCTACGGCGTAAAGTTAAAAGAAAGAGATAAAAGTCAATAAGTTCAAGTGTTGTGCGTTAGTTTCCGCACACTATACGTATTCGGTTACAGATACAAAAAAGGTTAGAATATGAGTGAATGTATAGAATTTTCTAACGTTAAGTGAAACTTTAGTTTGCTTCCGCATAACTTATACTAGTTTAGTCAAAGGTTTTGTCATAAAGGGTACAAAAATAAAGAAAATAAAAAGAGAAAGGTTAGAAAGGAAGCAACAGAGTTGTTTAAGGTTTTGATTTAGCTAATGTTATGAGCATACTTTGATTATGTGTTGGCTCAAAGAGTAAAGTAAGTCAAAGAAGACATTAAATATAAATATATAATATATAATATATATATGTATTAGATCATAAAATATGTATATTATATATATGGTATTTTAAGTGCTTAGAAGTTGGTTTTGATAGGTGTAGTTAGTTATGTTCTAGTTCCATTAAAGGGAAAAACTAACGAACTTTTATGAGTGTAAACGTAATATTCTTAACTCGATGAAAGAGCACGCAGGTCCATCGCGTGACTCCGACCATAAACAGAAAATAGTCTCGCAAAACGGCTCCGTCGCTTTGGCAGGCTTTAACAATATTGCAAGAACCTATCGCAGCTCCTTGCAAGTTACAACCACAACAAAAACAACAACAACAAAATGAGAAAAAGCAAAAAAAGGTACAAAAAAAAAATGAAGAGAAAATTATCATGCACATAATAATATTATTCATAAATGCACTTTTTTTTTATATTTTTTTTGCATAAGATCCTCCTATGAACAGGCTTACTTTAAGTCTAGAAGTAGTACTACTTCATGTATGTACATACAGCTGGCCCTTGGCCTCTGGCTCTTACTGGATACCCGCTCACCCACCCCTATGTTACATTACACCTTACCACCTTTCCAACTAACAATCTGCCATGTTTCTAGAGGGGGGGGGGGGGGGCAGCTATCCATCAGCGCATCATGTTTAACTGTTCGTGGCGCCGATAATAAAAATGAGATAAGAAACCAATTTTGCAATTGCCCTATAAGAATTTTTAATTAGGTCGACAGAGGCCACTCTCTCAACTCTATGCAGCGGAAACACGATTATGTTTTTTTATCTTGCTTTCAAGCATATTGCAGACAACGGTACAAAGCTCCTTTTTTCGTTTTTCTTTTTTTAACAAAATTCATATATATATTTATATATATATATAAAAATATATGTATTACACACATGTCTCATGCACTCAATTTGCATGTTTCGATATGAATATCCATATTCAGCTGGTAATAAAATATAAAACTAAATATGTGTTAAGTGCATACCGATTTCCCGCCCCTTCCCTCTCTACCTTTTGCTGACAGCTCCACACCTAAATACTCCCTTAGGCACAAACATCCCTTTATCAACTGATATAAAAAGTAATTCCTGAAAAGAACAGCATATATATATAGACATATAGTTATGCCTTAACTAGCCTATAGTATAGTATAGTATATAGTAGTATCTAGAGTTTAGATTGGTATAGGTTAGGGTGCAAAGGAATTGCTCTTTGCTATAATTTCCGACTTAAAGTGACTTAGTTTACATGGAGTACTTCAATTTAAACTTAACCTGTTCCATATCAGCAAAGGTTAGATATAGATATAGAACTTTTATATATAGTTATATATAGATGCAGTATATTAATAAAATCGCTATAAAAATACAACGAGTATATATTTTACAAATTTTTTTATTTAATCATTTCGTAAGCCTCAAACCTTCTACTAAATAACTGACACATTGAAAATGACATTCGAAATGTCAAAGACAAAATTATCAATAGTTCAAAAAGCAAACGCTAGATGGACCACCATGTAGATTCACTTTGATAATCATAAATCTCCTATAATCTTTCCTTATTATATTTAATCTAGAAGTATCTCTGTATCTAGCTTCTTCTTACTAATATTACAGAGTATTAGCACGTCTTGATGTTTATTTTCATTTAATTTTTTATAAAGCAAGTTGGAATTTTTATTAACACTTTCACACTTTCCTAGTATATATTCAACTATAATAAAAAAATAAAAGAAAAAATTGAAATTAAATTCATTTAAAGCTCGTTAAATCTACTAACTTAGCTTAATAAAACTGTATTACTTAGTGTAAGTTCTAGGGTATTACTCATATAATTATATATGCGGAATAATTTGTTTACTTAGCACCAAAGTTGTGTACACAATTTAGCATTTTGTTGTAAAAATTGCATTCGTCTAGCTATGAGTAACTCATGAATAGTCGTAACTCTATAAGAAGTTTTGTGGTTAAAAATAAAAAAAAAAAACAATAAAAATATATATATTTATATATATATATGTTTGTATATATAAGAAGATATAAAATTTCACGGGCAATGTGTAGAATAATGGAAAACAATTCAATTCGCAATTTGCACCATTACAAAATGTAAACTTAATTATTCATTAATGCAAATTTTAACCACTGAATTCTCGTAGCGTAGTAGATTGTTGCTGCTTTTTTTTTTGTTAAAAAAAAAAAAACAGGAAGAAATTGTATAAAAATGCAACGATTCGAAACGTTGGTCACAAAATATTGTAGTATAAAAGGGTAAAAATATGCATAAATAACTAAAAGTTCAACAAATTAGTCAATACTTTGTGTGAGAGCAACATAACTTAAATAAGCTTTATTATTGATGATTCATTTTCTATCATCTCTCTCCCTCACTCTTTCACTCGCTTTCTGCTGCGATAAGCAAGTCGCGCAACATGTTTGATTCTGCTTAAGCATTGTGTGTGGGCCACTGGCCACTGACCACTGAGCATAGAGCTTCTGCCTTTGTTTTACGCATCGAACATGTTCGCTGCGTGTGCGCTCAGCTTAGGCGATGTTCGATGTTGGAGCGAAGCTTTTGTTTAGCTGAAGATCATGCACATATCTTATTAAAGAAAAGAATATTTTAAATTATATATACATATATTATAGTATTATTTGTTTAAGTTAATGTGCATACAAATGAAATCATGTACTTAATACGTATATATTAAATATACTTTAGATCAATTAAGTGGGCAATTAATTATAATGTGTATATTAAATAAATCCATTAAATGTTGTGCGTTGTGTGTTTGGTCGTTGAAGCAAACAAAATATATATACAAATATTTATATTATTCAATTTAAAAATCAGATCTCTTGTTATTAATGCTGACCCCTTTTGGGATTATAAATAAATCTCACAATATTCGTAATATATATATATATATATATAAAATTGTATAAGTATATATTATTTATTACTTTCTGCACTTATTCAATCCAGTGGATACGAAAATGATTTTAAATAGGCTCTCGGTAAAACGCACAAATTGAATATTCATGTGTATATCTGAATATGTTACGACTATTCATAGTATTCATAGTAGTACTATTCATAGCTAGCCTTAACATGCAACACTGTTTCGTGATTAACTGACATTGTGTCAGTTACTTTGGAGTCTGAATCTGAGACTCTGTCTCTATCTTTAACTCTCAGTCTGAAATTTGCTATGGAAAGGGAAGCGTTATTTGCTGTGAAATTCTTCAATTAATTTCTCATACAACTTACACGCACAAATAATAATAATAATAATAATAATAATAATAATAATTATATTATATATATATATATATAATATAACAACTTTCTATATATTTGAAGCATTAATTATACATAAATCTAGTTGAATAATTTCCTAGTATACAATTATAATCGTTAACAGTTAGACAAACATTATATATAGTATTCGTTTATTCACAGTCATCACATCACATTCATTTACGATTATTCAATTATGCGTGTATACACTGTATATAGTCGTAATCAGACGTCTATTAGCCATATTGAAATCATCATAAAAACTAAAAAATTTCATATCTAAAATCATTGGCATCCATATTAGTTAACTGCTTAGTTTGAGTTTGTTTTTTTTTTTTTTTTCTGTTCAGCTTAAAGAAACAGTCAACACATGTTTGTTTAACAACTCTTTTTATAGCCAATTATCCATATTTGAATGTATACAAGGTATAAAAATGTTAATGATTTGTTGGCCAGACAAATAGGGGCTCAATTGCTTTGCCATATTCTTATTAGAATTTGTTTTCAGGCTTTGCTAAATTGCTAGTTTGCTAATTTTATACATATATATATATATATATATATAGTATATGATATAGTATAGTAAAATTTCATTTGTTGTTACATAAATTTTAACTGATTATTAAAATTCCAGCTTATGGCTCTATTAGGCTTTTAACAATTTGCCAAGGACTTGTTAGCTTCATTTCCAGTTTTACTTAAAGTTTGACCCCTTTTTCCTTAACAAATAACTTCAATAATGCCACCTGCCACGTTGTTGCTATATATATATATTATTTGTAATACCGTTCTAGACGGCTTTCGTGTTAACAGCTCCAATTCCGCTATATATATATACATATGTTTTAGTTAGTACAACTAGAATTCTGTATGCTATTAAGTTGATCACTCACTTGGCACGCCTTTTTCATAAGCTATGTCGTTTTTAGCATTATTATAAAATACCGCAAGAATGCAAGTAATTGTTTTTCATTTTTCTTTTTTTTTTGTTTCCCATTTCTTCATTGCTTTGAAAACAAAAAAAAAATTCCTTTATAATGTCTTTATTTTTGCTCATGTGTTCATGTTATTCAAGCGTCATTACTTTTAATGTTCTTACATCTGTTTGATATATGCACATATATGTTAAAAATATAAATATCTGACTTACTACATCATATATATATAATAAAATAATCGCATAAACAACACCCAACAAAATTAGGTTAATTTGTACGAATGTGCAAATACAAATAGAAACGCATTTGCACAATAGAAGCTATAGATCCACGACAAGATATAGCTGCAGACACACGATATATATATAGATTTATTTCTGAATATAAAATATACACATGTTCTAGCATGAATTTACTATATATAGTATATATTATATATATTTTATTACTATGCTATATTATATTCTATAAATTCCATACAAAACTTTTATAGTACTCGAAGCAAATGAAATGTAAAGTTCAGTAGATTCCACTTGATTCTATTTTATATTATTAAATTAGTAATATATATACATATACATTACTATCATATGCTAGCTATTAGATATATAGTATCATATTATTTTTAATATATAATCTAATCTTAGGGTATGTCTGAGTAACTGCCATATATTGAGTCACATCTTGCCTAAGGAATAAATTTTGCATAATTTTTGTCTGATTTTTGCTGACTTTTTAGATAATTATTCAAAATAAATATAAACATAATAATTATAATAATATATAATATATATAATAAATATATAATAATAATATATATTTATAATTTTTAATAACAAAAACAAAACAGTGTGACCAAAGTTCTTGAAGATACATTTATAGGTTCTAAACTATAACTGAGCCTATGGTAGAGTTGATTGCAATATAAAAAGGAGTTTTCTACTACTTTTTTAAAAACTATTCTAAAGCGCAATATAAGCATATTTCTCTAGTTTATTCTAATAATAATCGACAATAATTATTATGTTTACTTACTATATTAAATATATGTTTAAATAGAATCTAATTTGTGGCTGATATTAATCTGGAAATTTCAGTAGATTTTGCATACTAAAACGATAAATTATCTACTACATTTTGTATACTTAAATACAAATTTAAGTATATATATTTGATTCCTTCTTATGTGTTTAAATTGTATAGAATTTTTTAGTGAAATCTTCAAGTCTTTAATATGCTTGAGTCTAGCTTTCTTTTACTTTTTGTTCCTTTATTTTTGCGGCTGTAAAAAACATAAGCAACATTTTGTGTGAAAGAAAAAAAAAATGTTTAATAAATAGTTTGTAATTATTTTTTGTAAGCTTCCATTCAACATTTGAGTTTAAGCATAGAAGTTGGGCTGGCATAACAGCAAAGGCTAGCAACGGCAAGCAATGGGGCAGCATAAGGACATTGGGGGCATGTGTCGTGGCGCAATTGCAATAGATTTAACAGCAACCAACCGCTTGGTAACCCTTTGTCTAGCAGCCATTTTAAGTGCCATAAAAACTCGAAAAGTTGTAGGAACAATGTAGACAGCGTGTTTTCATTTTATGCGAATTAAGCTGCCACTTGAACAACTTATTTTGCCTGCACCACCGACTGGACCGCCGAAACCAACAGTAACTCTCCAAGGAAGGCATGTCTGTGATGTGTATATACAAGTGTATGAGAATGTATATATATATATATATGTGTGTGTGTGTGTGGTGTATCTCTCTTTCACTTTTGGCATGTGTGTGTGGTGACTACAGACCAACGACCAACGACCAACGACCAACAAGCAACGACAAAGGACCAACAAAATAGCAAGAATAAAACTCAGATTGAAACGACCCTGTTGACAGTAATTCAATGTAAAAGATATATACATATATATGGATATATATATATATATAGATTTGTATAATCGTATGGTATACCCTTTTGAGGGTTAAGAATTGTATTATTAGTAGATATTTAATCGTATGAGTGTATACCCAAAGAGTGTAATTCTCTCTCTTACAATTTAATTAACAAATTTTCAAATATTTCTAGTCTACTTTTAGGCAGTGCTCAGGACTAAGGACCGGCAATTGTTTCTACAAGGCATGTGCAAGCGGCAAGTGTCCTATAAAAGATGTCGTCGACTTTTGCATGTGTATGTATATATGAGTACATATATATATATGCATATGTGTGTGTGTGTGTGTATGTAAATATGTATGTGTTGGCTGATGAGCTCAAAAAGGGATACAGTTGTTGCCGTGTGTTTGACTGGCAGCGTTGCAACATTTGTGGAGTAGTAGTGAAGGTAGGTAAAGTTGAGCAAGGTATGAGTATATGTTGTGAGCTGAGTGTCGTGAACGCGACACACAACACACAACATAGGACACAGGACACAGGACACAGGACATGGCACATGAGCCATAAAGGAGGATTCAACTTCTGACTCCAGCACTTTATGTACACATATATACACTTATATATATATATATATATATATATATATATATATACAACACTCGTAGAATGGAATGTGAGCACAGACAACAGACATCGGACATTGGACATCGGACATTGGACAGCGGACATCAGACATCAGACATATGAGTATATTCTCCGACAGACGTGCGCATGAAGTGAACTTGTTAATACTGTCTATAAGCAACATTTACATACAAGTTGACCACCATATAGTACAGTACAGTACGGTACAAGGCATAAATATATACTAAGTATATATATGTATACATATATACTAAGAGTAAGTACTAGTACTTTGTACAGTATGTGCTGCCGCTACTGGAAAAGCTCATGATTCTCTATGGTAATGGTTAGCCACAAGTCTTCAAAAGGGACACACTTCAGTAAATGTGATTACACTACTACAACTACAACTACTACTACTACTACTACTACTACTACTACTACTTCTATGTGTGTGTGGGTGTGCCTGTGTATCTTTCATCCATCTCAAGTAAACATACACAAGAAACATTGAAGCAACCAAATGTTGAAACTTGGATTTTCCAGTCCAGACTATTTAACAGCAGCTTCAACACCATCTGCAGTGTAAGTCATATTGAAAACTAGTCCCTAAAAACTATCCTTATCCAATATAATACTATTATATTTACACACATTTTGACAACCAAAATACTAACAAATTTTTTAGCTTGTACAGTATACATGACCTATGTACAACACACACTCTACACACAATGCAAACACCCTCTTTAAGCTCCACTCGTAATATATAAAATACCAAAAAAAAAAAAAAAAAAACGTAGCAAAACACAAACAAACCGTTTAAATATTCACACACAAAAAAGATAGAGAGAGAGGGGGAAAAACGTTAAAAAAAGAAAAACAGAAAAAAAGCTTCAAAAAGTAACTCAAGCGTATTTTGTACATTTTAAAGCTCTTTCGTAAACGTTTTTAAAGTATTTTATTACTTAAACTCTTTAAAACTTCATTAAGAAAAAAATATTTCACTTTAACCTCAAATTGAGCCTCAGAGCTGCGGCTGCTAAAGGGGAAAAATTGTGTTTATAATGAGAAAATTTTAATATATATATATTTTATATTTATTATAGATGCATAATAATGTGTAAATAAAATATATTTAATATATATTTATTATATATTTTATTTATTTTTATATATTTTTAAATGGAATATTTCAAGCGAAGGCAGAAATCGAAGACAGATTTAATAAAGTTTATTAAGAGTTAAATGAAATAAGAATTATACTATATATCTAATGGCAAACTATACTATATCTTATATATCATAAATCTTATATGTATTATCAGTAATAATAAAAGAATAGCTTTAAAAATTGTCCTTAGCTCATTCCTAGTACAATTTAAAAACGAGCCAAAAAAGTATTTTCTCTCTCTATAAGGAATAAAACTGAATTGTCACATTAATAAAAGTTAACATAAAACTTATATTCTTTCTATATTAAACTTCATTATTTTAACTTTAAATAAAACAAATTCTTAAATATGTTTCAATTACAATTCTCTTAAAAGAACGTAAGAGAACTTTAAGTGAGCAACTGAATTTCTGTTTATTTATAGAGCTTATTTAATGGATTACACTTGATTCAAAAGATTCGTCCAAAACTTGTGCAGCTGCTTTATACTAGGTGTGTTTTTTGGTATATTTAAAAGGCTAGTCGATACCCTATAAAACTTTTTAACTAATTTTACATACTTATACTAAACTTATTCTATATGATTTAATTGTAATATATGTAATAATATAAACATTAATTTAAATTTATTTTATTGCATGCAAATTAACTTACAGCTGGAGCTATGGCAAAAACAGCAAATATCGTTTATCGATTTATTTATTGGATGCTAACAAAAGCTTGCCGAGTAAGTAGTTTTTGACTAGTTAATACAAATATTAAGAGAGTTTCTATTAGTTCTAAATAGTATTAAAACTATATGGAACATGAATGTATATTTAAATTTAGCATAAAGTTATAGCCCTTATGTGAAGTTATTGTATTACAGTGTATCGAAAGAATGATGCAAAAATAAATGTGATGCGATATAAAAGGTATCGCAATGTTATTTTTTTTCTTGTGTCGTACATTTATTTTCACATATGTAGCTATATATATATATACTATATACGTTACACATACACATATGTATATATATATATATATATGTGTATATATTTGGACGTATGCACATCTGTATTTCCGATTGTAACGCGTATGGCTAGATGCCTCATTTACCATAGAAAGTCCTTCGTTGCCTTTGCCGTTGAACTGACATCCTTCTCTGTATAGTATCCTATGCTACCCCACTTCCCGCACTCTGTATATTTACTTGAACCGACCCTAGGCACACAACGTGCGCACATTCGTCAGAATTTGCATTTCAATTCGAATGTCAGGATGACGGAGCGTCGAATTTGGGTGGCGTTCGCATCCAAATGAAAATAAATCACGTTACGTTACGTTCCATTGGTATACGCCATATATGTGTGTATATGTCGTACGTGTATCAGTATGAGTATGAGTAGTACTGTACAGTTGGTAACGCACCATTCACCATTCAACCATTTACCAAACGGCAAGCGGCAAGCGGCAAGCGGCAAGCGGCAAGCAGCAAGGACCACGCATCAGGCAGCTCATCTCGAAACAGAGCCACCATTAAGCCAAATAGCGCTTTGGGGCATGGGATCTCAGACCAGGCGCAGTTGCCTCTGATTCAACCCCCCCCCCTCCCCCTCCCCCCCTCATTCCACATTTTGAACTCATTTATTCGCATTTTTTCTGTATTTTCCTTTTTGTTGTTGTTGCTGCTGCAAAAAAATAAAAATCGAATGTGAAAACTTTTCTGCCATCATTTTGAGTGATGTCAATTAGATTGATTTGATCAGCGAAAATATGTGATTTATCAGACAGTAACAGTGAGTAGGCGGCCCCAAGGCATTTGCCCATTTTCTCATTCCCATTCCCCATTCCCCATTCTCAATTTTTTTCCATTTCCATACATTTCACACATTTTCCCAAAACATTTCCCGGAACCACCCTAACAGAGCATGCAACGTGTACAAAAATTACTGCTCGTATACTGCCATCCAATGGATGGAATACCATCAGATTCATTTGTGTAGCTTCAGTTTGAATATATATATATATATATATATATATACAGCTATAGCTACAGTTTCTGATTCACATTCAGTTTCGCATGAATATCTAATGTGGCACATCGTAAGCATTCACTTCATCACACCTTCTCATTCATTTACGTCATCAATCAGTCATCCAATTGGGTGCCTTACACCCAATGGAATTTAACACCCACTTGAAATATACTCACATATATATATATATATATAGTCATACTCATACATATACATATAAATATATTGTATATATTCATATGAGTATCATTCAACCTAAATAATGAATACAATCAATTTACAGATCATATCGTTCTCATACAAATTATAACCAATTAGTAACACTTTATCTCTATATAACAATTGATTTGCTGCCTTTATGCACTATAGAATATCCTTGAAAGAACTGTTATAATGAATACTCATTTTGTATGGAAATGAATAAGTATGAATATAAAATCATAACGCTTGTGTATCGTATTAATAATTTCCTTTAAAACATTTTCTTTTGTAATCAAATAAGTCAATACTTTTCGATACTTTTGAATACAGTTTTTAGGGGCATGATTCATCGTAGTGAGTGTCTACTGTATGCTTGTTAATATTCCTTTTAGAAAGTATACTCTCAAAAGAGTTTAAGCAGTACAACTAGTATATAGCTTTTGCTATTAATCACTGCAAATTTTGCACTGCTTTTACAGTAGTAACTCACTAACTTGCACGCTATACAAAACAAGTATTGAGGCAAGTATTGAGTGCAATTTTTAGATGCAAATGAAAGATATTAAAGCTGTAAATTAAAATGATTTATATGGTATTCCTTCGCCTCCTCAAAGTTAATTTAATTGCGGCACTTAACGAGTGAAAGTTTGCCTAGAAAATGTTGCAAGTATCTTAATGCTGTAAGAATTGCGGTGAGTGTGCAACTATTGGGTATAAGCTACAAAGGAGTTATTACTGTAAAAATCGTATGTCTACATTATACTGGAATTCATTTTACTACAATCGATTGTCTACTGTAAATTAGAAACCAATTCTCTTGCTTCGAGTTTTTACTGTATATTTTGATGCACATCACAACAATTGGGTTTCTATTGTTTATTTGGATGCGCTTCGCAACAATCGAATGCCTACTGTATATGTGGCATGCACTTTGCAATATTCGAGTCTCTACTGTACATTTCAATGCACTTTCCGATTGCTTAAAGAGAGTTCCAATAGAAAGTGTTTAGACAGAGATTTTCATATCCAAAGACTGTTCTTATTGGATCTATATCTGTGTATATAGCTTTATATATATATACATTCATGTCTAGTAACATAATATAGCCTTATATATATATATGTAAATACATGTCTAGTAACACATATATAGTACAGGAATATCCATAATCGTGTGTTATCTTTGAGTTAAATAAACATCTTGATTAACCACTTAACCTGCACATAAACCATAACTCAAATGAAGTCAAACGGATTCCCATTGAGTATATATTTAATATGAATATAAACAAAGTAAATCAAAGACTTGGCAGCCCTGGCAATTATTGTTGTTATATTAAGCCATTAAACGAGTAACAAATCTTATGGTCAACAAGGATAATGACCACTTGTGTTACCAACCCAAAATACCCAAAATACCCACATTACCCATATATATATATAATCATATGTGTATATCGTATATCGTATATGTTGAATGTCGTAATACTCGTTATGCTTTCAACGCGTTTCATTGTTGGTTAATAAAACAGTTAGTGAACACATTTGATTAACCGCTCCCTGTTGTCCGTGACGTGGGAATATAAATATAATATCTCAAGTTGGTATTTTATTTATATTTTTTTCTCCTTCTTTTTCTCCTTTTTTTCACTTTTCTTTTTTTGTGCGTATGTGTGTGTGTGTGTGTGTGTGTGTGTTGGGTATATGAGGGAACAGCAGAGAGGGGCAGGGGGTAACTGTTACGCCTACAAAATTAATATACCATTGGGGAAGCACTTGCGGGTGTCATACAAAACAAATAAAATAAATCAAATCGGAGTAGCGAATGAAAGGAAATCGCAATTCGAATGAACGCATGTGTGTAATGCTTGATGAAGGGAGACACTGTGTGTGTGTGGGGGGGGGGGAACGGCTGCCAGGGAGGAGCTAGCTGGCGTTTGTTGGTTATTGGAAAGGGCAAAAACTTAACAAAACAAAAGGGGAGCAATCTATGGCAGCCAAAAATTTATGCGCCTTTTCACAGTATGCATGTATAAGTGTGTGTGTGTGTGTGAGTGTGTGTGAGTGGGCACACCCACGCCCATAAGTTCGCCCCTGCCAAGGTTTGCCTTTGCCTTTGGTTTTGGTTTTTGAATCTGGTCTGCGTGCTTATAAGCAGCCTTAGTGTCTGGCTTATGGACATGGGCAAAACGGACTACTGTTTTGAGCCCTCTCAAGCGATACAATTGGTAAGTGTGTGTGTGTGTGTGTGTGTGTGTGTGTAGAATGCTGTTTAGGGGTTGCCAGAGCCAGCGTCAATAACTCATTTTCAAATGGAAATAACATCAAATAAAATTCGCGCTATTCTCTCCCTGTTCTCTTTCTTTTTTACTGGCCTTGACTGCCATGTGTGTCACATTTGTTGTTGTTGTTGTTGTTGCTGTTGACGTTGGTCGTGGTTTTGGATTGTGGTCCTGGTCCGTAACGTACCGCGCTCGTTTGACTGATGAAATATCGTGACAGGCAGTATAAAAGCTATTAAAGCCGTGTGTGTAGATGGCGCTACTTGAATTTGTCAAAATGTCTTTTTACGCGCTTGCGACGCAGGCGGCATAACAACAACAGCAACAATACAACAAATGGGCCCAAAATGAACAAAATTTATATACAATCAAACATATAGATACACACACACACACACACAAAAACACACACATATGCACGTAAATAAAAAAAAAAGAAACCTCACACACTAAACGGGTGAAACTTTGATTGATGCCAATGTGTCACGCAGGCGCGCATGTGGCTAATGGGCGGTTACGTTACCAACGTCAATACAATACTCTAACCAACTTCTACAACTTCCCTTTCATATCCCCAAATGTTATATATATATATATATATATATATATATTCTATGCTAGCCCAGAGAGAGTATAATGGGCTAACCGCCCATCCGGCCTAAGCATTGTCACATAGAAATGCCACAAGCTTTTCAACCTTTGACAAGCGTTTGACAAATGTTTCGGATTTGGTAGCATTTGGAGTACACACATACATACATACATATACATATATATATATATATATATATGTATAGTTATTATTTGTATAGTTAATAATGTAATCGAAAGTCAATTAATAATTTGAATTATACTCAAGTATTTAAGAGTATTATAGACTAGACTAGGCTACAGATTCGATGTGTAAACAGCTTGGAATATTATTAATAATTTATATATGCACATTATTATATCAGTCGATGGTATTGAAGGGGGAGTATTGGGAATTGGTGGGGTATATGGTATGGTTTGCACCCGGTTAACCAGAGATTGCCGCCAGAGATCAGGTCGCACATCAAATGGTGTCCCGCTGTTGCATCAGACGCGTCCACAAATAAACGCGCGGCGCAAAGCATCTCAAATACATCAAAGTAACAAGCTCCAGCTGTGTGCACCATGGAGAGCACATAGCACAGAGCACAGAGCACAGAGCACAGAGCACAGAGCACAGAGCACAGTGCACATAATCAAACACAGAGAAAACACTCGTTGTTAACCAGCGGCTGGTTATGAGGAAGCGTCATTCGAGTATATATCCACTTAAATGCACTCCACTCTCCCAATACCATGGCCCAATAACAGGACCAAGAGCCAGTGCCACAGCTTCAGCCACAGTCACAGCCAAGAAAACGGCGCCCACAGTCGCAAAATATGACATTGACTTAATAAAGAAATGAAATATCGCGACTGTATGGAACCCACTCGCAAAACGTTAAAAAAGAAACCAAAAAATAAATATATATATATATATATATATATATATATATGAGGAGCAGCTATAGCAACATTGGGATTAGGGCATTAGAGGTGCTGTCGGTGGTGCAGGTGGTGGCTGGTGGCGCTAGTTGCCATGCTGCGTTTTCGTAAATTGTAGCGCTTTAGGGTCCAAGCTCTTCAGTGGATTCAACCCCCACTGCGATTACGAGCAGGCTTAAAGGTATCCAAAGTATCTGTTGACCAGCCCATTGATCTTGTTGCGTTGCTTCATTAGTTACACATTTCCTAGCGGATGCAGCATTTGCCATTTGGTCCCTAATTTAATGCAATTGTCATACAATTCTGTTGGTAATACTTAAATACGCTTTCTTTGGCATTGGCCCTTATTGGCCAAAAAAGAAAACCAATTTTCTTTATTAATAACAAATCGATTAGGTGTTATTCAGTGTTATTCATGCTAAACAATATGCTTAAAAATATGTAAGTTAGGGAATCACAAAGTCGTGCAGTCCCCCTTCCAATTATCCTTTCCTAAGTAATAATAACTTTCTATACAAATAGGCATAAAATGCTTTTAATTTGTTCTAATGTCACATATAAATAATGACTCAAATAATCGAAATATAAATGTGTATATTTATATATATATATATATATATATATAAATAAACTCTATATATATTTATACAGGGTATTATAAGTTCGTTCAGAACCTTTTCGATAGAACATTTGTCGTACTACAGTTTGCATCTAGAATAAGTTTTTTTTTGTAAATATTTCTTTCAATTTTTGAATTCAATTAAGATTCTAATTAAGCTTTAATTTTATACCATAAATAGGTATAAGACCTTTTCTTTGCTTATACCAAAGTTAATAATGATATACCCCATTGATATATAGATAATATTCATATTAAACAATTCTATTTTTCTGTCTTATCACTTTATTTTGAGGCAAATCGCAAAGGCAGTAAGTGATTACTTCGTTAGCAAACAGGTATAAAATTATTTTAGCTTGGTATAAACTGCTATAAAGATACACGATAAGTGAACATACTATATACTTTTGTAATTATTTAATTGTTTATTGTATAATATTATATCCATTAATTAAAATAGATCAAGACTGATCATATTGGATCTTTCGATGGGTATAAATATTATTCAAATATTGAAGCAAATATAAATAGTTATAATTGATCATAATTATAAACATAAATATTCTGTTTTAATAGGTCGAAATAGGTATAAAAAGGTATAAATAAGTATAAATAAGTATAAATAGGTATAAATAAATTGGTATAAATACCTTTAAAGTAATTTTAGGCGTTTATTAAATAATATATTTATTTATGTATAACATATTTATATATATGTTTAAACAAGTATAAATTTGCATAAATAGGTATAATTATTATTAGGAGCTTACTGTATATTACAAGCATTAAAATTTTAATTTAGAAATAGTTAAGAACAAATGGACAAAGAGGTATGATAATGTATGAAATAGTATAAATTGCTAAACATTTGTATAAATAGGTATAAATTACTACACATAAGTCTATAATCTACTTCTTTAAGACAGATTTCAATTAGCTAACAGGCATAGGATATACATAATTATTAACTGGTATAAATATTAGCAACTGTATAACACATATGCTAGTTCTATATAGAATTTATGCCTTTTATTAATATATATAGAAGAGCCTAAAAATTTGAATGAAGTTGAAGCACTTGAAGCATTTCAGTCAACAATTAAAGTTTCAATAAAATTTTGTAAAGAAACGGGATTAACTGGGTGTTGGGATATTGGGATGTTGGGATGTTTGGGTACAATTGGGGCTGGAGTAAGCAGGGTCAATGTCTCGGCTTAAAATGTATATCCCGTTGTTGCCCTTGCCTCAAAGAGTTGTCTTTTGTGGGCGCCTTTGTTCATTGGGGCTTCTATTGTCTGATATAAATTAAGCAAATTTTGTATGGGTAACTTGCATAGTTTCGTGTGCAAATCAATTCCACCTTAAGTCTGACTGCTCCACCCTTTTAAACACACACACACGCAATCACATACGTATGCATATATACATATGAGTGTATGTGTGTGTGTGTGTGTGTGTGTGTACCCCTATCAACATTTTACTCAACTGAATATACTGACTATACGAACACCCACACGCATGTCGGATTTAAATTTCTTAAACACACACACAAACACACACGTATATATATATATATATGTTTATATATATATATATATGTGTAGAGTCGCGTAGTCGCAGGGCTCTTCCCGGTATTAACTTTTCACTCTAAGCCCAGTAGCAAAAGCAACGTTGGCATTGTGCAATAA
This sequence comes from Zygothrica quintamaculata, assembly GCA_037044455.1. Lineage (NCBI taxonomy): Eukaryota > Metazoa > Arthropoda > Insecta > Diptera > Drosophilidae > Zygothrica > Zygothrica quintamaculata. The sequence goes on from JBAMBS010001229.1 coordinate 182,720, forward strand.
ATAACGTTAAAGACGCCAAATTCAGGCAAATTTGCATGAGATGCAACCCCTCTCTGATAGAGTACTATATATATAGAGTGGCAGAGAGTTAAAGAGATAGAGAGATGGAGAGATAGAGCAATAGAGCGGCACACGCATCATCATAATTAATAAGAGACAATTTGACAATGGCCCTTTAGCGTTAACAGCGATATCATTTTCAACTGTACAAACTGACTAAAGGAGCAGCAGGAGCAGGAGTAACAACAGCAGCCAAATGAGCAACCATCCGGTCGAGCAGGGCGCGTACACCCATACACACACACACACACACACATATATATATATATATATATAGTCATACACACACCCTCTTGCCATTTTGCGCCAAATTAAATTCAACCTCAATTGAGGGGTTAATTTCTATCACCACGCAAACAAAAACAAAACCGCCCAGTCTGCAGACACATTTGAGGGGTGGCTGAAGGATGCGTATACGCATACATATAATAGAGATGCGGGTGTTGCTCTGTATGTGTGTATGAGTGGAATGAGTATCGTACCATTATCTGCATCGAGTTCCACATAGAAAATCATTACGCCATTCGCACCATGAGACGTATTCAATTTGAGTGTCGTTGAGCTCTTTATTACGTTAGTGTGAAAGTCGCGTGCGTCCAAAACCCCAGCGACAACTGAGGTCCTGCCCCAGGCACAGCTCTGGGCAAGTATAGGGGTAAGGGTAAGGGCGAGGGTTAGGGTTAGGGTAAGGGTAAGGGTAAGGGTAAGGGTATAGGCATGGGCATGGGCTCAAGTTTGGGCTAGCTCTCGCTAACAACGCATTCATTCACGGTGCGTAAGTCACAGCCGCAATAGTGGCAGTGGCAGTGGCAGGGATAGGGGGCAGCAGCAGCAGCAGCAGCAGCAACAGCAGCATCAACAGCAACAACAACAATAACACAGAAGGGCGTTTGGTTGAGGAAATGGAAGTAAATTGAAAGCATGCTGCCAGGCGGGCAACCAAAACGTTCGCAACCCTTCAACTAGCAGTAGCTGTGACTGCGACTGCGACTGCGACTGCGACAGAGACTGTGACTGCGACTGCGTTTCAGGCAATAGATGTGGCAATGGCAGTGGCAGCGGTAACTCCAAAATCCATTAGCAAGCAGCGTGCGGCAAGCAACGGTAAAGGCAAAAGCAACGTCAACAGCCTCAACGATGCCATTGCCATTGCCATTGGAATTGGGTTTGAGTTGAAGTTTTTTTTTTCAACTTTATTTTTTTTTTTTGGTTGATGGCCAGCGGCATGAGGCTTTTATGCGCAACGCGTCCTGCTACGTTTTTTGGTTAACCATGGGCATGCCCCTGCTGTCTGCCGAGCTGTGACTACTCAATCTCAACGAGACTCATAAACATATGCGCCTCACGTCGTTTGGCGTAAATCTAATGTGGCGGGTTGTAGTGCTACTCGTAGACGACACCCCACCGGTGCACACCCCAACCCTCCTCTTCCCGCGTCTTTGCCATTCCTTTACCTTTGCCCAACATCTAACAGGCAGACGGCTAGCGCTTCTTTGATGAGGTTACTGACTTTGGCGAATTAACTCCCACTAACCGGATCGTCTATACGTCTATACATACCCCCCCCCTTCTCCCCTACATACCATTACCACCCCCCTCCCATCATTGATGCCTGGGCGTTGCCGAACCGGAAACCACTGCATTTTGTTGGTCCAAACAAGGGGTGCCACGCTTTAACGCCTCAAAAAATCTCTTGGGACATTTTAGAAACACAATGTGGCATTTAAATGAACAGAGCAACAAACCTTAGAGATTCATTTACTTACCCCAAAAGAAACGTATATATATTTAATTCTACCTCTTAATACCCACACACACAAACACACACACACATCTATATATTACTTACAATCAGTGGTAGACTATTATACGAGTCAATTTATACTGCTGATTATACAGATGCTAACATATATATAGCTTAATCCTTAGCTCTCGCATCAGAATCAATGTTTAATCAGCAGATAACTAAAGCTTCATATAAATATATATTATTTCTATATATTTTCACTACTTCTGTGTCTAATAAGGGGAGTTCTTACATTTATATATCTGTTTCTATATATATTCATGACCAATCTAACTTTTTGTCTATTGAAATCATTTTCATTTTACTTCATTAACGTAAATCTTATCAAAAGGTTTATATTTAAACTTATTAATCAGCAGATAACTACAGCTATATAAAAATATATATCAATTATAAGTCTGTCTATTAATATATATTCTATATATATACTCATTCAATCTAATCCTGCAGTAGTTTCATTGTTTTACATTCATTTGATTAAATTTTCCATTCAATTTTTAAGCCCTGCTGAGAGTAATTTGAAAGTAAAAACTCTATATATATTTTCACATTAAATATTGGTATATATATATATATATATATATATATATAGCATATGATTAGTGCAAAAAGTGTAAGTTTATGTAAGAGGCTTGCATAGTCGGCTATGCCACACTACAAAGTGCTTTGATATGTGAAAAAGAACAAAATTGCGAAGCAGCTTCAAAGGGTTTGCATTAAGTTCTAAATATATATTTATATATATAAATATATTTTCATATATTTATGTATATGTATATAGATAGCAAATGATATAAATTCAAACAGTTAAAGTTAATTTAATAGGAATTTATTTAGGTGAACAAACTGCTAATTAATTGCTTAAACGAAACTTAAAACAGCAACAAAAATTTTGTTTGATATGTGAGTGAATTTTATATAAGGATTATATACAAACTATATAAGAATTATACAAATATTATATAAGAATCGTATAAGCATTGTCTAGGCTTTAATTTCTGCCAAGTTATTTTAACTAATACTAAATATAATTATCAATTAAAATAGCTAAAAGGAACTGAATAATATAAAAATAATTTGCTTAGTTAAATTGTTTTTATCGCCTTTCTCTAAGCAAATAATTAATTAATTATAGTACATAATATTTAACTTTTTTAATTTTTTTAATTTAATATATATATTAAACTAATTTTTTATAAATGTAAAATATTTTTTTTATTTTATTTATTTATTTATTAATTATTTATTGAGCGTCTCAATAATCAAAAACAAATTTAGAATCAAATAAAAATCTACACAAAATTTTAAGTATAAATATTGTAATAATTTTAATACTTTAATTAATAATTATTGTTTTTTATTAATAAACTATATTTAATGCAAATTTAGCTAAATTTATTTTTGATGTAGTTGCAATGATTGTTGTTTAATGGATTAATACATTTTGATGTATAAACGCATAACACGTTGTACTTGTTGGTAGCAGGATAATGTGATTTCAGGATTATACACACAGCAAACACACACACACACACACGCTGTACTTATTCTATATCTAAAATCTGAAATCCCAATAGTAAACTAATACACACACACACACTTATACTCACACACAGTACAATCGAAAAGATGTTGACATATCGAATCTATACGCCATAAATTTTATTTATTTATGTATGTTCCGTTTTGCTTTACGCTTTCTTCTTACTTTTTTTTCCCCCTGCTTTCTTCGAGCAGCACGCAAAATTTAACTATGAATATCAATGGGGGGATTTTCATTGACGGCACGCGCCCAAAAGTCCACCAATACCAATACAACAACTACGCCAAGTCCAACAGTTCTAACAGCTCCAGCATTCTGTCGACGTTGAGGCCACTAAGTGTTCTTCATGGCCCTCTGGCATATCGAAGATGAAGCTAAAGCTCTAGCAGTAGCTGAAGGCCAGGTCCAGTAACCAACACACACACAAACATATATAAATATATATATATATATGTATTGATATTGTTTTTATCAACATCAACGTGTGCAAAGCTCCAGGGCAGACAGTATGTATTTGCCCCAAGTCTGTGTCTGCGTCTGGGTCTGTGCCTGTGCCTGTGCCTTGGCCCGAGAAGTCCTTGTCCTTGTGATTGTTCTTGTAGCTGCGTGGACCAGCGTCCTGGATTTTGAGTATAGGTTTGAGTACGAGCTCGTAGCACTTGTGCCCCTGATGAGATTTTAATTTTACTTTATTTGGGATTTTGTTTTGCTGCCTCAAACTGAGGCAAGTAAATCACCACACTTTCAATATTGCCCGTATCGAACAAGGACAATGGTATCAAGACGCCACTGCCACTGGCTCGGACCTTTTCTCTTTTTTCTGCTGTTTCCCTTAGGGTGGCTCTTATGGTTATACCCACTGGTAAAGGTATTCGTGTATTGCTATTGCTATTGGTATTGGTATTGGTGTTTCATCTTGTGTTCTTGTAATAGTACTTTTATATCGAATCAGTTTAGATTGCCCCTGGCTGATCCTGATGGACTTATGCCCAAGGCTTACACATCCATACACACACACACATAAACATATGTATGTATGCTTTGGCCGGCTTACACTTGTCTCAGCGCATTTAAGCGGCAAACAGAAAAATGATTGCTCTTCGTCCTGTTGAGTGTGCTGATTGTTTGCCATATGAGATAAATGAGCAACTGCCACAGGTTCAAGTGCACAAATAATAGCAGCAGCAGCAGCAGCAGTGGCAGCAACAGCAGCAGCATCTTTCGTATTAAATTCATGAAGTTAAGTGCTTTGTAATTGATGTTATAAAATATTTATGACAGAATTTTAAGGTACAAGGATTGCTGCTTTACAGTAATACCTGTAGCCGGATGATGAGAGATGAGAGTTGAGAGACAGTTGGATAAACTATGCCGGACACGTTGTATCCTACAAAATGAAACAGACAGCTGACCAAAAAAGAAGAAGGAAAAAAAATCAGGGAAAAAAAGAAAATTAACTTTCTTTCCTAATTGACATTTATTATTTAAAAGGATGCCATGAACTATTTTTTAGGTATGAAATGTTTGCCCAACTCTTAAGAGAGACAAAATAACTTTTCACCAGCTTTTTCAATTCCCATACCAATATACGATTTGAAGTCTAGCCAGGATGCAAAAATCCGAGAGAGAGTGAAAAACTTTCTACCTGTTGGTTGATTAAATAAAAGTCTCTGTGTCTATTGACACCAATCAGGTGTTAAGCAATTAAGTGCAGCTCAAATCTATGCAAAAATATATATATATATATATATATATATATATATATATATACAACAATTTCCAATCAATTTCAATAGTATCAACCACAGAGACAGACAGTGCTCACCCCAGCATCCCTCTAGCAGCTAGTCCCTTTGGAGTAAGTACTTGACGTTGCTAGCCAGGATTGATAATGATGCTGTTGGACGACTTATTGTTTACTGATGCCAATGACTCGATTGGCCTTGGCCTTGCTGCTGTCTGTTGCTGCAGGAGGAAGACAGAGGGGTGTGTCTGTGTGTGTGTGTGTGTGTGTGTGTGTGTGGGAGGTACATAGAGTTGCATAACATACGGTTTGCCCAAACTGTCATCAGGCTTTGATGCTACTCTACTTTGAATGATGAATTATATTTGACATCTATGTGCTTTTGCTTTTTGCTCATACTAACAAGCACACACATGCGTGTGTCTAATATATATGTATAAGTATACATGTGTGTGTGTGTGTGCGTGTGTGTTTGTGTAAGAGCCGCACTTGGATATGTTTATTTTACTGTCAAAACATTAAAGCAAAACTCTCAGCGAAACTGAAGCACCAAACATCAAGCAGGGTTGATTGTCAACCAAAACAGCAAAACAGCAAAACAGCAGCGGCTTTACTTTGATAGGTTTGCACTTTTGTGAGGGTGGAAACCTCTGGTACAGTGATACGGCAGCGACGTCACGTGGCGCTTGTCTAGCGGCAACTGTCTAATGTAGTTTATGTTGCAGCCTCTGCTTTGGCCTTGTTGTAGACAAACATATTTGCATATGTTGGCGGCATATTTTAACAAATCCTGCTGGATTTCCTGCTCTACAGACAACCAATACAAGTGCACATACACATGCATACACACACATACTCATGCATACATGCATATAGCTGTGTCGCATGCCTTTTTGACAACTCATAACAATCACTCATCATAAACAAAGCGTCCGGCCTCAACTTGGCAGCTCGACACAGTGGCAGCACAATGATATCTATGTGTGTGTATGAGTGTGTGTATGTACTCTATGTATGTATGTGTGTGTGTGTGTGTGTGTTTTGACTTTGAGCTTTCATCATTTTAAAAGCACTAATTAATGACTAGTTGTAGTAGTTGTTGTTATTTGTTACTTGTATTGTTGCTGTTGCTGTTGCTGTTGCTGTTATTATACATGAGGCTAATGAGGCATTAGTTAGTTAAATGAGAGTTCAATCAAGGATAACATGGAGTATCCTTTATTTTTTTCAGTTGGTTTTTATAATGATTTAATCGATTAGTGCAAATTAGTTGAATGAAAATACACATATAGATCCTCATTTATCCTTTAACCTACAGTAGACATTCAGTTCAGGGCCATTTAGCGCCCTAGCTCAAACATCTTGAGGTCAATTAAAACAATCCGCAAAATAATTGCCAAGAAATTTATACGCTTCATTAACTTGTTAAAGGACATGGAGACGAGAGTTAAGTTAAGTTAAGTTAAGCACAAGAAGTCAGCCGCATGAAGTCAGCTAGAAAATTAAGTGAAATAATTAAATCTCAATCGGAATCTATTAGATTTGGCATTGATGTTGGCATTTTGGGTTTCCTTTACTCCAACTCCTTCCTGTCTTCCCTTACTCCTACTCTATACTCAACCTTACCTCAACCTTACCTCAACCCTTGTCAGCATACTCATTGCATTCAATTTACCCCCCCTTATCAGTACGCAGGGTTGAAGACAAATAAATTTTTGGCCAGGACGTTAGCTAATCTCCCAACGACGTCGCAGCAAGGGGTTAACGAGCTAAGTAGATCTGAGTGAGCAGAGGGTTGAAAATTTTAACATTTTCACTTCACTTGTGACTTGACTTGTCTTTTTTTTTTTTGGTATTTTCAATTCTCCTTCTATCTTTTTGCTTTTGTTTTTTTGTTGTTTCTTTTTTTTTTGTTGAGAGAAATGCAACAATCACAAGGCGTTGGCAGAGAATGATATTGTGTTTTGGGGTAAATGGTTTGATATGATGATAGAGTATGCATAGATTGGGTTGGAGTTTTGGGTTTAGGGTTTGGGTTTGGGTTTGGGTTTGGCTTTGGGTTGGTCTCTTCCTATGCCTGAGCCGCCTATACAGTCTGGCATGGTCATTTATCACCCACGCAGCATCTTTCATAATCAGGCCAGCAGTAGGCAAAATGCAAATGACTCAGACTGCACGGCACAAAGGACCAGCCGCGGCTTTTAATTTACAACATCCTACGAGCCAGTTGGGCACCAGCAACAACAACAACAACAGCAACAGCAACAACAGCAACAGCAACAGAACCAGCACCAGCAGTACCAGCAGCACATGCATCTGAATCTGAATCTGAATGAGCAGCGCCCAGCCCCATACGAGTAACACCAGCAACACCAACAGCAACAGCAACAACAACAGCAACAGCAGCACCAACAGCAAAAGCAATAACAGCAACAGCAACAGCAACAGCACCAAGAGCCAGAGCCGCCATTGCAAGGCAGACAAGCGGACAGTTGGACATGGATGGAAAGATGGACCGATGAACCGATGGACAGTTGGACGCTGGGACGCTGGGACGTTGAGACGCTTGGACGGTTGGTTAGTTTAAAAAGGGTGGAAAGGGTGTACGTCGACACCGTTGCCTTTTGCTACAGTGCCAGACAAAAGGTCGGCACATACACGTCCACATTCCGACCGACTTAATTAATTTATGCACTCATGGTCGGTTGTAGTGAAATGCAACGGGTTCGGTGGTCACTGAGAGGTAAAAGAGAAGATATATATATATATATCCATATATATAAGTAAGTAGTTAGTAGAAGGAAGCAAGGGGAGCAGAGGGAGCGGCAACTGCTAGCAGTTTATTCGGGCTTTAGCTGGACATCATTTCTTTGCTCTTCTTGAAAACCCGCCTAATTTCAAAATTAATGAGCGGAATCTTGATGGCCGATGGAAGCGATAAGCCTCATGATTTTGGCTGTCACACACACACACACACACACACACACAGCTAAACATACAATACATATATATATATATACATATAAGTATGTATATATAGACAACAAAGACGACGACTAAGTGCGACGTTCCCGTTCGGTATCCCCTTATACCCTCTTAGCCTGTACCCAATCCAGCATATGTTTGACCATGGCCTGAGCCGAAGTAAATCACGTGTTTATTGGCACTTCACTTACGACACCGTCACCGTCACCGTCACCGTCACCGCCACCGTCACCATCAACGTTGATGTTGCTGTTGCTGTTGCTGTTGCTGTTACCGTCACCATCACCAAAGTAACCAAAAATGGCACCGCTCTCAGAACAACTGTGGGACTCGTTGAGTCTGCGACCTCAACATCAACGGATCAGACCCCGTACTCGGTTATAAACAGGGAAACGTCATTAATTAGCCGGTTCTGAAGTGTGGGGAACGGATGGCAGTCGACGTGTTTATTTGGTTTCTACTGCCGTCCAACATCTTGTGTGTGTATATTTGTTACAGTATTGGGGACTTCATTTACGACCTCTTTTAGTTTGTCTTTAATGCCGCTCAGCACAGACGTGGCCAATTTAATTGTGAATAGATTGAACAAACTATATATATATATATATATGTATAGGTATATAATGATGTACAATAAATAAACAATAGATTATATTAATATTGAACTGAAATTAAACTTAATATTTATATTATTATTATAAATTAAATATTTATATTTAACTCTCCCTCTCGCTCTGCATTCCATTTGAAATTATGCATAAATTTAATTATTATCAACAGCATTTTGTTATTGTTTTATGCAAAGTGTATCTATATTGTGTTCCACTGGTGTAATCAAAATATTCTTTCATTTATTTGGTTTGACCGGAAACTCCTTATCGTCTGGCTAATCTTATTGATGTTTCAGATTTTGTGAGGCACAAATGACGATGTGGGCTTAATTCTGACCTTAAGACAAACATAAATTTGTATACGGTATAAAATTGATTCATTCATTTTCATTCCAATGCATTGCCTTATACAATCACATACACACACACTCACACATACCAATGGTGTATAGGTGTGTATCTGTGTGTTTATTTGAGTATTCATCAGTTTGGAAAAGCAATAAGTGAATGGTTAAACCAGACAAACAGTCTCCCGCAAGCTCCACACTTGACTGATTTTCATACACTCCCAGTTGTATACCCTACAACAGGGTATACATAGCTATGTTATGAGATATATAACACTTTGTATATAATTGATGTGAATATCGTAAAGCACTTAACTTTGCATACAATATAAAACAAACCTAACATTTCTTGAATTTGAATCTATATAACTGAGATTGATTCTTAAGATATCTGTGTTACTTATTTCATATATATATATTATAAAATATGGTATAAGTATGATTATAAATGTATAATATAAAACATATACTAGCATTTTTTATATCTAAATTCCAATAATATCTATTTCGGATGCAAATCTTCCAATGTAAAAGAAGGATCTTCATTTATATATCGTAGATAAAAAGCTATCTATATTGTACAGAATAACAAGCAAAATATATGTATATAATGTTATATAGTATATATAATTATATACTTAAGTAAAAGATAGAGTATATATTGTGCGACTTATTGCAAATAATTGAAAGATAACCCAATGATAGGTGTCAGTTCTGGTTACATATACGGTTACATATATACATACAAGAGTCCTGGAGAAAAGCACTTGAAGTGACAAATAAGTCAGTTGCGTGTTAACCTGCTAACAACATCGAGTTACTTTGCTTGACAACATCAATATTAACATCAACATCAGATTCTGTTCATTAGCTTCTTCACATTCATTTGTTTTGGCTTGTTTGCTGCAAATTCATTTGAAGTCGAGCGACTCGTTTGAGTTCATCGACTCGTTTCAATTGAAACTTTAAAGTCAACTTAAATTGCATCAGTTATTCATTAAAATTAAATATAGAAGTAAATACAAATAAATTAATAAATAAATACAAATAAATATAAATAAATATTCATAAATTTAAATAAATTTAAATAAATACAAATGAATATTAATTAATATAAATAAATATAAATAAATATGAATAAACATAAACATAAATATAAATAAATATAAATAAATTTAAATAAATATAAATAAATATAAATAAATATAAATAAATATAAATAAATATAAATAAATATAAATAAATATAAATAAATATAAATAAATATAAATAAATATAAATAAATATAAATAAATATAAATAAATATAAATAAATATAAATAAATATAAATAAATATATATTAATTTAAGTAAATATTAATAAATTTAAATAAATACCAATAAATATAAATGAATACAAATAAATAAAAATAAATATAAGTAAATATAATTAAATATAAATAAATATAACTAAATAAAAATAAATTTAAATCAATTAAAGTAAATATAAATAAATATGAATAAACATAAATAAACTTAAATAAATATAAATAAATTTAAATATTTTATTATATATTTATTATAAGTAAATATAAAGAAATATATTTATAGTAATATAAATATAAATAAGTGAATAAATAATTATTGTTATTATTTAAATAAAACTTATATAAATATCTTTAATTATTTACATTATTCTTTTTACTTTCAGATCAAAACAAAATAACAACAATTAAATGTAATGTTCAAAGGTTTTGGGTATAGTATGAAAATAGTTTTACCGTTGAAAAGCTTTACTAATTTTGCTTAATTTTAATTACAGATTTGTGTACAGTCTCTCAATTGAATGGAAGATTAAAAAGGATGAAAATTGGATACAAATTACTATCTTAAAGGAGTTTATATTGTGATTCTACAACAAACTTGTGCCTTAAGCAAAATCGCCTCAAATTACTAACTTAGTTAGTATTCAGTATATAAAATCTAATTATAATTAGATAATGCTTAAAGAGATAATTTATATAAAATATTGTTTAGTTATACTAAAAAACTATACTAAAAAACTAAAAGGAACTAAAAATTTAAGCACTCTTAACTACCATAAAGAAAAGTTAATTTCCAAATAAAACAAATATAAAAGATTGTAGTCGGGCGTAACCGACTATGAAAGCCCCCTTTGCCAACATACAAAGGCATACACACACACAGATCTACACGCACTGTAAGCTGTTGCGCTCGACCTTTTGTTATTCTCTTGCTCCCCTTTTGTTTTTGTTTTCGCCTGTGTTAAGTCGTAATTATTACTGTACTTAAAGATTGTTTGTGCTTTGTGCATTTTCTTTATATTTCGTTCTTGTTGAACACGGTCTCTCAGTCAGTAGTTTTTGTTTGTGTGATTTATTTTGCATTCACATCTTCTGTTTCGGCTGCAGAAGAGACAAAATAACCGCAAAATTCTTTGTAAGTTTCTCTTCCCTTTTCGTATGCAGCACACTTTCTTTGAAGAGCATGTTAAATCAATAATCTAATTTGTCTGTTTTGCAAAAACTTTCAAATGCCCTTCTAACATCAAAACTGATCTTACTGATTATTGTTTGTGTGACAATCTCATACAAATTTCCAATAAATCCGGGCTTAGGTAGTCCTACCTTCCTGTTCTGGCTCATTAACATTGCCTACTCCTACGCTATGTCCGTTATCACCATCAGCTGCTGTGAATAATAACAATAGTTCGCTGCAGTTGATGAGCTTTAGTTCCCCAACACCATTATAATAGAATCTCATCAACAACAGTATTATTATTTCACCACACTTCCTACCTATTTTAAATTCACCTCAAATGGTGAGATTACCTCTAGAGGCTAATACTTCTGTTTAGCCTTTTTCTGTAGTCGCATATAGGAAAGCAATTTTATACCAAGGCCAACACCGGATATCTGGGTGGATGATGTGATTTCATACATACAATCAAAACTAAAATTGTCCGATTTAAATTTTAAAAAACTTAATATTTCTTTAAAGAAATTTGATTTTATATATATCAGGGAAATATATATACTCTTTTTAAATTAATGTCTACACAGTCTGATGCAGAAGTTTCTGATCTAATGATCTAGTTATAAAAAAGTTCTGTCCCAGTAATCAAATTTGGCACAAGATTGTGCTGCCATGACATTCTAACCGGGTTCAATCTTCTTTCCCACCAAAAAACTAACAACTAACATAATAATTTTAGCTGAAATCTGCTAAAAGGCTGAAATATAAAATATCTGATTTATCTTTATTTTGTAATAGGTACACCTATTCTGGACGAGATCGTTCATTAAGTCTTGATGGTGGCGCTGAGTCTTATTGCTGATCGTTCAAATCTTTCTCCTCAATCAATATACATTGACAGTGCATTAAATATTGAATTTACTGCTATAAAAATCAATATTAATAACATCATTCTGTATGTTATTTCTTCATACATTCCTCCCCATTCAGATTCTACAATTTAGTCATCCGTTCTATCTCGTCCAAACTATCCAGCAAAGACAATTTGCTTAGTTTTGGGTGATTTCAATCTGTCAACTGTGGCCTGGTCACACATTGCCAACATGTCTAATGTTGTGTGACCAGTCATTGTTAATGAATTTGTTGAATCAACACTGAAACTATCTGTCTATCAGGTTAATCCTGTTCGAAATCGTAATGTATGTTTATTTGACCTAATTTAAGATCGAATATATTGGCATAGTTCACTAAAGAATTAGCAATACTTAAAAATATTAGATGTCGATATTTTAAACGTTTCAAGTTGCATGTGGCGTCCCTCAGGGTAATTATTTGGGATCGATACTTTTAAATATTTTCATCAACGATCGTCCACATATTTTCTCTTGTACGTCTACTATAAGAACACAAAATTTTCTCATTTATTGCAGTCTAAACTAAACTTGTTTCTTGTCTGGTGTAAGTGTAATTAATACATCTTAACTGCCCTAAATGTAAAGCTATGTCGTTCTATAGAGGTGTACCTCCTATCTTTAGTTACTCTCTTGATCAGTTTACCCTAGACAGATTAGAGAGCCTCATGAACTTAAGTATTTTATTTGACCACAAGTAAAATTTTACTGCCCAAAGTCTAGGATTTATCAAAAGATGATCCAAAGAATTTGACGATCCTTATACAACTTTATACGGACATTTTCCGACCTATCTTAAAAAATGGATCTTGAGTAAGGTCGCCATAATATTCGCTACACTGTTAACTGTGCTTCCGATATGGAATTTCTTTCTTACACAAATAGATTTTTACTGATTAACCTTCCATCCCGTAATAATAAGATTACTAATTAGCAATACCTTTTTACTAATATGATGATCTAACTGGGTTTTTCTGGGCTTTTACAACTGTTTGCAACAAATGTTGGATCATTTTATCAGCTGTCAATTCAATTAAATTTGCAATGCTCTCAGTTTTAATTTTAATTTTATTTTAAATTAATTTCATATTCAATATTTAAAAATTAATTTAAAATTATTTTAATTTCTATCAATTCAAACCATTTTTGGTCGACTGTTCATAGTTGACATTAAATAAAATAATAAATATATAAATAACGCGATACTTAATGTTGAGCGTTCGTGTTTTTTATTGTATCTTAACGAAATTCAGGATTAAGATAAGGAATGGTCTACTTTTTATGTATGGAAATTCAAATATCTATAATAGACTCGTATAGTCTACTAAAATGAGGAATGTAGTTTTCAAATTTGGTTGCTCTAGTTCTCTCTGAAAGAAGCGTTCGTATAGACGGACAGACTTATAATTTCCAACCGTATAATAAAATCTGTTTCATTGAGTTTTATATATCGATCCAGTAGCTATAATTGTATTAATATATATGTTTATACAATATATAAAACATTAAACACAAATTAATTTTTATGTTACAATAATTAATTCTAAATTATTTTAAATTAAATCTCAAAATTAATTTGTATCTAATTCGGTAAAAATAATTGATAATATCTATTGCTGATTTATTTCCTTTTCGTATGAAATATAAAGCAAAAAGAAAACAATCGTAGAAACAAAAATAATTGCAGCTATATTCCTATAATAGTAATAAATTATTGTTTTATTTATAAAGGGACATACAGGTTTATAACTATATATAGATATAAAATATATTCAATAGAATTGAAACGACTTTAATCAAATAAGATTAGAGTTTAATCATCAAACTTAAATTTTAAACTTAAGTCGATCAATCAATAGTAATAATTTAATAATGGTAAAAATCCTAAAAGCTATGTAAAAAGTTTTAGCTCCCTTTCATGTCTAATCAAAGCTATCTAATAGCATATTATTATTTATTTATTATTTTTCTTTATGTGATATATTAGAGCGGGTTCTTAGGCCAAACTTTTGGGGTAGGTCCTTAAGTGATTTTATTTGTGTATTGCTTGACTCTTGATTCTATTATCAAAACTGCTTCATTGAACCTTGCATATACGAGGCTAAGAGTATAATAAAAAACTTTGAGAAAATCCTTTCCGATTAGTTTCACTAAGCAGATATTAAGGCTATAAGCTGACTTCTGGTTATTACTATTCTATATCTCGTTACCTAAGACAAAATACTATCGTATACAGATGTAACTGTAGATAGGCATCAGTTGGAAATGGCATAAACTACCATAACTTGTCTGCTTTTGCCGTTTACAAACAATTGCACATGTTAATTATTACCTTCCTTTTCACATTTAATTGCCTTGGGGTAAACAACTAAGGGTAGGTAAAATATAAGGTTCAGACAACATAGTTTCATACAACTCAATCGTATATTATACATATCTTTTTTTGACCATATATCAGCCATAAGAATATCAGGTGCTGGTTTTTATATATGTATATATAAGGTTATATATATATATATGTTGACTTAAGCCAAGAAACTACTTAGTCTCAATTGGAGGAAAGGTTAACCAACTTGATTCATTTAAATATATATATATATATATATATATATATGTAGAAATATATGTATATATAAATATCTTAATTTCTCGGAATCGTCCCATTTTATTTTAATACCTCTCACACTGTAACACTGTAACTAAATTTAAATATCCTCTAGAAGGGTATAAAAATATAAATGAGCATTAAATTTATTGTTTAACTGTTGGTCAGATGTTAGCATTCAGTTTATTCTGATAAGGAAGTCAGTTGGTTTCCATTTGGACCTCAAAACAGGTTTGCACCAACTGCAATATGAATCAGCTGAAATACCAAGAGCGGCCCGAAAGTATGCAACTTTTTCTGAAACTGCATTTCCTATTGCATACTTTATTATGGGAGAATGGGCAGACTGTTAAGGGTGGGCAAAAGCATTTATCATATAATTTATTAATTACAGGCTAAAGCATAATTAATATTCAAGTAGAAAAATTTATTTATAAATAAAAATATGTATAACATATATATAAAATGAAATTATGGAGCTGTATTTTAAGCAAAATCTTATTGTATTATCTAGTATCAATTAGACAGAAGACCGGTGCATTATGTCCCTCGGTTGGCCCCTCTTAACCCGTTGGAGGCTTTTGTATGTGCTTAGTTCCGTTGCTACTGTACTATTATTTACTGTAGAGGTCAGATACTGGCCTACTACTCAACCAGATCCAAAAATTTGCCTAATATTATTTATATAACGACGAGTAAACATATAAATATGAGTATATGTATATTATGTAATAGGTTTTAATGTGCATTTTAAGATAAAGTTAATGCTTTATTCTTGCACATGATGCTATATTCGCTAACAGCTTGCTGATACTCTTTTATGATGCAAATATGTAAAATTTTTAGGGTAAAATAATATTTATATAACACTTATTTAATAATTATATATATTTTAAATAATTCTTCACAAATTTCAACAGTCTGTTACCTAAACATTCCTCTCCCCAAAGAACTAACATTCTGAAAGGTCAAATAATATGATGAAAAAAATTTTAAAATTCTCGTACAGGGAGTCGCCTTCGATTAAATTAGTGTTAACCTCTGTTACTTTTTTTTTTTTTTTATATATATTTATTAAGGTACACCGAATTTTAACAAAACTTTTATGACCTTGATATCTACATTAAGCACCTCTGTTACTGTAATTTTTTTTGTTAATTGTAACTTTTATTATTGTTATAATTGAGCTATTCTGCTAGCAAGCCAATTATTGCTCCTGAAAGTATGCTACATTTTCATTCATCATTTACCACAGTCACCTGCTGATTTCTGTTCGCCTGGCGGTTTTCGCTTGTCGAGTAGAAACTGTTGCAAGTTGCAAGTCTTAAGTTGATTAAATCAGAGAGCAAATGCAATTAGTTGCAGCTTTTTGCTTATATAACAAAATATATATATATATATATATATATATATATAAAATTTTATAAATAAAAAATATATACAATTAATTTTAGGGAATAAAAAGAAATGTTTAAGAAACAGGATATAATAACTTAAGTGATGTTTAAGCCGTAGTGAATGGAGTACAAATAATATTCACTTAGTTCTGACTCCACATACTATATAAAAGTTAAATATAAAGAGAAATTATAGATATATTTACTGACCAATCATCCCTTATAAATCTACGATTTATTCTTTCTCACATTCAAAGTTCACAGCTAAGATATATTCGAATACTTATCATCCACACGCTGACTGGGAATCGAACCCAGGACCCTTTGAATAAATTGCACAATTCAGTCACAAATCCATTTGTCTCATTTCGAAATCCCAAAGCTTAAGGAACTGACTTAGGTACAATTGACTTGTCTCTTCTAAAAAGAGACTCGAATTGCTTAGATTAAATCTCTTAAATCAAACAAATTTAAAGATTAAATGTATATATATATATATATATATATATATATAAATATATACTTAACGATTATCAATAATTAAAATATAATTTGGGTATCTGCCTGGATGAAAAATTAGAAAGAGAATTTGAAGAGCAAAAACAAAAAGTAAAATAAATAAATAAATCATTTGATATTCTTTGGCAACTGTAACAACTCGCAGCTAAATTCAATATAATGTGGGAAATATTCATTCTTAATCACATCTTAACTGTTGTACAAAATAAATACATTTCGACTATTTGTAAGGCAATGAAAGCCACCCTGTTGATGGACCATGGGTTGACCATTTACGATTATTGTCGAATGGAATTAATAAACTATTGTTATATATATTTACTACCTGGAAGTGGGTAATATCGGTCATATCCTCATCTGCCAAAAGAAGAGTGTGACAAGCACACACGCTCTGTGTGTGTGTGTGAAGAGAGAGAGAGAGAGAATGAGAGTGAGATCTATATATAATATGGAAGTTGCCAAATCAGGGATCATAAATCATGCCAAACTGTTTTGGGCATAGAAAGTCAAACAAAATACGATCACTTAAAAGTATTCAGACATTTATTTATGTCAAAACATGCTACATTAAGCCGCTGGCAACCCTCCAGAAGATGAGCAAGAAGAACAAGAACAAGAAGAGTAAAACCAAAAAAAAAAAAAGGTACCACCAAGAGGGGTCAGTCGTATAACTCAATTAAAGACGTCTCTGCCCTCACGCACAGCATCGCAGCGGGGTGTCGGCGCATTAGCCACTTTTCTACATCTTCGTCTTCTGATTTGAGCAGTTGCTCAATGGACACTAGTCTGGCAAAACCCAAACAATACTTATGCGGCGATCAGGGTCATTGTGGTTTAGGACACTGGCGACACTGACAACGCTGGCGACGCTTGCGACGTTGGCAACGTTGGCAACGTTGTTAGCCAGCATCTCTGCCAACTCAGCCGGATGACTGCAAAATAGATGCCACAAAATATCACAAATGAAACTTGAACTGAGCATTCTGAATGAATCTCTTATTCTCAATGTTCATTGTTGCTCTTATAGACTATGTATATAGGGTACTACTATTTATGTGATAGTGTGGGGTATATGATTTGATATTTGGTATTGTGCATAGAGTAGGTATAGGGAGAGGGAGAGGGTAGCTGAGTAAGAAGGGTAACAGGGTACACTATAGATAGACAGTATACAGCTGCCGCTGTGTGGCCCGCCTGCGCAATTGAAGCCAACAGCTTGCTAAACACTGAAACACTGAAACACTGGAATAGTGGACAACTGGACAACTGAACACATTGAACACATTGAGCACTGGACACGACCGACCTCCAAGGGCAAGCGCAGAAAACATGATTTTTGTGTAACGAGAACATTGTTCTCGCAGTTTTTGTGGCCCATGGCCACACTGCAATTGCGTCGTTGGTGATCACCAGCCAAACAAACAAACAAACACACACATACACACTCATATATATATATATATATACATAGTTAAAACTCCAAACGAGGACGCCAGCAAATTCACGATCCGCACGGACCGCCGGATCGTGCAAAACTACAGCGATGGTCTGACAGGTGGCGCCGCGGCGCCAATTTGAATATGAGTACAGCGAATGATAACGACGACGATTACTAACTGCTACGAGTACTCCCTACTCCCTACTCCCTACTCCCTACTGCCTACTTCATACACCATACACCATGGTATATATATAGAAATACCTTTGTATACCAAATTCTCAATCCTCTACAGCAGATGCTGTCTGACAATGTGCGACGTTTGCGTGTATATTTTACAAAAAAATAAAGAGAAAAGAAAAAGAAATAAATAAAATAAAAAGAATACAAAAGTAAACAAAACATCGTATATAAACAATGCAAATAACAGTAATAAAATTCTCTCGTTTTACTTACTTTTCTACTTACCAAATTAGATGCACATTCACTTTGGGGAAATTTATTCTCCGAAATGTTACTTAAACATCTTCTTTTAGCCAACTTTAATGATCAAAATAACTACCTAAAAGTAATTCAAAATGTACTTCTTAATATAACTATAAATTTATTGTTGTCCTTTACTTCTTGTATTTACTTTCTTTTTATTACTTTCGCATATTCCACCTGCATAGATAGAATCTATTAAATACAAAAATAATTTAAATGTATTCTATGCAATTGGAAAGTTACTTAAATAGCAAATATAAATAAATATGTTTAGAATATATAAATTATAATAATAATATTAAAAATAAAAACAATAAAATATAAAATAATAATAAGTTACCAGTTTTGATTTTTATTATTTTTAATAAAGTTTATTAAGGAAACCGAGGTCCTCAGAAACCTCTTCGTGTCCTTTGTGTCAAGTTATTATTTATTATTAAATATCTAATAATTATAAAACTGTATTATTAATATTTAATACTTATAAATTTATAAATAAATGAAACTTAAGTTACAGTAAAAATAAATTATGAAATATAATTATTTAATATATAAAATATAATAAAATAATTAGATTAAATAAAATAACAAGAGTTATTTAAATCAGAATAAAATTATACATAATTGAAAAAAATATCAGAGTAAAAATGAAATTAAATAAACAAGAAAAATATATATTTAAAATAAATCAAAAAATAATACAAATATTAAAAATAAACAGCAGCTTATTTTATTAATCTATTTAGAATTTTATATATAAACTTTGATTTTTAAAGGATATATAAATTTTATATATAAACTATGATTTCTGAGGAGTATTGTTAAATACTTAAATATGCTATACATCAGATACTAACTGACAATAATAATTATTTAGTTTATTATATGATAATAAGTATCAAATGTAATCATTATACATATTAACTTAATAATAATATAATAATAATATTTAATATTATTGGGTTCTAGGTAAGTCAATGTTACGTGATCGATTTTGCATTTTGGCAATTTATTGAATGTTAATTGTTCTCTTTAGCGTCTTTCCCCTTTAACGAAAGCAAAAGGGGAGCTAATGGATTTGTGCAAAATCGAAAAGTATGTAAAAGGTAGAAAAAATCATCACCTATAGTATATTTATTCTTGATCAAATCGAGTCGATATAGCCCTGCCCGTCTGTCTGTCTGTCTAGTTAGAGCATCCAATCTGCATTGAATTGGAATTTAGATTCGTTATTTTCGTACGCTATACGTGTTTGTGTTAGATTTTTGAATTACCTCCCCTAATCCCCGCAGTTCGAAAAACACAAATATTAAGCAAAATATTCAACCGATCGATTTTCCTTTTTGCACTCATAATAATTAGAGCATTATTTATCTATGTTCTAAATTTTGTTTTGATTGAGTAAATAATACAGAATTTATACAACATTAAGTATCGCATGATGGGATACGGGGGACTAAAAGTCGCGGGCATCAGCTTAAAGTTAATGTAAAACTGAGTGGAGTACAGCTTTCTACTTTGCTTTTATTTATTATATTATTTTATTTTTTATTTTCAATTATTTATATGACAATTTATAAATGTCACTTGAAACTTAAATAATAGAATTAATTCTGTCAGCTAGCAATTTATTTGAGAAAATAAATATTATAAAATAATTGCCAATTGTTGTGTGTAAGTTGTTAAGCTTTAAGTTTGTTAACTGGTTAGCTGTGATTTTTTGTGTTATGCTTTTTGGAATTGGTAATAAGATATCGAAATGGCTTTAAAGTCTTAACAAAATGTAATTTAATAGAGCTAAATATTTGTGTAGCTGTTGTTGGGGGTTGACACTGAATTTAGGTGGGAGACAAGGGTTAAGGCTTGGATGAGGACTGGAACTGGTACTGGGACTGGGACTGCGACTGCGACTGGGCAAAGCTTATGTTTCAGCTTTTAACTTGAATTGAGACAAAATAATAATAAAAAAAAAATAAAATAAATAAAAAAAGAAAACTTTAAGGATAAGAGATATTTGCCTGTTAACTGCCAAATCAATTAGTTGCACGCAAAAAAACATGCACAAATTTTGTTAGCCCAAAGAAGAGATTTAGAAGAGACTTTGGCATGCGATATACAAAATACGATATACGATATACGACATACGATATACGATATACGATATACGATATACAATATACGAGCTGAGCACAGGACTCTGTATATTTAAAAAAAAGTTTGTGAATCTAATTGAAGCATAAGACTAAACAAAACTTCTCAATCTATTTATTTAATCCTCTTAATCCTTGTAACGTGTATGCAATAATTATGTGTGGCTATATCAAATGGATTTCGTTGTGGATCAGGCATATATATGTACATATATATGCTTGTTCTCTACATGGTATAAATATGTAATCTGTAACACGTGAGGTAATTTATGTCGATGCGATCTGATGTGCTGCCCCTTCGCCCACAGGAGATAAAGTAAAGTAAGCAAGTTGATTGCAACCCTCCAGTGTTGTAGCTAAGAAAATGCTATTTGAGTATAATAAAATTCAATTAGGGGTAAGAAATGTAGAGAAAGGGAGAGAATTGTTAAGATAAGCGTACCAGAAATGCTAAACGTGTCGGCCATTCCCGTTAACTGTTTAAGAGCCAAAACGCGAACACGTTTTTGGGGCGTGTGAATTTTTATTTTTGCATTTATTTTTTTTATTTTTTTTTTTTTTTTTTTGTTGTAAACGCATAAACGAATAGACTACTAGATACCCAATAGAACATATACATATGTTAGAGCCATTAAATGGTAATTTATGTGTGCGGTATATACTCATAAAAAACATACACACACATATATATATATATACATATATAAGATTAAAACTTGGTCAAGAACTGAATTCTGACCTACATTCAACTGACCCGATGAATGAAGAAGGTTCACTTAAATATGTCCCCTTAACGTAAATAGATATAGGTTGGGAATATGGCCAGTTGGAAGTCGATGAATGTATATGTGACACTGACTGGCGCCAGGCACTGTTCGTAGTCGCCTTCTTATCAAATGTGTTGTGAGTCCTTTTCTTTTTTTTTTTTCGTATCTCTGACAGACGCGACACTTGTGAATGAACAACATGCAGGACAATAGCGCCGCTGTGGGTCGTTGTACATATTTATATACTATACCTTAACTGTCCAGTCTGTCGTAGACTCTAGTCAGGATATGGCGATAGTATGGCATAGTATTATGGGCTGGTTTTCAAATTATAGATAGACTAAGGACAGAATGAAAACGGGCAACGGTCAACGAGCAGCAAACATTGTCGCCAACTGGGCAGATCTCATTTTAATTGCACGACCGATCGATCACACGCAGTGTGCCAGGTCATTTGAGTGCATCCTTATGCATCCTTATACTTGTTGTTGCCCCTGTAAATTTCGAGTAGTTGCGTATCGGTTACGGCAAATAATGATCATAATGTTGTACAAGTATCTTTAAGATGCATACGATATTCCTTTAAATGTACTCAACTACCTGCTGTCTACCTGTTCATTGCATTGCTTGATGCTCAAACTGATTTTACTTTTGTTTTTAGCCTCTTTGCCTTTAAAAATGGCAAAGGAAAAGTTAAAAGTTTTGTACAAAATAAAAAAATATGTAATAGATAGAAATAATCATCTAAGACCCCATAAATTATATATATTCTTGATCAGAAAGACAAACCGAGTCGATTTAGCTCTGTCTGTATATCTTATTCTATGAGCTCCTGTTTCTCAGAGACTATAAGAGCTAGAACAACTACGCTATACGAATAAATTTCCTCCCCTGACCCCCGCAGTACAAAAAAACACGATTATTACGCACAATATTCAACCGATCGAATTTCGATTTGGCACACTTAATATTTGGAGCATTCTTTATCTACATTCTAAATTTCGGTTTGATTGAATAAGAAACAAGGAAGTTATACGACATTAAGTATCGCGTTATGGAGCGCGGGTGGCTTAAAGTCGTGTCTGTCGAGCTGTGTATATGTGTTTGTATGTCTATGTATGTAGGCAAAGGGAATGCTCGTAGTCGGGTACACCCTTCTTACCTTCTGTTGCTGTCTTTTTTTCATTCGCAACTCTCGTCTGAGGATTGACCTAAAGGGCTAGTTAATCTGTCCCGTTTTCGATAACATTTTAGTGCTCAATTTTAACTCTACGCCCTTTGTGGTTTTGCTCTTTACAACTGTTTATGGCTTTTATGATTGTGTCGTGGCCGTCTGCATTGTCTGCATTGTCTGTTGTTGTTGTTGTTGTTGTTGTTTGTGCTATTGGCCAAGCCTCTGTACCCTGTACCCTGTACCCTCTATATTCTATACACTATCGTCTATCCTCTATCCTTTAACCTGTACCCTGTTTCATATCGACTGCTGTCTACTGTCTCCTGGCCAGTATAGTGTTTAAGAAATAAATCGAAAAAAAAACCCTTGACTTTGTCCTGCCGCTTTGACTTGAAACTTCTTTGCCTCAATCAACACAAGTGCCTGCTCTCACTCTCATTCCCCAACTCCTTATATCCCCTGCCACAATACTACCCTTACCCTAAGTATAAACAAAAACAACAACTTGTCAATCCTAAAGTCGTTCTGAATGTAATTTAATATGCTATCCAAAAGCGAACCGTATTCATATTGGTTTTTATTTTATCAGACCAGTCAAAAGAGCATTCGACCAGCCTTTTGCTTTGGACAAACCAAAACCAACACCAACACTAGCAACAACACCAGCAACAACACCAGCAACAACAGCAGCAACAGCACCAAAAAAACCATATCAGAAGACGCTATTGGCGTTGTACTCCTCTGGTGTTTCACACTTCGCCCTTGGTTTGGTTTATTCCTTCTTGTTCCAAGAGCATGTCTATGCCGCCGTTTAGATATACATATACATATATATAGATTTGTACAATATATACATATAATATATACATATATTTATCCATAGGTTGAGTGCGTGCACGCGGCCATTAAGGTCTCTGGTTTCCTGAATGTCCGATTGCCTTCGGATTCGTCGCTCATTTAAATATTTTATCATTGATGCGCTGAGAAGACACTAAAGAGAATTTTATATCTTTTCAGTTCGCTACGTTTTTATCACTCGAATGAACAAAAACATTTGTTACCAATCAGAGTTCTTAATTTTACTGCCTGTGTTTGCGACAAAAGTGCCGCTGCGACAAAAGTGCTCGTAGCATTCACTGTATTCACTATATCCAATGTTTCCACTGTATCCATTGGATCCATTGGATCCATTGGATCTTTTGTCGGCTTTGTCGCAGAAATTAGTCGTGTATTCCTTTAAAGCTTGTATTCGGTGCCAGTATCTTAATTGGCTTTGATGCTGCGATGGCCTTTCATAAATTTCAATCTTCAACTGGCAATCTTTAGCTCTCCAACTCCCTCTCTCTCTCTTTCTCATTCTTTGTCAGCCTACTCGATTTTTAAACTTTAACTTTAACATTAACATCGCATTCATTTCTTATATATATATGTATACAATTTTTCTTTTTTTTTTCTTTCTCTCTTTCTCTTCTGTTTACATAATCGTATATATATATATATATAAATTTGTCATTTATAAGTTGTAAAAAGCTGGTAAAATCCCTAATGAGAGTTTCGTCCGAAAACAAATGACATTAACTGTAATGTAAGAATGAAATTAATTGCATTGAGATATGCTTATGTATTCTACATATTTACATCATGATGTTGTTGCTGCTTTTGGCATCTAATCGAAACTAAATGAACATCATTCGAAACAGCAGCAGCATTCCATAGACTCAGCAATCTGTCAATAATCAGAATAATTGCTTTAATTATAATATAAAGAAATAAATAATTGTAGTTATAAAATTTTATTAATTGTTATAGAATATATAAAATATTATATAATTATATTATTTTTATATAATATTAAATATATATTATTATAAGATATAAGATATATATTTAGCTGCCTGGCCGTCGCATTAGAATTTCCTTGAAGAGCTACTCAAGCTTTATGCACTTTGCACTGCAGAATTGTTAATTAAATTAATTAATTTATATAAAGGAAAAGTATTTACTTTCTATCAAATATTGTTAGTAGGAAAAGGGTATATTTTAGTATCCATAAGTGTTTAATATTGTTTATTTATGTATTTCTAATTGTTCTTATTAACTCCTGCAGCTCAGTAAGTATAAAATATATAGTTAGGATTTGGTACGCTGTTTCTAAGTTGCCAAAAGCCGAATAAATTAACTTTAATATTTAAAATAAATAAATAATATTTAGTAAATATTACCAAGCAGGCTTAGTAGAAGATAATTTTATATATTGAGTCCCTTTTTTATCTATCTGAAAAGGTCCATAAGCATCCAATAAGAAACACAAAAGATGCTCATAAATTGACTCCATTATACTGAGAAATATAATTTTTAAACGAAAATCTATGAAATTATAATAAAAATCAAAAATTTTAATATAGACTTTCGTAACTAAATAGTTTATATAAATTATTATTAACAAATCAAAATTCAAAAGTTTACCGAAGAGTCAAATACTTTATATAAAACTATTAATTTATGTTGGAAAACAATTTAATCAAAAAGTTATCTGAAAATTCTTTTTTATATCATCCATTAAAGTCCTTTAAATTTCTTTTGTGTTTCTTATTAAAATTTATAATATATTAAAAATATATAAAAATCACTAATTTTAACTTTAATGCAAGAATTATGTGTAGAATACATTTATAACTTTTATCTTTATGTACCTTAAAATGATTCGAATAATTTTTTAAATGTGTTTTTTTATCTGATATTTTTCAACCGCATTTGCATAAAAGATGCAGTCTATAAAGAAGTTCATTCCGAATGAATTAAACCGATCTTAAATGAATTAATCCGATCTTAAAGTTAAGCTTGAACTGATCTTAATTGAGCATAGATTTTATATAGACTTTAACTGTTTGATAAACATTTAACTTTCCCATCCAAATGCAACATTTAACGACTAATAAAAATTCTATTAGAGTGACAAAATGTTTGAGATAAAATCGAATTTTTAATTTATATTATACAGTAATTACTTTTAAATAGTTAAATTTCAAATCAAATCATTAAAGATAATTATATAAATTGTATATATATATTTATTGTTATAGTAAATTATGCAGTTATATTATAACTCTCTAAGAATGAGAATGGAATGCACTTTGAACAATGCAAAAATAAATGACAAATTGAAGCACATAAATTGAAAAGACAGTTGAAACCGAAGGAATGTCAACTGCTCATGCCAAATGTCATGGAATTGGAATTGAAATTGGAATTGGAGCAGTTGCTTGGCAGCCAGTCCACCTTTTGGATAGAATTATGTTAACTAGCGGAAGAAACGATCCCGAAGCGACAGAGAGGCACAGACAGAGCGATCAAAATTTATGCAGAGCATCGACCCGGGGCGCAGGGCATAATTTATGTGTCTTTATGTCAGGGGAGTCTATATATATATATATATATATATCCAGATATATCCTATAGTAAATGTATACACAAAATGTCACGGTTATAATGCTAAATGTATAGAAATGTATGAGAGTACAGAGAGTGAGAAAAGGACTGATGAGTGGAGGGGGCGACAGAGAATGACACAGGAAGGAAGGATAAATGGACAGGGCAAGCAAGCTGGCTAGTTGGCTATCTGGCTATCTGGCTATCTGGGTAAATGGCTAACTGGCTAACTGGATGGCAGGAAGAAGGACAGATAGAAAGAATGAAAGAAAGGAAGGACGAACGGACGGACGGACGGACGGAAGGAAGGAAGGAAGGGAGCGAGTGTCTCCCGCAAAAATGAAACGCAGCATATTGGGAAAATTTCACGGTCATTTGCCCGCTGGCCAACTGACTGGTCACCGGCCACTGGTCAGGGGCTAATTTATAGAGCGATTCGGTGGGTGTTTGTTTATTTATGTATTTACTGTACTATGAGATTCAATTTATGCAGGCAGAGGGATAAGTGAGGGGGAGCAACAGCAACAGGGAACTAAATGTCGAGCAATAAGAACTGTGCACAGTATATTAGAGCATGAGAGTAGAGAGTAGGGGGAGAAAACGAGAGTTACTGTGGAGTATGGGGAATGCGTGAAGTGCGTAAAGTGCGTGAAGTGCGGCTGTGTTGCAGGTAAGGTAAATTGAAAAATGGACATTTGTTGTTACAGATCCATTGACTCATTTACGACTGCCAGCAAAAACAGTTGTGCCCACTTTTACTGTGTGTGTGTGTATGTGTGTGTGTGTGTGTGTGCTGCTCCAGTAATAACAAGCCCCGGAGGGAACGCGGCCAAGTGGTGGGTCGGCTTTGGCTTTTCAGCTTAGATAAGCCGGCTGCTGTTGCTGCTGCTGCTGCTGCTGTTGCTGCTGTTGCTATCTTCACTGTGACAGACGGCGCGCCACTCGCCGCGACCAAGTGCTGCTGAGACACTGTTTGGCGTATAACGGGCAGCGGGTAGCGGGCTGCGGGTAGTGGGCTTGAACACGGGGGTTGTTTGGCTGCTGGTTTGACATGCAGATGTGACGAGCTCGGATTTGTCTCGTGTATCTTTTATATATATTTTGTGTTGGGATGTTCAACGTTTTCGTTTTCGTTTTCGCTTTCGATTTAGTTTTTTGTGTATTTTTTTTTTTTTTTTTTGTTTGCCTCTCCGTTCATTTTCATTTTCTTTCTTATTGCTAGGCCTGTGACAAGGACAACTTGATTTTTTGTTTTGAGCGATGCGCTTTTTTTTATTCCTTCCGTTTGGTGGGGCGATTTTGAAATCCTTTTCAGAAGTTGACAAGGTCCGCACCCAAAACGACAAACGCTGTAGACCAGATTGCAAATGTTACCGGGGTAGGGGTGTGGTAGGGGGTACAAGGTTGATGTTGACAACAACAAAAGTGTTAGCGAGTGCATTTGACACTTTGTAGTTGATGGATTACGCTTAATTATTGATTAAATGGGCTTGTACTTGTCAACCCAATGTAAAAATCCATTACGAATATTTGAATATTGCTCGGTGCCGAGCAAGAAAATTAGATTTAAATTTTTTTTTTTTTTATTTCAAAATTTTATATTTTGTTTTTTTCTTTCACGAATTTATAATTTGACATACGCTTGCCGCGCACTTGATGGATGCAAATGTGGTAGAATGTGTTAAGGCAGAAGGAGAATGATTGAAGTTTTGTGGCTGTGGCTGTGGCAGTGGCAGTGGCTGTGGCAGTGGCAGTGGCTGTGGCAGTGTCTTGCCTGCTGCAAGTGTGCATTGTGTTAAGGGCCAGAGTCATTCAGAGGTTCTGAAATTGACATCAATGTCAATTGATATCGATGCGAAGCGCCTCTTTCAAACATTTTTGTTTACTACCAAATATATATATATGTGTGTGTGTATGGCTGTGTGAGTATGGGTGTGTGTGTGTGTGTGTGTGTGTGTGTGTGTGTGTGTGTGTGTGTGTGTGTCCCAAGCAATATTGGGACCGGTACGGGTCGTGGCCATGGTCACGCACTGAAATACTGATATACTGAAATACTGAAACACTGAAACACTGAAACTGAGAGCCAGCAATGTCGATTAAAGCGATAACGCGGAGCCTTTAGGAGATGCCGCGTCGTTATTTTTCGGTTGTCGCTTCATCTGCTCTGATTAATTCTCTGTGATGAATGCCGCAGCCACTTGCTACGTTGTTACGTTGTGTTGCTTGCTTTGCTTTGCTTTGCGTTCACTGTACAGAGAAGAGGAAGAGGAGCTTTGATTTATCGACATACCGATTGACCAAACCCAGAGACGCCATTTTGTACAAATTTTAAAGCATATAATATAAGTTCATCGAATGCCACTACGACTTACCATACCTAGATGCAGCTTACCAAATTAAGCTAAACTCTGCTCTACTGCTACCACTATAACTGTCATTTAACTAACTGCAATCTGCAGCTTTTAACGTATACGCTTGAAGCTTTGGTGTGGCATCCAGCTTGAAAGCTTTTCACAAAAGTGCAGCAAGGCACCGCTCCGTTACTTGTTAGTTGCCGAATTGAGAACAAAAAAAGCTTTGCACATTGCAGGTATCATCGGGAAGTTTTTCTCTTATTCTTATCTATGTAGGGACAATGCTTACAGCTTACAGCTTCCACACGAAAAGCTATTCGATAATATTTTTTCATACTGTGCATAACACTATTTATTTTTTTTTTGTTATTTTCGTTTTACTCAGATTATTAATTAATTTCCTATTATGCATTATATTAGGGCACACAATGCATGCAAATTTCCCACTATTTCTCCTATAAATAGGTACCAGGCCAACGCAAGCACCGCCCGTTAAAAAATGGCTGCGCATTTATCTGCGGCCCTTGCGCCATGTGCATGAAGAGTACAGCTAGCTGAACGTTACCATCAGCATGGGCTCTTGCTATCTCTGCAAAGACTTTTTCCCCTCAGCACACAAGCGCACACACACATATAAATACAAATAAGACTTCGTGCTGCTGTTGTTGTTGTTGCTGTTGTTGCTGTTGTTGCTGTTGTTGTTGTTGTTGCTGTTCTTTCTTTTCTTTTTGCCGCAACAATAAACAGTACAAAAATTTAATCGATGTTTTACAATTCTAATATGCCAGTGTATAAGCCCAATCCTGGCACTCAAACACACACACACACACACACACACACACACACACATACACGCACGTGTCCACATACTTACAAAGCATGCGTATGTGTGTATGTACATATGTATTCATCATATCGTAACGTAAATTTAACAAAGAAATACAAATCGCTAAATTGCCACGAAAAATGTGTTACTTTAATTTTATATACATGTATTTGTGTGTGAATGTGTTTATGGATTATGCATATCAGTTATAATATATAAATTTAATTATATATATATATTTTTACACACTCATACATAGTTAAATATACAACAAACAACAGAAACTGCTAGAAATGCACGGAAAAGTACAAAGAAATTAATTTAATTGCAGCGAAAATTAATTATCAAATAATTTATAATATAATAAAATATAGAAAAATAATTTAATAAAGTATATGAAACTGTAAGCAATAATAAAAAAATAATACATTTCAATTTATTTTTAGATTTCTATATATTTTATTTATTTGTATTTATTACTTCAATAAAAATATTTAAATCATATCACATATAGCTCTGTCTCAGTCTCTCATTTGCTTTCCCATTTGTATGTGTATGTGTATAGGCATAAACTGTGTAAAAAATAAAACCACAAAATTTCCATTTAATTAGCTTAAATATATATTTTTAATTAGCATATTAATTACACAGGGATTTCATGAATATTAAAATTTATATAGCATTAAAGTGCTTTAGGCATCAACATTTATATTTTACATTGACAAGAAAAATTTTAAATATCTTAAAGCCAACAGTATTGTGTATGTAAATGTGTGTGCATATATCTTAAATCTTTTTTTATATCTATATATATATAGCCTTTAAGTACATCAAAATAGTGTCTTAAGGATATTTTCTTATTCCTTCCGATGCGACAAGCTCCGCCCATCGAAGGCATAAAATAATCGTAAAGACTTTAAAGGGCATGTCAATCATTCAGTTTAAGATATAGCTTCATTTAAAGCCGCATTTAAAATCGACTTACTAAATCTTAAAGCCGAATGTTTTCAGACATATATAATAACAGTATTATATTATAATACAGATTCCTTATTTTAATATAATAAGAAAGAGACTCACTTAAAGAGATATATTATTTTCTATCAAACTGAATTCTATTGAAAGACTTTGCAGCATTAAATTATGTGGCAAATGCATTGAAGTTGCGAGTTTTATGGACACAAATTGAAAATATAAGCTATACATATATACTAAACATATATATATATATATATATATACTATATATATCTATACACATAAGAAAGATTTAAACTCTTGAAATTGCTTCATATCTTTAAGTTAAAATTGTTAAAGAATTGGTAGTAAATATTTATGGCTTAAAGGAACCATTTTGCCAGGCTTCTGCTGCCACATTATGGACTGGCAAAAAATGCATAAATTTTCTTTGTTAGCAACTATATATATATATATATATATTTGAAAATATATTTTACTCATTTTCATTTTTATTTTCATAAATTTCATGCACTTTTCCATTTCCTTTAATAAAATTTAAAGTCCAAAAAATAAAACAAAAACTTCAAAGTGTTAAACGAGTATGAAACTGAAAAATATAAATACTAAATCATCATAAAGGTAAATAAACCTTAAAGCAATAAAATAAAAGTATTACTTAAATTGAGAACGGAACTTTAATTATACAGTTAATTATGTTTCGTCCCGGTTGAGGAGTTCTTTAAATGGCCAAGTCATTTGGGCAACTGAACCCAAGGGTTACGGCTCTCAATTCCTGGCAAGAGTTCTTTCTTCACATCATCATTTTTTCTTCTTCTTCTTTTTTGCTACATTTTCATTACTTCATTTTGTTTTACTTTTCACCTTTTTTTTTGCCAAAAAGGTGTATAACCTCAAACATAACTCTTTATTATAAATAGAATTATAATTAGAAATATAATTATTATAAGCGAGCGCATTAGCTGCTGAAATATCACATGAAATTTGTTAATTAAAATTAAATAATTATCCAAAATAATTATTTTTGCTAAAATTACATAAACTGCAGCGTGTCATTATACTTGTTAATTATGTTAAATTCAATTTATTAATGTATTAATTTTTGTTCTATTTTAAATTTAATTTAACTGAAAAGAAAGACAACAATGGAAATTATATATTTAAATTAAGAGAGATATTTATAGCTATATACTATAAATATACATATGTTATATATATATATATGTATATTTGTATATAATTTAATATAATTTGTATCTTAAGTGTTTGTGATTTTCATTGATTTAATGACTTAAACGTTTGTTGCTAATTAACATTTAATTGATTGATAAAGTGTTTTAATAATGAGTAGATGTTTTAGAGTATCTTTTTCGAGGTTATCGAATGCAAGTTTTAGTATGTATTTAAGACTGGTATAAAACTAATTTAATATAAACTTAATGTGCACCTAATGAGTATCTTTTTTTAACTACTAACTTATAAACATAAGCTTAAGATTAATGCAATAAAAATGGCAAATAGCTTGTAGAAGTTTTTCTCCTTTAAAATCGCATTATAATTTGGCATCTATAAATGTATTTAAAACTTAAACTAAATTGCTTAATTATATAAATTAAATATATATTAATTACTAAGAGTATGTATAGAAGAAGAAGACTTTGAAGTTAACATACGAAATTTATTTATAAAAGATTTTACTAAGCCTTAAAATTCTTAACTTAAATTCTATTCGGCGGCTCTCATTTCACAGCGGTTAAAGGTTACTTACTTCATATCATAGATATAATTAAGCACTTAATGAAAATATAATTAATTTATATAGTATAATAAATAATTGATTTTAATATGTAATAAAAAATAGTAACAATGCAATATATATACAATTAATTATATAAAATATTGCATTCTTAGCTAAAAACTTTTTGAAATAGAAACAAACTTTAAACTTTAAACTAGGCAGAAACACTTTATATATAATAATAGCTATACATATATATAATAAGCAGCACTACTTTAAACGCTTCCAATTTAAAGGATGTAGTACAAAAGACTCTACCATTTATATATAATCTATCAACAATTTCCTTCATTAAAGTTGTATGGAGCTCGCGTCTATTTTCTTTCTCTGTATAAAGTGAGTTAACAGCTGTCTATATAATAGACTCTAGAAACTAAATAATTGCTTTAAAATTGCAATATCTAATTTTTCATAATGAAGAACTATATTATTTGTCTTTTAAATATAAATTTAATGTCATAAATATTAAATTTATTTTATGTTAATTTTCCCTCGCAATATTATCTCTATGTGCAGTGGTCAGAGGAAAGGCTCAAATAATTGTACGACTAATGGGAAAACAAATGGGGGGAAAAACCCAAAAACAATAATCTAACCGTAGTTTCTGACCAAAACCAGAACTGTTGTTACCAATTTCATGTTTGGGGCGTAAAACAATGTTAAATCATAACTATTCTCAGGACTCTAACAAAAACAAAGCTCCGTCCAACCGCTGCCGTAACGAAATTTTCTGTCCTAATGGCAAATGCTACACATACATATACAACTATATATATATATATATAGTTGTAAGATACCTTTTAATGTCAAATGTTCTAACTAAGCCAAACACACATATGTATGTATGTGTTTGTGTGTCTAACCAGGCCTGTTACGTATCTAAAGTTTTAAATTTCGGACATTTGTCCGTCACAACCCGGGGCCAGCGATGCGCAAGGGTTGAACTCGGACACCTCGACCTGAGCATGAACAGACAGAGATATATACCGACACACACGAATATATATATATGTATATATAAATGTGTAAGTATACTTATATGTATATTCATGTGTGGGAGTGTGTGTGTGAGTGTGTGTAGCAACCGCCAACCCGAGGGACTGAAGGACGTGTATGAATGTGCAGGCCTAAGACAACTACGTCCATTGTAGTAGTAGTGCCTGTGGCAAATGGCAGTAGCTGTGGCTGTGGCAGCGGCCGAGACAGAGGCAGAGGCAGTGGCAGTGGCAACATCAGCCTCAACGGTGACAACGAGAGTCCTTGTAGTTAGCAGAATGTAGTTTGTTTGACATCTATTTAAAAGTTTAATCGGATGAGTGTAGTCTGCGTGGTTAGGCTGACCAAAACACAGTGTTTTACATTGTCATTGACTTTCGGCATCGGCACCAAAAAGCGACAGGTGTAACGTTTGAGCGTGAGATTGACCTTACCAGGTGATAGCTGAAAGTTGAAGCTACTGCTGTTGGTTGCTTTTGGTAATGGTAATGGTGATATTTGGTGTTGATATTGTTGATATTGTTGCTGTTGATGCCTGTCAACTAACACATTTTAAACAACATTTCTGGTGGGCTTTAAGTTTTACGTTTTACGCTTGAAGCGCCCCAACGACGCCACTCACACTAACCCACACATACACAGACACACACACATAGACACATACAGTAGTACACCCAGTTTGAAGTTAAAACATCTCGATAAGCAACAGCAATATCACCTAGGAGTTGAGTTAATGTCAGCCTGTCGCCAACACCACTTGAGTCCATTGATCGTTGTATATATATCATATGAACGGATCACTAACAAACTGGCAAAGAGGCATGAATGTGGGCGGGGAGGTGGTGTCAATACTGTCCAATACAACGCCAGATGATAGCTTTAATATTTGTAACAATATGAAACAGAACAGATAGTTGGAGTTAAAGTTATAGCAATAGAGATATCGGCTACTACTATTGTACCCACAACTATACATACTATATATACACAGTCACATAATCAAAATCACAGTCACAATCACAATCACAATCATCATCACCATCACCATCATCATCACCATCACCGTCACCATCATATTCACATGCATATCCAGGTAAGTGACCATGTCTTATCTATCCATAGATGAGTCGCCGGGTAATTGTCGGCAAATGTTTGTTTGTTTGTGCTTATGTTTGCTCTTTGCCGCTATCTCTAGAGTCGGAAACTTGAAATGCATGAATTGAACACTTTGTCTGAGTATCAGACAACAAGAATGGGTATTCAAATGTTATCAATGACAACAATAGCCACACGGCAATACATTGACATTTACACACTTACTTATACATACATACATACATACATACATATACATATTTACTTGCATTTACTTTAACAACATAGTTTCCACCTACAAATAGTTTCTCCTGCTTCAACCAGCTCCAACATTTCGGGTAAGTGCGAAACTTTTAATTAAATGCCTAATAGATGTTTGTCACTCTTGTGCGGCGATTAATAGCTTCAGTTTGAAATCGAGTTCGATTTCATTCCGTCTCGTGATCTTCTGTGTGTCATGTCTATATGGTCAGCAATTAATTTTCACCTGACGACGAAGGCGTTGAGTACTTGCTTGTCTGCAAAGCAAACATACACACACACACACACATCACAAGCTAACTTTAACACATTGTTCATGTATATATATATATATATATATTTATAGATATATATATATATATGTATACTGTGCAATTGCCTTTGCATTTGCTTTGGCAGCCTTCGCATGGAAAACTTTCTGCACTTTGAACGTTAGAAAAGGCCTCGTCGCTGGCTTCCATTTGATTTGCCGACAAACGATAAGCTGGCGCCTGCATTGGTAGAAGCCTCAATATAAATATATATATATATATATATATACATATATAAATATAGATATATATATATATAAAAGGTTTATGTGTCATTTGATGTTCTGATGGACATGCCTTCATACATTTATGCAGATAAATTTTAATTTCCTTTGACCAATTGATTTGATATACTTTTAATTTAATTAATTAAAAAAGGCCAATAAAAAAAAATCAAAAAAAAAATAAAATAAACTAATATAAAAAAAATTTCAAGACAAAATCTACCAATTAGTATAAACGTATATCTACCTAATCCGAAACTTACTGCATAATATCTATATAAATATAATGCGTAACACATTTTTCTGATTAATCAATGAAACATTTCAATTTCAATCAAGCAAGCGTCAGCTTTATGTTGATTAAAAAATTAAATATATATGCTAGATATTGTTAATATCTTAATATTTAATTATATTTCCTTATAATAACAATGATTGCCTCTATGTATATATGGGGAATTATGATAAATTCCCAGTTTTTTATTTTTTTCTTTTTGTGTGTTCATACTTCTTAATTAAACTTTGCTGTAGCTTATGGAATTGGAATTCTTTACTTTTTTAATAAATATATTTAAATGCAAATAAACAATAATATAAATAAATAAATGATTTAATTTATTCTTAAGTTATATAAATAAGATTATGTAATATCAAGGTAGAACCATAGTAATTATTGTCTATAAAATATGCCAAAGTAAAATCTACATGTTACATTTTTCAAGTAAAATTGACTAAATTTGATATTAAATGTATACTTCTTTTTCTAGTAAATATTTATTTATTATATTTTAGATATTAAAATTAAAACTTAAACTTTCATTTGCTTTATATAACATTCCTTAGAATTATATTATTAAATCGAATTATATACATTTGATTAAAAACAACTTATTTTACATAAATTTTTACTATGATGCTTTTACTTTTATATTTTTATACATATTTGTAGATTTATATATATATATATAAAACTGCCTTTTATATCGTACTATATACTCATCAGAATACTGAAGATTTCATAGGAATACTTGAAGTTTTATCTTATTAAAGTAACCTCACCCATCGATGAGTTATAAGAGTAAGTTGGGCAACTCATCAAAGAGTACCAGCTTCGATTACTATTATATGTTATGTGTATATATATTATATGTTGTGGCATATTTAATTACAATTTTTAATTTTATTATTAACACACCCACAGAACATCTGCTTAATTTAAAAATCGATATTGAAAGAGACAAAAGAAAAGAAAATAAAACTAAAAATCGTGTTGAATAAAAAATGATTGAAAATAAAGACAAAAATAATAAATAAAAAATAAAAATAAAATAAAATAATATATAGAAGTATACAAGTTGAAACTTTACTTAAATTTAATTGAAAGTTATTTACTATATAGAAGTATAGGGTGGTCCACAAGAGATTTGCGTTTTAAAATCGCTATAAAAAAACAACGAGTATATATTTTTCAAAATTTTCTTTTTAACCATTTCGTAAACCGCAAATCTTCTACTAAATATCTGACACATTGACAATGACATTCGAAATGTTAAAGTCAAAATTATCGATAGTTCAAAAAGCAAACGCTAGATGGGCCACCCTGTATTACATATCGAAATATGTCAGAGAATTGAATTGAAGTCGATGTAAAATTTTCATAGTTTCAAATTAATTGGCAATAATGAAAAGAATATGTATAGAACATATATATATATATATATACTGCTGATGTCAAAAAAAGAAAAGATATACATATGTACGGATATGGTATATATTTACATATATATGTATGTATATACATATGTACACATATAATATTATTTTGTTTAAGCACTTTGTAGTGTTATCACCTTTCGTTGTTTGCTAAACTAAAGCGCCGCAGCACCTGATCGAAGCGAATGTCTATATATGATATACATATATATATATAAGTATATATATATAAGTATATATACAGGTATAGGAAGCAATGCTGAATGGTCGTTACTTGGTCAATTAACTCTGCTGACAGAGACAGTAAGCCAAAATACTTGTCAAGCATTTCCTACTTTTTTTTTGTGCTTAACGCTTATATGATATATGTAGAAATGTAAAGAGAAAGAAGGAGTAAAAGAGAGAGAGAGAGAGAGAGAGTAGAAAGGGCAAAAAATTAAGCTATATATTGGGTATGTGTGTGTGTGTATGTGTGTGTATATACATGTGATTTCATTGAGTAAAAAAGAATTGCACATTTGTCACAGTTTGTCGCAGTTTATTAATGAAGCAAAATAAAAAAAAAACAGTTTTCTTTTTTGTCTTTTGCTTCTTTCCTCTTCTTTAGTTGCGTTTCGCTGGCAAGTTCAAATTCCATATTCAGTTCGGAATCTATTTACGTTGCGAACCACTTATGCGAACTAATTGGTTCCATAATGGAACCAGAGCCATTACAAAGCGCTTTTGTTTACATTTACATTTGAAATGCAAATACATTGTGCTCGTAATTAAATGAAAATTATGTGATTTGCGCTAAGGCAAATCCAAAGGCAAAGGAGAAGGAGAAGGCAAAGCAAATACCCAAAGCAAAAGGCAGCAACAAACTGGGCGGTCGGACCCCACAGCAAGTTAAATGAAGAGAGTGCCCCTTTGGCCCTCTATAAGTCAGTTGCTGAATAATCCCTTTACACCCGCTTAACTATACTCCTATGCCACACAAACGGCAGCAACGGCAGCAACTGCAGCAACTGCATCAACTGCAGCAGCGACTGAAATATGATCAGCGATCGCATTTACAAACACACAAAATGTAATCGCGGAGAGAGGTTTGTAGTCATAGTTAGTGCAACGTTTGCAATTCTTGTCCGCCACTGATACTGTGGATACTTGGGAGTGGGATCGGGCATGGAAGTGGAATTCAAATTGGGTATATGCTAGCATGCATGATGGTAGGGGCTAAAGAGGAACAAGAACGGGCCGCGGCTGCAGTTTTGTATAAGTTTCTTTTCATTTTTTTTTTTTTTTGATTTGCTACTTTGGTGGTCCCAATAGCCCATCCGGTCCGTTGTATCGGTACAGTGGGACAGTAGAACAGTGGGACAGACAGGCCTGAAACTGTTGTCGACGCCTAACACACAAGTGCCAGCTGCCTCTACAGTCCACTGGCAACTGGCAACTGCCTAGTCTTTGGCTATATTGAGATTCCGGTATGGTGTAAGAATGTCGCGATAGCTCTTTGCATTAAGCATTTAGCATTTAGCATTTAACATTTGCTTATTCGTTGGGTTAACGCTTATGAGTGCGCTTTGATAATCATGAATAAAATTATGAATTTGCTTACGAGTTTTGCACATTTACAACGGTTCATGCTTAATTGGCAAAATGTGATTCATTTGCCGCAATTCATTTGCACTTTCGTTTTGTTCTTGTTGTTGTTATTTTGTTTGTTTCATTTTTGTTAATTTTGCTTTTGCTTTTGTTTGTTTCTCTTTCAGCAACTGTGCGCGTTTTTCATTTTATTTCTTTCTTTTTTTTATTTTATTTCATTAGTAAACAAACGCCAAATGGACTTTTGTAATCGATTCCAGTTCCGTAAAAATCGCGTGTGCTAACATATATATATATATATATATATATATATTATCGTCTCTATACTCATTAATATTGTATGGAACAAGTTAATTACTCGTACTCATTCTACTTAACTAAAATCACACATACTTACTAGCACACTCTCTCTCTCTCTCTCTCTCTCTCTCTGTCTCTCTTTTTGAATTTCATTCTGTTATAATGTATTCAATTTAGCTTATGTCTTAGGCGATTTCAATTATAAATAATAGCTATAGGCTATGCAACAAAAGATTTAACCACAATCCATAGATCCATACTTTATAACATTTGATAGGAAATTAATATAGAAATTAAGCCAGAAATTATAGTCAAAATTATGACCGATATTATGGCAGTTAAGAGTAATCGAAAATTGCAACTCATAGCTCTTCTTGTCACTGTCACAGGGAGTCATAAATACGTCATGTTTAATTACATTACTTTTATTGAAAGTAATGAGCAATTGCCAATATTCATTGCAATCCTCCTGTTTACATATATATGCAATATGCCATATGCCATATGCCATATGCCATATGCCATGTGCAATATGCAATGAAATTCAAGAGTTTCAAATTGAATGACATTCAATGCATGAAATTGCATTTGAATTAAGTCTTATTGTAATTGTTATTAAATGATTTATTAGTCAATTGTTTAGATTATTTCTTCTACATTTAGGTTAGAGCAAACCTTATTTCAAACCTTAGTACTTACTTAATTCATGCCACAAATCGCATTGGCATACAATTCCCAAGGATTTCCAGGTTAATAAAGTTTGAAATTTTAACCTCATTTTATTCATTTTATTTATATGATTTATACTATAAATATTTATAAAATTATTTTCTTTATTTTATATATATTTTTTATATTATTTATATTATTTTTATTATTTATATTATTTATATTATTTATATTATTTATATTATTTATATTATTTATATTATTTATATTATTTATATTATTTATATTATTTATATTATTTATATTATTTATATTATTTATATTATTTATATTATTTATATTATTTATATTATTTATATTATTTATATTATTTATATTATTTATATTATTTATATTATTTATATTATTTATATTATTTATATTATTTATATTATTTATATTATTTATATTATTTATATTATTTATATTATTTATATTATTTATATTATTTATATTATTTATATTATTTATATTATTTATATTATTTATATTATTTATATTATTTATATTATTTATATTATTTATATTATTTATATTATTTATATTATTTATATTATTTATGTAATTTATATTATTTATTTTATTTATATTATTTATATAATTTATTTCATTAATATTATTTATATTACTTATTTTATTTATTTATATATTTTTATTTAATTTAAATTTATTATATTTATAATATTTATTATTTGTATTATATTTATTATATATTTGTTATATTTATTATATTTATTATATATATTATATTTACTATATTTACGATATATATTATATTTATAATATTTATTATATATATTGAATTTATTATATTAATTAAATTTATTATATTTATTATATTTATTATATTTATTATATTTATTATATTTATAATATTTATTATATTTATTATATTTATTATATTTATTATATTTATTATATTTATTATATTTATTATATTTATTATATTTATTATATTTATTATATTTATTATATTTATTATATTTATTATAATTATTATATTTATTATTTTTATTATATTTATTATATTTATTATAATTATTATATTTATAATATTTATTATATTTATAATATTTATTATTTATATTATATTTATTATATTTATTATTTAAATTATATTTATTTTATTTATTATATTTACTAAATTTATTACATTTATTATATTTATTATATTTGTTATATTTATTATACTTATTTTATTTTATTTAATTTAATTATTTTATTTTTATTTTTATTTTTTTTATTTTTATATTTCATACTAAAATCAGACCGATTTATAATTTTTATTTATTTGAATGCTAAACCTTGAAATATTTTGTATATGTTGTATATAAACAGTCAGTATATACCAGTAAGATATTATGTATTCGTTTGTATCTGTTGATTCCCATGGGGCTGTTGATTTTTAAATATCTAGACAGAAATTCCTTTTATCGTCATTACCTTTAGCCAGAGCATGGCCCAAACAAACACAAACACAAATACAAACAAGCTAACAACTTTGATAGTCCATTAGTAGCTTAAACAGTTGTTGGTAATTTCAGTTAAATTTTTTTTATATATATATATATATATATATATATATATATGTATATAAGTACATAGTTTTAGTTGATTTATTTACTAACTAACAGTTCTGGTTATGTTTGCTTTGAAAAGAGTATTAGGCATAATTTTGATAAGTTATTAAATATTGAATAAGTATTTATATGCTTAACTTAAATTTGATTTGAATAAGCTCTCATTCACTCACTCTCTGTCGCTATGGTGTGTCTCTTTCTCACAGAGAGAGAGAGAAAACAAAAACTGTAAATATGTATGACTTTTAGATAGGTCTGCGACTTAAAGCAAACATTGTGGAAACTTTCGCGTCTGGATTCTTAATTCAACAGAACACGCAAAGTTAATAAATTTCAAAGTGAATATGTTTTTACCAACATGCACTTAGTCCGCTTGAACGGCAGCTTGCCTCATTCCCGTTGGAACGACGGACGACGGACGGCGGACAACGGACAGCTGACAGAGGAGTGAGGCTTGAGGAACTGAGAAACATTGGACGTTGGACGTTTGGTATGAAGTTGAACGGTAGACGAGGAACGTTACTGAAATAACCAAGGAAGCCTCATCATGATGACTGTAAAGAAGCAGCAGCAACACCAACAACAAACACCAGCAACAGCAGCAGCAGCAACAGCAGCAGCAAATGTTGAAAGCAGAATGGAAATGTTGCTTGCGGCGTGGCTACATTGTTTGCAACTACAAGTAATTAATTTTACCACTACAAGGTTTTAATGACTTCTAAAAAGTTTTTAGCACTGCTGGATAATCCGGCCTGGTCCGCTCTAAGTCAACACTGTGGCGGCCATAGTAAAGTAGTATGCAGTGGGTGGGGGATATTTTTGGGGGTTTGGGGTGTGGGCGTGTACCGACAAAAGCCTACGACTATTGTGCTACAAGCTTGTAAAAATAAATGCGGACCTTAGGCTGAAGTCAGAGCCAGTGCCACAGCCAGTGCCACAGCCAGTGCTAGAGCCAGAGCCAATGCCTGCTGGCTGGTTGACTGGGTGACTCTGGCAGGTTAGCTGTTTGCCTGGTCCGCCGTCTGTCGTCTGGCAGAAACATCTAAAGGACAGGGCCAGCCGCAAGGCCAAGATTGAGTCATGCAGTGGACACAACGTGCGGTTTTGGTTTGTTGATATAATTTGAATTTTAGGGTGTAATTACGGCCATAAATGTATTTGCCGCTTAATGGTCTTTTGGACAACACACACCACACACCACACACACAACACACAACATACAAACACACAGCATCTCAGTCAAAAGTGAAAGAGAGTGCTTGAGAGTGAGAGTGATAGAGAGAGAGGCCACCCAGGCAAACGTTGCCGGCGGTCGTTGCTTGTCTTTGGCTATATGTTGTATGTGTGGGGGTTAGGGTGTATCTTGTTTCAGTTTTTAGACCTTTCCCTTCTACCCCTGCACCACAACTACACCCCCACATACAGTGTATAAGCAACATTTAAACTACAAAGTGCTAAAGCTGTAAATATGCATACAAGTTGTGAGGGAATGCAAGTCGAAATCAAACTGAAGTTGGGCGCCGCATTGCCATATAAATCCGTATCCGAATCCATATCAAAATCTGTATATAAATGCGTATTAATTTGCAATACCATAAAACTGACTGATAATCCTTATACACACACACACACACACAATAATATATATCCCTAAATGTATACACTTAGTAAGCAAAAATGAACCCTTGACCAGAAGTTATTAATTAGGAGCAAAGGATCTTGAAATGTGCGTGCCGTGTCTGTTTCTTGCCAAGCTTCAATGCAGTACGATAATGGGCTACATGCTTGTACATACACATATCTATCTATATATAAATGTATATATATATATATATATATATATATTGGTAGCTGGATGCTTGAGTATGGGATATGGGTATATGGGAACTTTGGTACCAAATGATGATGATGATGATGGGATCTGTTTATATGGGAGTTCGAAGCGGGACATGGAACTTTGGAGTTTTGGTTAGCCAGGCTTTTGTTTTTTGTATTTTATTTATATATATTTATATATATATGTGTGTGTGTGTTGGCAAATGTGGCCAAAACTGACGACAGCTTGCTGTCGCCGTGTACTGCTGCTGCTGCTGCTGCTGCTGCTGCTGCTGCTGTGGCTGTGGCTGTTGTTGTTGTTGCAGTTGCTGGTGTTGAATGGCGGCAGCGAAGGTGGTTGCAAAAAAACAAAAAGAGCAGAGAACACTCTGAATTATAAACATTTTAAATTGAAATAACGTGTCGCAATTTTTTTTGTCGCTGTGCTCCTTGCCACCAAAAAAAATAAAAAATCAAGAAAAAAAAAAAACAACAACAACTACAACAGAGGGTCGAACAGAGCTGAAAACTTCAAAAACGTCGTTAACGCTTACCTACCGCGCATTCAGCAATCGAATACGATTGATCTCACACTCTGCCCGTACCATAATAGTAGTAGTAGTAGTAGTAGTAGTAGTAGTAGTAGTAGTAGTATATATCGAGTGGGTCGGGTGCCAGTGGAGCAACGGCAGTGGCAAGAATGACAATAGTAGCAGCAACAACAGCAACAGCAACAGCAACAGGACAGGAGACAGAGACAGACCGGACAGTAAAACAGT
Organism: Zygothrica quintamaculata; assembly: GCA_037044455.1. Classification (NCBI taxonomy): domain Eukaryota; kingdom Metazoa; phylum Arthropoda; class Insecta; order Diptera; family Drosophilidae; genus Zygothrica; species Zygothrica quintamaculata. Next base: position 226,492 of record JBAMBS010001229.1, read on the forward strand.
CGCAGGAAGTGAGTTTGGGGGCCTGGGCCCTCATTTTGGTACTGCCTGTCCTCGCGTGTTGCCAGTTTGGTTTACCGATGACGATGATGATGATGATGGTGAGGTGTTGGTGGTGCTAGCAGCTATGGTGACGGTGACGGTGACGGTGATGGTGACGGTGACGGTGACGGTGGCATAGGTGGCAATGACAATCGCGACCGGATGCTTCAAATCAGATATTGTTTTACTTTGCGCCTTCATTCAGCATTTTGGATTTCGATTGTCAGCGTGTCTGTGTCGCTGTTGTTGCTTTTTGTATTCTTTTTTTGTTGTTGTTGTTGCTGTTGTTGTTTGTTTCGTTTTTTGTTCCTTTACTTTTGTCTCGACGATACGCGAAATGTTAAAGCAGCAGCAACGACCAAAAACCCAACGCCAACATCAACGCTTGCAATTTGAGCAACTTGCGGATTAAATAAATGTGTCGCGACTGCATTAAGGCTTTAGCTCTTGTTGTTGTTGTTGTTACTTTGCTTCATCTTCTTCTTCATCATTATGAACATCATTATCACCAACATCATCCTCAACATCATTATGGTCTTTGCTGTTAAAGTTAAAGTTGTTACTGCTGATGCTGATGGCGATGCTGATGATGCTGGTGATGGGTAAACTGATGTCGCTGATGCTGCTGCAAACATTGTGCTCAATGAAACCTCTAGACTTGGCTCCCAAAAACAGAGATCTAATCGAATTTAACACCATCAGAGACCGCGCTTGGTATATGTTTATGTTCGTCAGTTGACAAATTCCGTATCCAACTGTATTTGGTCAATGCTTAATTAAAATACATTGCTTTCAATCCCAAGAGCTTATACTACATAATATTGATGGTCTTCTTCCACTTCAGCTTCAACTTACAGCTTCAATTTCAATGGCAATCCCAAACTCAATCCCCAATCATTAAGTCAACCAATTCTTAATCTATTAGATGATAAAAGCCCTGTGTCAATAAGCCAGAACAGAACAGCAGCAACAACAACAACAACAACAAAAACAATATAAAAAAAAATAAGGTAGTTGAAAGAGGAAAGAGGAAACATAACATAAAATGAAGTGCACAGCTTAGTTTATATTTGATCCAATGGGACCAAGTTACAGGGATACAGGACTACAGACTATACAGGCTACAGTCTACAGTCTACACCTAAAGATACAGATACAGATACAGATACAGATACAGATACAGATGGGTCGGTTATTGTCTCAATTGAAGCAATGGCAATGGTTCAATCCTTCGGCAGTAACGGCAACTTCCGCTTGTCACTTGGATGTGCCTTGTGCGGCGTGCGAATGTGCCAAGGAATGTCTCGCATGGGCTTTGGCTTTCATTCATGAAGCCTCAACTCAAATCCCACCGGGAAAATAACCAGCCAAGACATTAAAAAAAGAAAAAAAACAAGAAGAAAAGAATATAAGGAAAAAAAATGTGCTGTGCTGTGCTGTGCTGTGCTCGTCTCTGTTCTAGAGAGTGCGATGACTGAGTGCGATCCAAGCCAAGCCAAGTCAAAGCCAAAAACCTAAAGCCAAAATACCCAAAGTACCCAAATACCCAATACCCAATACCAAACCATACTATGTTGGCTGTTAACATTGGGCACTGTTAGCGCAGAAGTGTCAACAAGCCAAATTGACAGGCATTGGCAATGGCAAAACAGAAACGATTTTGGAGATTTGTCATTGATAAGTCGGCCACAGTGCCAAAAACCCAGACCAACAGCAACAGCAACAGCAACAACACTAAAAACCAGCAACACCAAGACGTTTGCCCAAGTCAAACGATTGTCACCAAAAAGGGAGGCTAAATACAGGCAACGTTTTCGTAGAATTTCGTTTCGTCCAGAATGTGGCCAACAGTCGACAGCAGGAAGGGTGGCTGAGACTTGGTTCCTTCTTGAGCTTGATTCCTTTTGCTTTGCTTAAAGTAAAAAAAGAAAAGAAACAAAAAAAGAAACGGCTCTGTTGGATTTCTGTGTGTGGCTTTTCTTCTCAACATTTGACTTTTGGCGTGCGGAGCAAATTAATTCACACCTTGCCAATCCATTGTTGAACGACAAGACATACATATGCAAATTGTTTCTTACGAATAAAGTGTATAGCTTTACCCCTTTTACCCCTTTCCCACAATATGCCTTGTACCTGTATCTGTACCTTGTCTCTCTGTCCCTCATCCTGTCCCTGTACATGTCCCTATTCCAGTATATGTTGCTGTTGCTCTTGCTGTTGATGTTGTTGGTGTTTATGTTTGCATACAGAAAGTTGCACAGGCAGTCAAAATTCTACCAGCCAACCAGCTAAACAGCCAACAAACAAACAACCAAACAACCAACCAACCAACCAACCAACCACTCTGCCAGTCAGTTAGTCAGTCAGTACACCAATTCACAAATTCAAAACTGAGCCAGACCAATGATGACCAAAGTGGCAGCACATTTTGGCAAGCTGCTTTAGTACAAATAACTCCTCGTGTTCCACGAACAGCGACGACATCCCAGCGCAAGCGCAAGCGCAGGTCCCAATACCCATATACCCCACAGTAAAGTCTCAGTCTCAATCTCAGTCCCAGTCCCAGTCCCAGTTCCAGTCCCAGTCCCAGTCCCATAGCTACATAGCTATAGTCAGAGCCACAGCCAGTTGAAGTCACAGTCACTGTCCAAGTCACAGTAACAGAAACACAAAAAGCATGAGTAGACGCTTAAGCAATATTAATTTCGTAGGCAGCTCACCAACTGCGTATAATAAATTACAAACAAAATATGCTCATGTCTTCGTGAGTAGACAAAAAGTGGCACAGTGTGGCTACCAGGCCGAATTGAATTGAAAGAAGAAATAACAACTGAAGTCTCATAGGAACATTACAATAATATTATGTCAGTAATTCGGGCCGGTATGTACTGATGTACATGTACACGTACAATATCTCATACCCCTTACCCCTTAAAATACAACAAGCAATACAAATACCAATACCAATACCAATACCAATAGCAATAGCAATAGCCATCCCCCTCCACCACTACCAGCTCTCACTTGCTCCTACTCCAAAGAAAACAACACAAACTCTTAACCACTAACCGGTCGCCAATATCATCATCATCATCAATATTATCATTAACAATATCATCATCCGCGTCCGTGTCCGCGTCCGCGTTGAAAACTATCGATTCAGTTATATATATATGCAAAGTGTTGGCAACAACGACGACGACGACGACGACGACGGCAACGACGACGGCAGCTTTGTAGACATTCGCCGTGCTCCCAGTCACTTCAAAGCTCGAACATTGTGTGGGGTCAAAAAAATAATTAATTTAAAATTCTCGCAACGCACCACGAAACGACACATTGAAAGCTCTTAAAGTCCCAAATTACGACCATTGTACCAGAAACAAATGAAAGAGACTCACAACAATATTTCTGACACATTTGCTGTTTGTAATGCGATTGTCAACTGTGTGTCGAGTGTGCGACGACAACCAAATTCGGTAGTTCGATTAATCTATACGAATGTCATACAACATGAATACCAAACAAATATATATTTATATACAAAAAAAAATATATATATACATATATATATATATATATATATAAAAATATAAATCTGCATAATTATATACATATATATTATTTATATTTCTATATAAAACCCATTATATATATATATAGAAACATTCCTTTGCTCCGTCAACGCGAACACTTTTATAACTTCTATCACCTATAATATTGTTAAATGTTTCGTTGGTTAAGTGAATCAAATTATTATATGTTTTTTTTTTCAATTAATGTAAATAGTTTTTATATATTTTTAATTACATGTGCATTTAAGAAAAGTGCATAACAAATGAAACTTTCAATATTTTTTTTAATAAGTTACAAATATTGTTTTAAGCTCTATAGAAATTCATTGTAAATATAATAAATAATTCTTCAAGATTTTATTTAATTTTTATTATTTAATATATAATATAATTTTTAGAGGAATATTTATTTCTTTAATATAGCAGAGTAGGCAAGCGAAATTAAGGTAAGCGAAATGCTAAATTAAATATATTTTTTAAATATTTTATTATTATTATTATAATTATTATTTATTTATTATCTATTTATTATTTGCTTTTTATTTATTTATTATTTATATATTATTATATATATATTAAATAATTGTTATTTATTTATTATATATTTGATATTTATTAATTATTTATTTATTATATATTTATCACTTATTTATTATTTATATATTATCTGTTTATTATATATTTATTATTTATAAATTTTGTATTTATTATTTGCTTATTATTTATTTATTATTTAATCATTATATATTTATAATTTATATATTTTTTAATTATTATATATCTAATATTTATTTGTTATTTATTATTTATTTATTATTTATTTGTTATATATTTGTAATTCATTAATTATTTAATTATTAAGTATTTATTATTTATTTATTATATATTAATTATTTATTTGTTATTTACTTATTAATTATTTATTATTTTTTTATTATTTATTTGTTATTTATTTATTATTTATCAATTATTTATCTATTATTTATTATTTATATATTATTTACTTATTATAAATGTATTGTTAATATAATATTTATAATATATTTATTTATTATATATTATATATTACTTAGTATTAATATATTATTTATTTATTTTTATATTATTTATTATTTATATAATATTTATTTATTTTATACTTATTATTCATTTAAATAATCCGATAAACAGAACAAATACTTTTGCAAGATATACAAAAAGGTAGTTAAGATTTAAACTCTTAATTTTGCATTATAAAAAGGTTGCTACTCAACATAAACAACTTTTTTCATTGTATATAAGTATCTTATTGGAGATTTATATATTGTCGGCTAAACGTATTATGTATATTATATAGATTTTTATTTTTTTGTGTACAGTTTTGCAGTATAGAATCTCAGCTCTTGTGTTTAATTAGTCGCAAATGAGGAACGTGCAGTGGATTTGTTATGTGAATACATTTAAATGTTAATTAGTTATTTTAGTTTGTTTTATAGTTGAAGTTATAATAGCTATATCTAACAATTTATTTCTAATGTTTTAGTTTTACATTGTGAGGTAATCTCTGATCATAAAGTATTGTATTTTATAACAATATAAATATATATTCTTATATAATTTATACCTAATGCAGGACTGGACTTGAAATAAGTTCGTGCATTATTGTAATAAGTGTGATCCCTAAATTTTAATTTAAATAACTGATAATAACTAACTCAAACAAAAATATGTTATAAACACACAATGAATGGAAATATCTGCTTATATATCAAACATATACCATATATCGTATCTGGTATATCGTAAGGCAAGCCAAAGCGTTACACCTTAATGGTACATCGGAAGTATTCAATCTGCTGGATATAAAAGTTCTATATCAATGGTAAGTTAAATCAATAAACTATATTTCTAACAGATATATATATATGATGTTAGCTTAAGCTAATGTTAATGGTAATAATAACATTTAAGTGTGTGTAAGTTGGATGTTACTTGTACCCAAATTTATATGTACCATAGTAGGGGTTAGATGTACCTTAGCTGACAAGTATTCAATTAAGCCAAATAACGAAATGGCAACTCTGTGAGTTCGTTTGATAAATACACCTCGTAAATCATCTGACAGGGCTAACAGAGATCCCTTGAAGTACCGCTGGACATTGGTAGGCAGGTGCGGAAAATTACTTTTTATATGCTCCCTTTTAGTGCTTTATTATGACAAAACAAACGCGAACCCAAAAAAAAAGAACAGAAAAAGAGAAAAGAAACGAAGAGACGGCACATGCGCAACGGTCAATGGATAGTGTATAGTGTATAGTGTATAGTGTATAGTGTATTATATTATATGTAGTATATAATGTAGTGTGTTCAGTGTATTCCAAGTGGACAGTGGCCGAATGTTTACCAGTTGAATAAAAAGGCACTTTTGGGCGCACGTCATATTGGTCTTAAGCGAGCGCCAGGGAACTCTCTAAGGGGTTTTTGGCCGATAAAGAAGACAGAAGACAGAAGACAGAAGACAGCGGACAGAAACGCTATAAGCGCTATAAACATAATAAAACAGCTATAAAGAAGCCAAAACGTAACAGCAACAACAATAATAACAATAACAACAACCGCTAGGTGCACAACATAAATCATCAAATTGTTAGGAAGATCCATTATGGCCCATTATGAACAACACCAACAACCAACCATCAGCAACCAGCAACAGACAAGCGGCAGCAAATGTTGGCCTACACCTGAGCTAGTTACTGTTGCTGTTGTTGTTGTTGATATCTAAGGTAAAAGACACACAGACAACAGCAACAACAACACCAACAACAGCAGCAGCAGCAGCATTATTAAAATGCCGTTTTGCTTAATTTTATTTTATTGTTTTTAAGAAATTCAACCACGAATACCAAAAGTGCCTACAAAACACCCAAAATGAGCGCAAACTGTTCATCTAATCGGGTGGTCGCACCGACGACATATATATATATATATATATATAGCCCTTACCCCTACCCCTACTAATATACAACTATACAAAAAGGGCAACGCGACACAGAAGATGAAGCAGCAACATCAGCAACAACATCACTAACGAACACAATGAAAACCAAGCAAATTCAAATTTATGAATGTGAATGAGATACGCTAAAAGATACCAGAAGCCAAGCCAGGTTTAAGCCAACTATACCAACTCTACCAACAATACCAATACCAATGCACAGTCCAAGTCCAAGCCACAAGTCCAAGTCTCAAGCCTTAAGTGAGCAAAGTCAGTGTATAGTAACATGCACCGGGTGTGCATGTCCGTTGTCGAGCGGCTCGCTTACCGATTCCTTGGAAGTGGAAATGAGTAATTTTTTTCAATTTTGTATATTTTTTTTTTTTATATTTTATTTTTTGTTTATTTTTTTTAATTAGATTGGAGGCGTTGATAATGGTAGTAAAGATAAAGGTAATGCGTGTCATGATGGCTACCGTTTACCAAATATTTTTTGGTAACACTAAAAAAATATTAATAAGCCTAATGATGTTGGTAATGATCAGCTGGTAGCTATTACCAACTAAATGTATATATTTCGTCTTACTAGTAGTATATCCGTTAACAGTTATAACAAATTCCTTACAGCTGTAATGAATGATCATGCTTATATTTGAATCTTGTTCTTATGTAGCATATCAATTTATTAATATGCACAATAAGAGAGAGAGAGAAAGAGTGTGTGTGTGTGTGTGAGAGAGAAAGAGACTATATTTAAAAATAAAAAAATAAAGGTGTGCGGCAATTCTTTTAAAAATCATTTGGACCCCAATCCCCAATCCCCTGTTTTATCTGAAGTCCATCTATGCTAAGTAGCCGCTCGATCGACGTCAGTGTGTCTGGCGGAACGGCTTCTGTCCCTTTCTGCGTGACGTTGCGACGCGTCACATTGCGTCCCGTCCCCCTTCCCCTCTGGCTCTTAGTATTTTCCTTTAGTTTGGCTTGCTTCACCGGAGGTCTTCACTTCACTTCACTTCACAGAATTTTAACTTGGATACAACAAAAAGCAAAAAAAAAAAAAAAACTCATAGACTGTAGGAATGGGTATGCCATAGCCTGTGCTGCTGCTGCTGCTGCTGCTGCTGCTGCTGTGTCTGCTGCTGCTGCCGGTGCGTAGATGGTAAAAGATTGTTAAATGATACTCAAACAGCAATTTGGAATTTATTTGATGCGATATTAATCGCCATATAAGGGTTACGCATAGTTGTGAGAACACACCTTGCCTTCTTTTGTTCAATTGATTGTTACTTGGATCCAATGTACATACACATACATACCGACATACCTACACACACACACACACACACACATACACTCATACACATACACATGCATACATACATAGTGTTTTGTAGTCTTATACTTTCCGGGATCATGTCAATCCATTGCCTTTTCAGCTCAAATGACCTCATTACTTTAATTACATTTTTGTACATTTTTTTTTGTATTGTTCGATCACAACTATTTTCTTTAGTTGTTAAGTAAAAAACAGATATTAAATAGTATATATTTATATATAATATACCAGTCTATGTATGGTATATATTTATATATATATATAAGTCAAAGGTATATGACTTGTTGCTTAGCATTTAACCAGGAGAAGCTCTGCTAGCTTATGATATATAGAGGAATATCTGCTCTAAATAATATTAAATATAAATATTTATGTAAAAACTATATTTTTTATAGTTTTATAAAAAGAAAATATACATTTTAAAATCGGTTATAAATTTGTGTATATTTACTTTTCATTTTCTATATTATTTTAAAATTTACAAAAATATTTAAAATTGTTTCTTCTTATGAAAATCTTTTCACACAGAAATACGATCTATTATATATAAATATGTTTACATATATATATTTATATATATGATTATATGTATTAATAATTATTTTAGTAGCTATTCTATTTTATATCGTATAAACTTAGCATTCATATTGAACTTAGCATGCCTTGAGAAGCTTCTCAAATCTAAGTTTCTCTTGCAAATTAGTCAAGTTTTGAACCAACCGCAGAAAGTGCTAACTAAGTTGCTTTGAGATATATGTCACAAATATGAATATATAATTAATTTATATACTTGAAAAATTAAAAAATAAGTTAATAAGTAATTATATATATAGTATATAGCAAACATTTATTTCGATTCTTTATTAATCTTTGCTCTTTCTACATGCAAAAATCGCATAAAGTTTGCGCTATCGGAACAATAATATATATATAACATATAGTAGTAAGATGCTTTTTTTAATGATTAACATAGCTTTTAGAAAATTTATTACTCATTTTTTTTTGTTTCGTATTATTGTTGTTTTTTTGTTTTTTTTTTTTTATTAGTTGTGCAGGTTACTTAAATGCTTCTAATGGCTTCAAAAAATTTCATAGCACAAAACGCTCATAAAAAGTGAATATATTGAGGTTTTACAGCTTTATTGAATTGCTCGAGTGGCTACCCCATTTGAATGTGAATATATATATATATATATATTCCATTTAGTTTTATTATATTTTATTTGATATTTTTTTTTTATATATGGTATTCTTATAAGGCTTTTTAAATGTTATCACGATATATTTAACGCGTTTTATGACCAAAGGAAAAACGAACAAAAAAAAAAAAATAGAAAAATGACAATACAGCTGCTTTGAATACAAAGTGTAAGTCAATAAAATTGAATCGATCCCATTAAATCGATCTAACAAAATTGAAAATGATTAATGGTTTTATACTTATAAGCCCTAAGCTGGAATATATATATAAATATATATACATACATTTATATGAAAAACTTCTACACAACAAAATAAAATCATAAATTTCTATATATAACTCGATCTAATAGTGCTTTACTCTATGCCACAAACCGCTTAAAGTTCATTTAAAAAAAAAAAGTTGTTGAACTTTTAACCAAAAATAACTTAAATATATATTTTATTTAGATAGTTGACTTAATGTTATATAAGAATTAATTTGATTTTATTTAATTTTTGCAAACTTTTTAATTTTTATATTTTGCCAAAAAGTTGCACAAAAGTTGCTAAATAAAATGCAGCCCACTTGTAGGCAAAGGTCAAAGAGTTCAGCAAAGTTTTATGTAGAGTGGCTTTTAATAGAAACTGTATATAACCTTTTTCTCAGTTGTTCCTTGTATACAGTACAACCTCCTATAACAGACATTGTATAATGGAAAACATTTTGTGCAGTGCTTAACGCCTGCAAATTTAGTTTTGAATTATGACAAAGCTGAAAGTGTTACCAGATTGTTTGATTTTTAACTAAACAAGTTCTTATGTATATTTTATTTTAATAGTTGATTTTAAGCTTAACAGAGATTAAGTTAATTTTTTTTATTTTTTTAGAACTTTCAATGTTTTTATTTTTGCCAAAAAATTGCGCTAAAGTTAACAAATAGCATAGAGCAAAGCCTCAACTATTAGTTAAGAAGGGTCAAAGCGGTCCGAGAGGGTTAATGTAAAGTTAAATTTTTATAGATCTGTTCACTCGTTTCTTGAATACAGTAGAACCTCATTGAACTGTCAGTTCATAATTCATAACGCATAATTATGGTACTACTGTAGCATTGCTTAGCGTAAACAAAATAAAATTTGATTTACGACAGTTGAAACTATTGCTGAATATATATTTAACCGATATATATATATAGAATCGATAAATATATATATATATATATATATTCTGTATAAATTTTAAACTATTTGAATTTTTGTTGATATTTACTTCCATAATCATACATTTAATGCATTCAAATGGCCAAACAAATTGTGAATAAACTAACAAAGCGACAACACACAGCGGGACAACGGGACAACGGAAAATCGACAAATTGACAACTGACACAATGATGAAGGCTTAATAAGTTGCTGACGATCCGCATTCTTACTTACTTATATTACTATACTATACTATACTATACTATACTGTTATTTAAATGAACACATGTTATATTCATTGTGTGTTTGGATAATTTTGCATACTGTCAGCTCCCATGAATTGCCAATGGGGTACGTCCAACTGCAACTATGTATATGTATGTATGTTTTTATACATATACATATACATATACATATTTGGAAACACATGTCAACATTCCATGAACACATGTACCTAGTTTTCGCACACACACACACACACACACACACACACAACTATATCAACTGCAGATCTGTGTAGTTTCTCTGTGTTTGTGAGTTGTGGGCGGTGTTTCGAGCTACAAAATTGCTTTTGTATGTGGTGGGTGGTCCCAATTAATTAATTGCCTTTCGCCAATGTGTGCGTACATATATATATATGTGTGTGTGTGTGTGTTTTTGAGTGTGTTTGTATGTGTGTGTGTACCATTTGGGCAAACTGCAATTAAAACACTTACTAGTAATTGTGTCTGCTTTGCGCTTTCTACAAACATACGTACATACATATATTTATGTTTATATATATATATATATATATATATATATATATGTACTTGTGCGTGTATGCGTGTGTGCGTGTTGAAATAATGGTGTGCGAACACAAACACTGCGCCAGAGGCAAGAGGTCGCCACTCTACACAAATAGTTTGTGACCTTTTGGTTGTTTTACAAACAAGCCCCAAACAGTTGCCGTCGACGGCTGCCCGTTTCGCGCCTCAATGTCACACGCTGTTGTTGTTGTTGTTGATGTTGCTAGTTCTTGTTGTTGTTGCCGTTGGTGTTATTGTTGCTGATGCTGTTGCTGTTGCTGTTACTGTTGCTGATGTTGCTGCCAGTAATACTCAGAACAAGAATGAGACCAAAAAGATGCCGCTGCTGCTGCTTTTGCTGTTGTTGCTGTTGCTGTTGCTGTTACTGTTGATGTTGATGCTGGTGTTGGTGTTGGTGTTGGTGTTGCTGCTGACGGCGTCAACGGTGTTTGGAATTGCAAATTGCCAACGGCGTATCGCATCGTTGAGTCCAGGCCCATTTTAATTGTTTACATTTTATTTTGCTTTCAGCGCTTATAATTATTAATTTCACTGGCACTCGCCACTTACGAGTAATTTTACTTCCTCAACCCTCAACCGATTGCGACCTAACAATCGTCATTGCCATCACCCAACAGCAACAGCAACAGCAAACAGCAACAGCAACAACATCGTCTTCATTGCTGCTGCTGCTGTCTTCTTCTCATTCTTTTTGTCAGTATCTTTGTCTTCGCCTTTGCTTTGTCTACAGTATTATTGTGGGTGTTGTGTTATTGCTTTTTGCTTTTTTTTTTGCAAATGCTGCAAAAAAACAAAAAAAAAATGCAATGCCTTAGGCAGCGACAGAGACGCAGGCAGAGGCAGCGGCAGTGGCAGTGGCACAGTGGGAGATGCCAGCGTAGCCATTTATTCCATTGAGGCTTTTTGAAAGCTAAAGCAATAAACAAGTTTGTTTATGGAAATGAAAAGCAATACGAGATTTTGATACCCTGTAATAATTTGAAAGCTCTTTGAAAATCAAACCAATTGGATGAAGCTCTTAAACATTGTAGTAACAATAAGCTAATACTTTGTATCAATTCATTATATGCTCTTAAGTATTGACATACTTAAATCGTAAGCGAATATCGTAAATTTTGATTATAGTTTTAGTTTTCCAGGGTATCTGTGAATCGTTCTACATTTTCTATGCGTATTTTTCTTAATGGTATTTGGGATTGCATTTGCGTTGCTTGTTTCGTTCTTTATTCATTGTAGCGCCAATGCACGCGACCTGTACTTGTACAACCGATTCAGTGTGTACCGACGGTACCTGCTGCACCACTGCAGCACCACTGCAACAGCACCACTGCAACAACACCAACAGGCTCAATGCAACTACAAAGAAATGGAAGCCCAGTCTTAGATTGTCTACACGAAACGGACTATCACACTTTCATGGTTGTACTTAGCTGTCCACCGTTACAAAAATCACGAATATATATATATATATATATATATATATATATTCTATGCATATCGCCTGTGCCACATAGATAGATAGTTAGTTAGTGAGTTAGTATGTGAAATTCGCAGAGTAAGGCCTTAACTTAACTTAACTCAACTCAACTGAAGTGAAGTGAAACCTGAGCTTACACCATGTTTGAGCCACAACTAAAGTGATAATTGCCAGCTCATTATCAGCTTTTGGCGTGAGACGTTCTCGACAACTTCAGATGCACGACTGCTTTATATATATACATATATACATATAGATACATTTATATTATATATATATATATATATATATTTTAATTCAGTTGATCATAAATATTTATATGCTTGCAGACGTATCAAACAAACATATGCCAAACATTTAATACAATGAGGAAAAAATGCACATGTTATACCAAAATAAATTATTCTAATACTCTTTACCTTTACTTTGCTTTCTCTCCATCTCTATCTCACTCTATCTCTTTCTCTCCTTGCATATAAATTTCTCTCTCTATATATTTATATAGAGTCTCATACAGATTACAAAGTTATCTAAACATTTTTGCCTTAACTCATATTAACTTATTCTTGCCTTTGCTTTGCTTTGATCAAATATATTTTTGCATAAGATTTGCTTGCTTTGTAGCACCCTTTTAACCATTTAAAACGGATAAACAGCAAGCTGCATGCAACAATATATTGCCACTTAATAACAGTCAATAGTATAATGTATGCATAAGTCAAAAAATCTGTATAATATAGGTCTCAGGACAACTGTTATAAATAGTTCATTTGAATATCGTAAATTTCAATAATCGAGAAAAAATCAATCTGAGACTTATATGAATAGATATAACTGATTGATTGATCAACAAGTAATTGTTTAAAATTAATATTTTAATATAATATAATATACTTATATATATTAGATAATTTATCAGTAATTTTATTATCAATAATATTGTTGTAAGCTTCTTAAAAATTCCTACGACAAAGGCCACACTTTTGGCTTGATTGTTAAGGAATCTGGCTCGATACTTGGAATTGCCATTAATCAGCTTTCTTAACTGCATTTATAACCAACACTTTTAGACAGTAATCTTATCCTTAAATAACTTTAATTTAGTTTTTTTTTTTTTTATCAATATTTACACCATATAAAGCTGGCATAAAGAACTTACGATATTCATTTATTTCTACATCAAAAATAAGTATGTAACTGTCTAAAAAGCCAGCTGGTATATTGTTGTTACTATAAATTTATATAAAAGGCTTAAAGACATATAAGCCAATTCTAAAAACGATCAGATGCAGGTGTCTTCAAATATCAAAAATACAATATCGTACGAAAAAACCGTTGGGAAACTTCAAAAATGGCAAAACTTTATCCGTTTGGAGTACACAGCGCTCAGCTGTATATTTACATATATATATATATATATATATATAAATGATGTACTGGTATGGGTATAGGTATTGTATGTATTTCCATAAGTAGTTGTGTACACCTGGTTGAGTTTAAAGATTGAATTAATATAAACATTATAAATATAATAAAACATGCACATAACAAACGTGTGCGAAAGTATCGAAGAAAGAATCGTGGAAAGTAACTGAATGACACTAATGAAAGTTATATGCAGTCAGTCAGTCAGTCAGTCAGTCGGTGAGGCAGGGAGGGAGCAATCAAATGGATAATGCCATGTGCATATACCAACAGCAGCTCCTCCTGTTTTTATCAATACAGTGGCTACTGTCACACAGCGACACAGTCAGCGATTGTACGTGATTCAAGTGTGGTTGCTCAGATTTGGGCGGAAAACATGTGTAGCTCAACTGCTAATGTTAATGTCGATTGTAGAGTTGAGGTCTTTGCCGTTCTGCATGCGAATTAGAAATTAATTTGCCCTTGAATGAATACCTATATGTATATGGTATATAATATATATATATATATATATATATATATATATTTATATATATTTAGATACTATGATATACAATCAGCTTGCGTTTGCCGCGTGTGCAACTGCATTCTTATTTTTTGTTTTTGTTTTGTATTTTTAAAATCGCTGGGAAGTAAAACGTTGGCAAATGATTTATTTGAAAAACCTCAAAAGGTTTTTTTTTTTCCTACTTTTATATTTTTTAACTGTCAATAGGAACAAAACGATCGCATTCCATGAAGCTTTTGTTCTAGAGTTTTAACCGTAACGCATTGCTGTCAAGCGCATTATTCTTTTGTGCGTTCCCACGACATTTTACATGGTAACATTAAGAGTAAAAGTCATCTCAGTAGTAGTATTGGTAAGTAGTAGCAGTAGCAGTAGCAGTAGCAGTAGCAGTAGTAGTAGTAGTAGTAGTAGTACTTGTAGTAGTCAGTCAATTCAGTGTAACCAGCTGGGCATCCGTATGCCTAAATTAACCGGGAAACGCAACTCAACCATTTGGCAATTAACAGTTTTATTTCTATGAGCCACAAACAATGTTACCGCTACCATAGACTGCCTGACTTTGTAGATGTCAGTAGCTTGTGTATGTGTGTATGTGAATGATGTAGATGGTAGTAACTGTAGCAGTAGCTGGCAGACTGGCGCGCGTTACGCCTCCATTACACCTTGTTGCAGTTGTTACGCAGTAATTTTATGTCTTTTCTCAGAACAAAGTCATACAAAACGGCGCGGAACTGCCTACCATTCAAAGAGACTGTTGACGATGTTGAGGCGATAATTGCGTGTTTAACTTACCTCTTGTGCCTTGATAAGAGGACTGATCTTTGCGTACAGTTTGGCTTTTTTTTTCAATTTTTTTTTTATTTTTATTTTTTTCGTTTTAGCTGATATACTTCATACACCTTATTCCACAGCCGTATCCATAGCTTGAGTTTGACTTTGAGTTTGTGTTTCAGTTTAAGTTTTCATACAAAAAACAAAACCATCTTGGCAACTTGCCACAAATGCTACTCTATAATCAAGCCCATTGGTTGTTGTTTTTTCTTTTTTTTTTTTTTGATGTCTTCTTAGAAAGATTTCGATAACAGGTGTTGTATACATATACCATTTCCAGTGCAATACTATAATAATATCAACTTTACTACTACACGTAGCTCTTTAAGCATAAAACGATTAACTTCACATTCTTAACTTGTCTTTTCCTTCTGTTTTCTTATGGTAATAGAATTTTTTTTTCAAATTATCTTATCTCTATCTTCTCATGTGATATTGAAATTTACTTTTTCTTACTTTGTTGCGCTTTAATTAGAATTATTAAAAATAATTAATATCGAGGCTCCACTTCTTGCAGAAAATCCCTTTTATCGGGCAGCTCACATTGAAGAGATTTTTAACTAAAATTAAATAAAATATAATAAATAAATATTATTATTTGTAAATTCATTAATGAATTCAAAAAAATTTAATTTAAATTTAATGAATTTAATTATATTAAATTATTATTATTATATTAATATTATTAATAACATTTGATTTGATTTTACTTTTTACATTTTATTAAGACTTTAAGGCTAATAAAATTTAAATCAATTTATACTATCCATGTAATTATTTTAAGTAATCATATATAATAAATTAAATTATTAAATATTAAACTAAATTAATTTAACTTTATAATTTTATATAAATTTATTTCAGTTTCGATATACTACCGTTATTTTAGATATCTTAAATACGACGTCAATAATTTTGATTTTATTTTAATTAAATACATTAATTTGACAAATATTTATTAAATGCATTAAAATTTATATAAATTTCAATATAGTTTAAAAATTAATTTTTTTTAATTTAAATTTAATAGAAATATAATAAAGTATTAAAATATATAATATAAAAATATTATGTATATATATCATAAAAATAATATAAATGATAAAAACAAAAGGGAAAAAATTAAAAATAAATTAAATGAAGTTGTAAGAAAATATCAGCAAATTACTAAAAAAAATTTAAAAACTTAAAATTTATTTCTAATAAAAAATATAAATTAATTTAAATTTAATTTAAAATAAATTTAATAAATATAATAAATCATTTAAGAACTTAAACAAATATTTAAAAATCAAAGTTGAATTATATTTTCAAATTTTTGGATATTATTAAAAAAACAATAAATAAATAATAAAATATTAAAAAAAATAATTTCATTAAATCATTAAAAAAAAAAACATAAATTTAAAATTAAAATTAAATTATTTGTCAAGCTTTTAGTAGACATTAGAAAACAATAAATAATTTATAATATAATGCTAATAAATCATCAAAAACAAA
Organism: Zygothrica quintamaculata; assembly: GCA_037044455.1. Taxonomy (NCBI): domain Eukaryota; kingdom Metazoa; phylum Arthropoda; class Insecta; order Diptera; family Drosophilidae; genus Zygothrica; species Zygothrica quintamaculata. The sequence continues at coordinate 243,348 of JBAMBS010001229.1, forward strand.
GAAAACATAAATTACAAATCCCATAAAAAACACATAAAAAACACAAAAGAAATCCCAATAAAATAAATGTCTATAAACATATTTATTGAATTTTCAACTTGATATGTCTGATGGGTGTTAGTCATACGCCAGGATGTCCCACCTAGATCACTGTCGCATGTGCTGCATGCCTTCATCGAGGCAACAAGGTATGAAGGTATCGTACTATTGAAGCAATGTTTGTGGTGGTGGTGGTGGTGGTGCTGGTGGTGTTGCTATGAGCATAGTCAGCACATTCCTAGGTACACAGTTCAGCAATTGATCTTTGGTCAGGCAGGCGTTTAGTATTGTAGTTTGATTGTTTGTCCCACAAATTTGCATAGCCCATTGTATGTGGCATGTGGTATGAGGAATGAGTTTTGAGTATGTGTGTATGAGTATTATGCGAATGTGCATGAGTGTACGCATTTTGAATGGGGGCTGGGCGCCGTGTTTGTCGGCATCAGCGTTTACATCGACGTTGGCTTTGACGTTGAAGTCAGCCTCAGCTTTAGCTTAAGTTTCAGCTACAGCTTTTGCCTTTACCGTCAGCGTTGGCGTTGACGTTGGCGTTGACGTCGACGTTGGCATCTGCGTCGGTCGTGTGCGTCATGGGTACTCGCACTCGCGGCTTGCATACATATGCCGCACCTGCGCCTCCATGCCAAATCCAGAAGTCATACCAAAGAAGGCGTTTTTTTAATTGCGTCGACATGCCCGAACTACCAATGAGACTTGTCGTCAGTTGAGCGACTGGCCGATCGCCCGATAGCGATAGCTAAAGCCTCTCCAACCTCTTCGTTGTCATTGTCGTCGTCGTCGTCGTCGTCGTCGTCGTCGACGCCGTTGTCGTTGTCGTTGTCGTTGAAGTTTTCGTTGTCGTCGTCACTGTTGTTGGCGCACTCGCCCGATGCTGGCATGTGCGATAATCCACTTATAGTGCATATAAACATATATACATACATACATACATACATACATACATACATATTTATGCACATACATACATACATATAAAGATACATATATTCATCTCAACATGCCTTTGTCTTGGCCAGGCGTCGTGCAACTCCGTCTAAATATTTGTCCTGCTTGTTGAAGCTGTTCCCTTTTGGTAACAACAACAAAATGCAACAGCAACAACAACAACAACATCAACTCGTATTAACTTGGTCCAATGGCAATTGCAATGGCAATTCATCTCTTATGTAGAGAAAAGAAAAGAAAAGAAAAGAAAATAAAAACAAGTTTCTTGCACAGCTTTTGATTGCATTGACGATGGTTTAAGTCTATTGTTGTTGATGTCATTGTTTGATGTTCATCCATTTATGGGTCGGTTTGTTTGGCATAAAGTTTCATTTCTGTTACCATATTAACTACCAACTAGTTATACTACTTATATAAACTGACTACAGATATGGTACCAAATGGAACCAATCAGGCGCAACATAAGGCGCGACTTATGGCGTACTAGGTATAACATAACACACTACATATCACTTATAATAATAGTAGTAATAGTAGTAGTAGTAATAGTAGTAGTAGTTGTAGTCATAGTACTTCAAAGTAGTAGTAGTAGTAGTAGTAATAGAGCCAGCTTTTAACTGGCACCATTACAAATATTTAAACAGCCGCCATCTGAAATGATGATGCTGATGATGATGAGAAGCAGCGAACAACCAATCGATCGCTCGACGGCTTTTTCAAGATTCCATTATGACATCCGACACTGTTTACCTATTTGCTCACATTTAACGGATTACTGGGTTTGAACTAAACAGCGGAAACTAGCTAAAGATCACACTCTCAGCCAACCAAATAGTCAACCAGTCAAACAGTCAAACAGTCAAGCAGTCAAGCATTCAAATAGTCAAACAGCAGCGCAAACGGCTGCGAACGTTGATCGTTTATGTATGTGAAAACATGCAAAAGATACACTGAGAGAAAACTATTTGCTGTTGTATATAGTGACAGTGAAAAATATAAATTTATAAATATTTATTTTGCAGTGTATGTAGACACACATATACATACATACACATGCAAACATGTGTAGTATTTAAAGCAGCATCACAGAGCACTCTAAAGTTGCATCTGTGTTCAGAGCAAATAGAAATCAATGGCAGACTTAGTCCATGGATCAATGGGAATGTGATAATCATTTCAATACTTGCTTATATATACATATACATGTGTGTGTATGTATTTGTTTATATGCGTTTGTATGTTCCGACTCATTGGCTGGCAATAGCAAATATTCAAATAGCAACAACGACAACGACAACTGCTCCATGCTTGCTGTTGTCGCTGTTTAAGTTGCTGTTGCTGTTGCTGTTGTTGTTGTTGTTGTTGAAACTGTCAGCGATGTTTTGCCATTTGCTGCCTTTTATCATTTGTCTTATTTACTCATTCGCATCGGGTGTTGTCTCTCTCAATATGTTTGCACTGCAACAATCCTAAGCCAGGACAAGATCCTAGTTTAACTAGACCCAAGTCTAGGTCTATATATACAAATATATATATATATATACTCATTGACTTAAAACTGCATTGATTTCCATGACCATGATGTATTCCTTGTATTCCTTGTATTTACCTTGTTAATACTACTCGTACTCTGGTTCGGTCGTTGCTGGAGGAGCACATTAGTCGTGGCTCTTGGCGACATAAGAGCTATGCTATGTTGCTGCAGTGCTGCAGTGGTGCAGTGGTGCAGTGCTCAGTTTTTAGTTTTCAGTTTTCAGTTTGCAAAACAGATGCCGCTTGGGTTTATTTAGTGCGCGTGCGCATGCGCATGGGCCATCTCTTGGTGGACTTTGTGGACGACAGGCGTTGTTTTTGGTCTTTTGGCTCAAACGCCGGCGCAACAAACAGAGAAACACTCTTAAAACACACAGAGTGAATGAGCGAGAGAAATAGCGAATGTGTGTGTGTGTGTGTGTGTGTGTGTGTGTATGTGTAAAAGAGACTAGTCGCAGCAGCAGCAGCAGCAGCAACAACAACAGCAGCGGCATGGTTAAAGGAATGCTTGAAATGTTTAGGCCAAGTTGGGATTACTGGCGTCCAAACATCGGTATACATCAAAGAGTTGCCAACATTTGATGGTAATTGCCGCTAAACGATTTTCAATGTTACCTTGTAAAAACGTTAACATTTTTAATTTGTGTTATATACTCACGGACAGCTGTACGACGATCAACGGCTATCGACTACGACAACGGATATACGCGTAGTATATGTTAAGCAAACATATACTCACCTCCATCCCCGCCCCACACCTTCAGCCACTAACAACCACACGATACTTCGATGCTGTTTAGCATAATAGTATGCGATGGTTGGTCAAGTGCATGGATTACCCACCACAGACATTCCCTGCCAATATTAAGTATCTGCATAAAAGTGCCCAATTAATTATTATACTTCTCTCTCCCCTCTCTCTCTCTCTTTCTTACATTCTTTCCTTATATATATATATATATATATATATATATCTATATATATATATATAGATAATCTGATTGAGATAATCAATACTCATCAATTAAGTATTAAATTTATTACACAAATTAACAACCAAAATATCGATAAAGATCTCATCTTTAAAAGGCGGCTAAGTTGATCCACATGATGGCTAATACAGATTAAGACACATTGAGCGTTAAGTAATGCATAGGCATATATGCATATATATACATATTATTGATCAAAATCGCATAGACTTTGATAAAAGCTAAGACAAGTTTTCATTAAGCAATGATCAAATCGATAAATGATATATATAATTTGGCATAAAGACTTGATTAATCGATATGATTTGCTAACAGATAAAGCGGTTATAATTAATGATTTCATTTATCGATTGTAGTCTTGCCGATAACATTGTTTGTTAATATACATTCTTAAATAAAGTGAGCATAATAAATCACTGTTTTGCGTTTAAATAAGTAATCGAAAGTAATGTTATCGATAGGCAATGTTAAGCAAGAAGGCGATTGCATACATAATTGATAGGTTATTGATTCTGTTGCAGCTTATTGAATGTAGCCACTAGCTAACCACTTGTACATGTATTCAAATAATCTTATTCATATTCATATTCATAGTTGTACTTGTTGTATTCAAAGCAATACCAATACCAATAGCAATAGCATTAGCATGTAATATATTGGAGTTTTTTTTTGTGATGTATATAGGGGAATCGGGACTGATGACTGTCCAGTCTAGGCGTACTCGTAATGATCATAACGACATTGTGCATAAAGTGGAATTCTCGAATGAAAATCAGCTCATTACGGAGGCTAATGTAAGCACAACAAAGCCATTCTGCGAGATTTATTCAACAGCTTTAAGTGCTTGGAAGGAAGGAGTATGATGATGCAGCGCTAATGACATTATGCACGATTGCTTTAAAGGTAAAGACAGACAATCAGACAGACAGACAGACAGACAGACAGACTGAGAGAGAGAAAGAGAAAGAGAGAGAGAGAAAGACTGGTAAACAGACATATATATATATAAAGTTGAATTCAGATTTTGTTAACGAATCAATGCAGTCAAAAGAAGTATTAATAAGAAGACTAGTAACATATTTTCAATAAGAAGCCAAAACTGAGGTTGATTCAGTGAATCGTTGAATCTTTGAATCGTTGAATCTTTGAATCGTTGAAGCGGTGTGAAAAGGCTTTCATTTCAAACGCAAACAATCGCTCCGAGTAGGAATTGAAATTAATTTCATGTATCATCATTAATCAAAACACTCGCTCGCGAGCAGCCAAAGTGCCCTCTGTTCATACTCCAATACATATATATATATATATATATATATATATGTTTGTATATTTGTATTTATGTATTATTATATATGAAAAGTATACATATATTTATCTGTAAGTAGAAAGAAGTTGACTGCATTGGTGTAGTAAGTAGTCATGGTCTCGTTTGCCCTCTTCATACAAACACACACATAATGATACACACATACATATCTATATGTATCTATATGTAGATGTGGAGTATTCTTGTAGATATGAATGTATAACGATATTCATTCTGCAATCGGGTCCCAACAACTGACAATTTCAATAGCGGGCGACTTGGACTGAGACTGTGACTGAGACTTGGACTGGGAGTGGGACTGAGACTGGGACTGGGACTGGGACTGGGACTGTAACAGGGACAGGGCCAGGGACAGGGACATTCCCCGAGCTCAACTAATCAGCATGCAAAGAAAACAACATTAAGAGTCAACAACAACGACTGGCACTCAACACAATTATGAGAACTGACGCTGCAAGAGTTTCATGTTTAATGACAAGTCACTTTCTGCGCCCCAGTTCAGTCATCGTCATATCGTCAGTTGAGCCAGGCGACCAGACGACCAAACGGCCAGACGAATAGGAGACCAAAAACTAAGATACAGACCTGGCCAAAGAGATGCTATTGTAGATGTAGATGTAGATGTAGATGTAAATGTAGCTATAGATGTATATGTAGATGAAGATGGTGATGATGTTGATGATGATGATGATGATGATGATAATAATAATAATGATAATGGTGAGCTGTCGAGTTGTCGAGTTGTCGAGCTGGTATCCCCTCTGGGCTCTAACGATGTTTTCTTTGGAAAGTTAGAAGCCGTTTCCAGTAGTTCAATTACAACTTCACCTTACTTCGAGCGTTTTGTCCCAACCGCTCAGACCTCACGCCCCCAACGATTACACTCATTTCTCTTTCCCTGCCCTCACCCACCCCACACGCCAGCTATAGCCATAAGAGATTTCAAGCAGCATTCCTTCAGTTTGATACAAAATCAAAGTGAACAATACAAAAACACAACAACACACAATGCTAGCACTACCATAACGACTCTCAAATACTCTTTAATTTAATTTAATTATAGTAATATAATTTAGCTGTAGTATATGGCATAGTGGTTATTACTAAATTATATAAAACGCTTAGTTCTGATTTAGTTTCTAACTTTTAATTAAACTAATAATTTTTATATACAAAACAATATTTTATTTAATAGGATGTTTCATTTAAATATAATTATGTTAATAATTTTATTAGAGTTTTATTACTTTTTTTATATATATAATTTATCATGAAGACCCATAGTTAATTTTTTTTAAATTTTAATATTTTATTTTTAATTTAATATCAAAAATGTATTGCTGATCGCAGGCAAACAGATTGCCAGTCTTTTATAAATTATAGCATATTAATCTGTACGGATCAGTTGCAGTATTTTTGGATTATTTTGGTTCATAAATATATATAAATATATATATACACATAGTATATTTTAATTTTATGTATATTGTGTTTAAAATATTATATACACTATAATTAATATTAAATCATCAAATCAAATTTCATATTACAAATGTATTTAGAAATCTGCTTCAATTAAGCCCAAAACTTAAAGTAAACTTTATGAATTATTCAGTTTTATAAACTTAAAAATTTAAATATTCTTTTTACTACATACACATGTATACATATATATAATAAATTATTACATTATTAATTTCCATTATAAAATTAAAAATGTTTGTTTAAAGAACATTTCAGCATTGCTAATGTTGCAGATTGATGATGATCTTTTAACGCCAATAAATATAATAGGCAACAATTAATATTATATAAAAAAATTACTTCTTCTACTTAGAATTTAGCTTTTATTTAAGGTTCTTCTGTCCTGCCTAATCCCTTGAATATATTTAATGCTCTTTTTTAAAACTTTTGGTGGCTCTGAAAAGAGCCGATTGGCTTTAGTCGATTGTTTTCAGCCCAGTTAATATCTTGGTAGTGGCTCAATATTTCTCGTAGCTGGAGAAATTTTGGATGGCCATTGCAGAGTTGGCCAATGGATGTCTTAGTTGGGGTTTTCATATCCATAAGTGGGACAATTTGCCTGCCTTATGTGTGGCCTTGGTCCATTTGCTTTTGATGTAGCTTTGCAGTGCCCTTTACATATCCATAAGACTGTCACATCCTTGTTCCCTTTTAATCCTTTAAAAATAGCTAAAAGGGAGCTAATGAGATGTGCAAAATTGAAAGGTATATAAATGTAATAATCATCTGAGTATATATGTTCTTGATCAGGACGACTAGTTGTGTCGATCTAAACATTACCGTCTGGCCGTCTATCCGTCCGTCCGTCTGAATGAACGCCTGTTTCTCATAGACTATAAGAATTAAAGCAACCAAATTTTAAATCAGATTCCTTATTTTCGTACGCCCTTACGAGTATATATTTGATTTTTGAAATTTCTCCCCTGCCCGTAATACGAAAAAATACGATTATTAAGCACAATTTTTAACCGATTGAATTTCTTTTTAGCACACATAATAATTAGACCATTTTTGACCTACGCTGTAAATCTTCTTAAGATTGAATAAAAAACACGGAAGTTATACAACATTTAGTATTGCACTATGGAGCGCAGGGGCTAAAAGCCGCGCGCAATTGCTAAAGTGCGTGCTAAACTGTCTGTATGTGTGTATATTTATGTGTATGTCACTATATGTAGGCAAAGGGATTCTCGTAGTTGGGTACACTCGAATTCAGTTTGCTTGTTACTAATTAATAACTAACAGTCACTCGCAGCGTCTTTATGTTTTTGTTCGAACAAATCGAATGTAAATCGATGTATAAATTTTATGTATATATATATATATATGTAAATGTATATATTGATTTATATATACTTTTTATTAACCACCTACATTGAATTGATTAACTTTAACCTCTGTTAAATCAGTGCTATTTAAGAGTTAAACTACAACTAAAGTTAAAGCTAAAAAATTCAAAAAGAAATCTATTTTCAGCAATATTTTATGAACTTTACTTTAAGTATAAAGGAAGTAAATTATTGATTACCTATAACTTTATTAAATTTTAATTTGATTTTATTTAATTTTATTTGATTTTGTTGTAGTTCGAATCAAATTTGAAACGGGTGTCAGCTCCATGGCCTAAACTATACACAGTTCATCAGGTTTATTTTGGATTGGAGCCACACAAAACACATTAACAAATCGTGTCTCAAATTAGACCTCCAACAACAGCAGCTCTGACACGGGCAACAACAACAGCGGCAACAACAGCAACAACAAATGTTGTCGTTCAATGCGTTTGTGTAGGTTGACAATTTTGGGAACGGTTTCGGTTTCGGTTTCGGTTTGGGCCGTTAACAAAACATGGCATTTAATAATACGTCTACAATACCCATACATAAGTGTTATCGCTGACTAAAAAGCTTTTTGTTGCTACTTTCTGATTGTTGTTGTGGTTGCTTTTGTTGATGTTGCTCTTATTGTTGCTCTTGTTGTTGCTCTTGCTGTTGATGTTGCTGTTGATGTTGATGTTGATGTTGCTGTTGTACGAGTATATGTATTTGTCTCTTGTTGTTATTTCTGTATCGGACATTTTGTCGGGTTCCCAGCTCCCAGCTCCCAGCTCCCAGTTGACAGTTGCTAGTTGCCAGTTGATAGTTCTCAACCCATAACCCAAAAGTTGATTGCCCATAGTCACAGCCATAGCCATAGCCATAACCATAGCCTTAGTCGAGTAGCTGTTGCTGGTTGTGTTGTTGATTGGCCGGCGAAAGGTTGAAAACAAATGAGGTCGAACGTTTTCAGTCGGCTTTTATCAGCGTATTAATATTGTAGATTCAAAACAAAACATATGCACACACGTGATGTCATTAAATGCCATGTTTAATTGTTAGTACCGATTTCGACTTATATACATATATATATATATATATATATATAAATGAATATACAAATGTATATATATGAATATATATGCGTGTCTGCCTGATAAATATTCAAATCATAATCACAAAGAGCGCTCAAAGTTACCATTTGAGTTGACTCTAAATCTGTTGTGGATGTCATTTACACGATTTACAATATCAAAATTTTATTTTAAGTAATTCTAATAGCCATTTGCCACTAATTGTTATTTGAATTGCTGATAGCACTCACATTTTATAACATTTAATGTTCTTTATAAATATATAAATATATATGTATAAATATATATATATATATCTGATGTATATTTGCCTTTAGTTTTTATATTTGTATAGAAAATGTATCGAATTAGAAAAAAGCGTCAAAATTATATAAACAACAATTTAAAACTGTTATTATTTAACACTGCATAACTTAGCTTAACTAAATTTAATTATAATTAAGCAAGTTATTTTTATTGTTTTTATTCAGCTTTAATATACTGTATAGAATATAATATAAGTCTTTGGCTTATATCTTTCAATTTACCTGGCATTGTTAATAATTTAAGAACGATTAATATAAAAAAATATTAAGAATTAGGACAATAATTATAATTAATAATTATTTTAATATTGTATACTACAAGAAATAATTTTATTAATCAAATTTATATAATTTTCTTTAATCTATTTTAAAGCTAATTATCATTATATTAATGTTTCCATCCTGAGCTGATTTCTCTTTTTGTTTAAGCTTAAAATTTTGTGTTCTTAGTTCTTTAGTCTACCAATTTTGATATTGTAATTTTTTACATATATCGAAACTGTTCAAGAATATATATACTAAAAATTATCAAAATGCTTTCTCTCTGTTCTTAAATATCATATAACAAATTATGTATTGAATACGGCAAAATATAATTCTAGACAGAAATCTTAAACGTTTTCCAGAAATTTATATTTTGTATAGGAATAAATTATGGGGAACCAATAAATTTTATAAGCTGTAAATAAATATTATTATTATTTGTTATTATTAATATACTTCATTTATTAATTTAATTATTATTTTATAATTTGTATATTATTTTATGTTTTGTATTTTATATAATGTATTTTATATTTTATATTTATTATTAAATATTTATTTATATTTTAAATATTTTATATTGGATTAAGTTATAAAAAAATAAAAAAAATATATAATATTTAATCTATGAAGAAATATATTTATTATATATTTATTTATTATTTTATGTATACTAATTTTATTTTATTAATGAATATTTCTATAAATATATATATATATATTTAAATTTATTTTAAATTATAATATTAATATAGGAATAAATTATGAAATATAAATAAAATGTTTAGCGCTATGAATGTTTAGTTTTTCATATTAATACTTATACTTTATTATTTTATATTTATTATTTATTATTTTATATTTATTATGTACTTTATATATAATATTTATTATTAGAGAGAAATAATTTGTTATTTTATATATATAAATTATTATTTAATATATATGTTTCAAAATGTATTCTTTATTTTTTGCTATTTAATAATTAATAAATCTTATTTATTATTTTTTATTTATTATAAGCATTGCGGTTCTTTTCTATGGAATATCCCTATGGTCATATAAATAAATAACAAAATCTCATCTCCGAATTATTCTATAATTCAATCCAATCAAATGTATTTCGGGCAGTAAATTCAGAGAATCAACCCAACTTTATGCAAGGACTTTATTAACTTGAAGTGTTTTGTTATGGCAATTAGGTTTTAATAATAACAAAACGTATGGGAGAAATTGAATAAAATCTCTTTGAAAATATATCAAGGGAAACCAAAACGTTTGGGTAATATTTTATTAAAAGCAATTGCCATTTTTTTTTGTTATTTTTTGTTGTCTTTTTGGGAGGGTAATTTCAGTGTGGGCAACAAACAATAATAAATAAAACGCGATGTGAATCGATATAAAAACAATGTCCTTTCGTCGGTGAGTTTCATATACGTCAATAAATTTTATTGCAGTAACAAACGAGTCCAGTTGCTGCCTCGTTTCACACTATACAAACGCCGCGGTCAACAGGCTCATCCTGGCTCCGAGTCTAGTTGTGGCACTGGTGTTGACTCTGTTGCTGGCTTTCATATTGAGTGTGCGATGCTGAAGTTGACTGTGACTATAGAGTAGTAGACTGACTGTTCGTGGTGGTATGGTTATGGATGTGGTGGAGGGGTGGGGAGGGGTTACGATTGTGGCATTGGTTTGATATTTGGATTTCGCAAACTGGCATAACTACACAAAATAAAGCGAAAATCAACTGAATTCCAAAGCCGCGTCATTCGCATCCTGTCATTTATTTATCTCTCTCTATGTGTGTGTGTGTGTGTGTGTGTGTGTTGTAGTTCCCCTTGCAAGGACGTGCTGTTCGAAGTATTAGTCGCATCATTGCTGATCACAATGAGCATTCAATAGCTCTATCTTTTACCTCCCTAGCAGTTGCTTGTTTGCTCTCTCTTTCTCTCGCTCTATACATATATATATATATATACAACAAACTTATATGCACATATGCTATAGATGGGGTGTCTGTGTGTGTGTGTGTGAGTGTATGCGCTTATGTCAATAGAGACAACAATGCGGTTCAGATGCGACAGTCGTCATCCTGTCAAAACAAAGTGTGATTATTGATAATTTATGATGTCACGGATTTTTCCGCTCTTCGAATTATTATTCTTTGCTCAACCTTTGCAATATTTTCATCATTTTTATTTTGTTTCCTCCTAGCTAAAAGGATGTGCATATAAGTCGCACACATATACCATATACCATATACCATATGCCATTGCCATATATATAAATTATTTATATAGTGGCATACCAATGCATACTTCATATACATATATATCTTGACCATATTATAGTATAAGTTTCTGTTGATTAACTTTATGCCATACAATATTAATTTCTAAGTATATTTGATTTAAGTCAGTTTCTAGTGGAAAGTTCTAAGTGAAAAGTGTTAAGCTGAAAAAGGTATTAACTTGCCTTTAGAGTGTTTATATATGCCGTTATATAGTTATGTTATATAAGGAGACACATGTTAAATATGGATTTAACAACGATTTAAACGCTAGACATTGGCCACATCTGTTTTTCTGAACCTTTTACATATTAACTGTTGGCCTGCAACAGCCAGCAACAGCCAGCACCAGTTAGACCTGTAATTGTATATCCATTTTCATTTTCATTTTCATTTAGAACTAGAGGCAATAGGCAATAGGCAATAATAATAGGTAATAGCAAATGGTAATGGCATTAACAGTAACTTTAGCATTCTATAACAATATATATATATATATATATATATTCCTATACCTAAACCTTTAAGGGTTGCGCGTGCGGGATAAATTGTAGAAAATTTCTTTTCTTTTTTTTTTTTTTTTGTTTTGGGAAATTCAGAAAAACACTCAGCGCATCCTAAGCAAATATTAGTTGAGAGACATTTGCCATGAAATTTTTGGTATTTGTTTTAGGGCTGTTTAGCTAGGGATTTAGTGGTTGGCATTGCGGTTATTCTATTATTGTTTTATTGTGTGAAAATCTGTTTTTACACTTAGTGCTAAAATGTAATGACCAAGTAGGCATGTAAATACATAAATAAATACCCATAAATACATAAATGTATATATATATATAAATATATATATACATATATACCATTTTATAAATATTAAAACCTCTGCCATGCCACTAAATCATACAATGACCGGAAGTAATGTTCTACGCAATTGACATATGATCATTTCCGACTAATATTTTATACCTATATACTTGCTTATATACTAGCCGATATATATAGGAAAATATATGTATATAATAAATTATAGATATACATAGAGAGAGAGAGATGTAGAGCTGATCAATACCCCTATATGTGGCACTATTTTGATCAATTTCAATCTACTACAGTGAAGCATCGGGCGCCATAATTTGTTTGTGGAAATGAGTTGCGTCACTTAATCCATTTAACTCACACGGCCAGGCGTCAGTTATGACGGGTCTAACTCGTAGCTCTCAATATGTTTGTGTGGCACGAACAATGCGTTGCAGTGCGTTTTATATGTTGTGCGTTGTGCGTTGTGCGTTGAACGTTAAACATTGCAATGTTGTTGTTGTTGTTGTTGTTGTTGTTGCTGCTGTTTTTGTTGGCAGCGTGGGGCACGCGACGGGACACGCAGCCTCGCCTCGAAGGCTTATTAGGTTAATTACGAGTTTTTGATTGGTAAATTAAGAGCGGCCGCATGAGGCGGGTTGAGCTACGGATCTGACTCTCGGGCTTCGTACTACGGACTCTGAACGTTTGGCTCGTCGTAATGCGGCACGCGGCCAACCGACTGCCGACTGCCAAACAGCCGCCAGTTTGTCAGTCTGCCCAGTCTGACAGTCTGTGGACGTTCAGTAACCATTTCGAAATCAGTTCTCAACTCACTGCCTCAATTCAAATGCGTAAATAATTAATTTAGAGCCAATTCATGAGTTGCCTCTGTTGCCAGTCGTCGAACAACGATTGCGTCTCTGCCACTGCCACTGCCACTGCCACTGCAACTTTCATTGCCTTTTGCCACTTCCACATACGCATACACTTCCCCAACCATTTGCCCCTTACATTTTAACTGCGACTGAAACTGAGCAGCTCTATCTATGCCACAGCCACAGATAAACCACCCGCCGTGCCTCATAATTTATCCGCGCTTTGGCAGACGAACACAGACGTTCAGTTGGCTCAGTGGGTAGCCCCACTCAGAACCACCGAATGCCACTGAAACCACCAGCTAGCTACTGAGTAAGGCTTATAAAGATATATATATATATATATATATATATATATACATATTCTATAACAGACGCTGGGAAGTTGACCTTTTGAAAGTACAAGTGAAACACTTTATGAGCATAGACTGTATATATTATCATAACTTAACATATATTCTATTTGATATTTCTATTTGATGTGCATTATACAAATATCTAATATATATACTTGTTATATTTTGATTAAAAAATAAGTTGAAATTTATTGTTTATTGAATCGATTTGTCGGAAAGTCCTGTAAATATCGATTTGTTGTTGCTTTACTTGCAAAATCAATCTATATTTTCTAATGGAGACTAATGAACATTTAGATAACATTGTTATGTTATCAATTGTATTATCAGCATTGATAATGCATACACAATTATAACCATAACTAAACCAACTAAATTTACTACTTTGTGCCATACTTTGCCATATATATATATATATAAACATCGACTTGTAATCGACATTTCGGTTTTTATGTACTGATAAAGTTGGTCAATTTATTTATTTAATTGCGATTGTAAATGCGACGAGTTCTACTAAAAATGCCAATACTTGTATAAATATTTATCTCTACTATATATATATTATATAAATCTATATGTATATATATATATACAGTTATGAAGAAGAGTAATACCAGCTCTGATTTGATGTTATTGTTGTTTAAACTGAAGCAACAATTTCATATAAATTCTTAGAAAAACCAATTAAAAAAAAAACAGCCTTAACAAGCTGTTATATATTACTAATTATATTAACTTTATTAACTGCTCAATCATTATGAAAGCTTAAGCATATTATAAGCTTGTTAAATTTTATAAAAGATCCGATTATATATAACATATAGCTGCCAATTTGTAGCTTTAAAATTGAATAATAGGCAGGAAGAGGAATTTATTACTTATATTTATTATCTATCATATAAAGTAACTGTTATACATACTATTTGTTATATATAGCAACTGTTAGTTAGTTAGTTAGTTATTTCTCACATATATAGTATCTGTTAGATATATAGTAACTGTTATATATGTTTGTATGGGAAACAAGGAAGAAATACTGAGTGAATTGAACAATATATTATCTGCCATAAACATAGTATATGTTATACATAGTATCTGTTATATATGGTATCTGTTATATATAGTATCTGTTATATATAGTATCTATCAAATATAGTATCCGTATCATAAATAGTTTCTATTTTATCTCTTATATACTAAACAAGGAAGAATAACAAAGTGCAATAAACATCATCTTGGTTATATATATATATTGTATCTGATATATAAAGTATTTACCATATATGGTACCTGTTATATATGGTATCTGTCACATATATAGGATCTGTTATACATAATATCTGTCATATATAGTATACCTCTCATATTTCGTGATATTTTGTCTGTAATATAGTAAACAAGGAAGAAAAACAAAGTGCAATAAACATCATCTTGGTTATATATATATTGTATCTGATATATAAAGTATCTGTCGTATACGGTATCTGTTATATATGGTATCTGTCACATATATAGTATATGTTATACATAGTATATGCCATATATACTAACTGCATTATACAGCATTTGTCATATATGGTATCTTGCTTATATATTATATAATTCTTAAATAGAATATCCTTGAGATAAAATATATAATTTCGACTTGGGGGAAGGTTCTACTCGTATTTCGCAGTAAGTTGTTACTTTGTTGAGCATTATTTGTTCTCTGTGTTATGGTTATGGTTATATTTCATTATCCTTAATATACCCTTTGCAATAATATGCAATGAGTTAAGGGTATAAAAGTGAATGGCAAAGCCTAAATATAGATTAACCAAACTCTGATTAGGCAAGAAGCAGAGTTTTTATAGCATAAATTCCTTATATAGAACAACAAAATAGTAACTGAGCACAGCACTCAAAATTTGTCTGTGTGTGTGTGTGTATGTGTGTGTGTGTGTAAGTGTAAGTGTTAGTGTAAGCGTGCTGGTACACAAACAGATAACATCGATGAATTATACGAATTTCATATGTTTTCGCTGTAATAACAAAGTTTCGTTTATATAAATGGATAAGCTCATAAATTCTTGTCTATCTTATGTACGGGATATAAATGTATTTTTGAGGTTATATACTATATATATATATAGTGGTTGTATTGTTTTGTTTTGTATATGTATAGGTAAACGATATGTGGGCAAAAGTGAGTGCTATTACTTTTGACACATAGAGGGCGTGACATAAAGACAATTTTATTGCAAGATAGAAGACGCAACGCTGTAATTTTAGTGTTTATGCCACACTTATCTTGAATCGCGTTACCGAATGAATGAAAGCTCGCCAACTTGCAATTACACTACACATAACAACAACACGCACCCACTATAAACAATATATATATATATATATATATATATTTAGTCAGACATAACGAAGAGCACGCAATGATGAAATAAATCAAACAATATAATTGCTTCTGTTTCAACACCAAGTACACAACTCAGACTTGAACTGGCTCTTAAATTGCCTATGTATTAATGTAGGAGTGTATGTATATACAATATATATATATATAAACTATGAGTATTGTGAGTGCAAGTACTTGCATGTTTCGCACCTGTTCCAAGGAGTAGTAGCCGTAGCCGTAGCCGTAGCCGAAGCCGTCGTCTTTCACATTTGTGCAAAACTTAAATTTACGGCACGCAACTTGCGCCACCAGCAGCAAAGTCCCAGCGAGTCGCAACCGATGTACCGACCCAACTTATGCCACAGAGTCGATTTTAAATGCCACAGTGTATCATGGAGTGCGACGGGCGTGAACTTGTTGTTCTTGTTCTTGTTCTTGTTGCTGTTGCTTCTTCTTCTTGTTGTTGTTGTTGTTGTTATTGTGTGTCGGCTACTAAAGACGTTTTCGACAGGCCAACTGTCCTTTTAGGCAACATTCGTTGCCGCAGACACTAAAAGAAACAGCAACAGAAACAGCACCTGCGGCAACAACTGGAGCAACTAACAGCATTTCGATGTTAGTTTATGTTTTTGGAGTTTGTATACGACTTAGAAAGTATCGATTCCGGATGAAGGAACAGCATTGAAGTGAAATGATACCAATTCCTTCACATCCAAATAAGTTTCACAAAAATTGTTTCTATTTGTTACGATAATTACGATACGAATATACAAATAAAATGTTTTTCTTTTATGCTTTTCTTTGATGCCCTACATACATACATACATACATATATTTATAACATTCATATTGATTGTATATATCTATATATATATATACCAATACATATACATATAATAAAATATGGCGCGTTACTATGAATGCTGGTAAGGGGTTGGGGTAAGTTTAGGGCAGGGGCTGAAACTGGGACCCTCTGCAATACTCACAGGAATTATTGTCGGCCATTATTTTATTGGCATTTTCCAAATTGTCATTGTCACAGAAGTTTATGTACTCTCTCTTTCCTACCTACCTCCCTCCCTTCCCTCCCTTCCCTTCCCTTCCCTTCCCTGCCTACCTTCCTCCCTTGTTCTCTTTTCAATTCAGCACGTCATCAAACCAGTCGAGTTTTGTTACCGCGACCCGCTCTATGCCCTCCCTCCAGCCCTTGTTTTATTAACCGTACCACCAACTAGCGGCACCCGTTCGATCATTTGCAAGCTTGCTTACGATACGCACTCGCTTACGAATACGATTACGTATACAAATACGTTAACGAATACGATTACGATTACGAATATAAAAACGAATACGAATACGAATACGATTACGAATACCAAGTACTACGAGTATATGTATGAGCATATTCATACAATGGTCACACCACAGGGTGCGGGATCCGGGTGTTGCGTGCATCAAATTAGAGCCAAGAGCCGGCTCTGACTGAAGCGGATGAGCTCAATAAGTGTGGGTTAGGAGGGGTAGGTTACAGGCTTAGGGTTGCTGTTACGCCCTGTAACAATTTGTATATAATATAATGCACCTAAAAGTAATCGATGTCGTGACGAGATAACTCTCTATCAGTACATAATATACATAGCATTGAATGAGCATCTCTACCCGAATGGAACACCTCTTGCAGCATAATGCAAGGAATGACTCTTTTTCCAGGCTTAAAATGCTTTAGTTTTTATTTGAAAATTTTTTTAAATAATTTTATAATAATAATAAATAATTCTATAATATGAATAAAAAATTTCTAATATATATTAATTATAAAAAAATATATAATTATATAATATTAAAAAGTAAATCAAATAAAAAAGAAATTAATACTTTAATTTTTCTAGAAAGCTTTTAAAAGGGTTTAATTATTTGTTTAATAATTAATATTAAAAATCATAATTTATAAATTTAATAAATTGAAAATAAAAACCTAGATAAATTAGTTTTTAAAATATATTAAAGTTATTTCATGCAAAAAAAAAAAAGATATAAATAATAATGTTTTAATAATCTCAAGCAAAATGAACTGAAACATTCATGAAAAAAATATTAAATAAAAAATAAATTAAATAACAAAGAGTTAATATTACTAATTGATAAATAATTTACTCTAAAATTCAAAAAAAAATTCTTTTTATTATGATTATTATAAATATAATATAAATAATGTATTAAATAACGATATTAATTTTAATTATCTATATTAATATGCACAAGTTTATATATTAATAAAACAAATATATATTTTTAATAATTAAAGTTAAATATAAACTAATTGAAAAAAACATTAATTAATAAAAGCAAATTTTAATGAATTGTTAAATAAAATTGATTTTAGTTTTTATATAAAACTTACATTAAATATAATAAATCAATTTTCTAAACAAATAATACATTATTCATAGATTATATAGAAAATAAAAAGAT
This sequence comes from Zygothrica quintamaculata, assembly GCA_037044455.1. Taxonomy (NCBI): domain Eukaryota; kingdom Metazoa; phylum Arthropoda; class Insecta; order Diptera; family Drosophilidae; genus Zygothrica; species Zygothrica quintamaculata. Next base: position 261,885 of record JBAMBS010001229.1, read on the forward strand.
TGACAGCTGCGTCTGAAGATTTATAATTTTTGCTACTATTTCAGTAGCATTTTGTTTACTTTTTTGTTTCAATATTTTAAGTGAATCTATAAACTTGAATGAGTTGAATAACAAGTTGAACAATAAGGCAAAAGTATGTGTTGAATAACTGAATATTTAGTTGTTATTTTAACTCGTTTTAGAAATTAATTTTAATGCAATATGAAGAATAAAGGCAAAACATTTTCCAATTCTTTTTAAAGAATATTCAAAAATTTTTATATTTAGAATTTTAAATCTTTTACCTAAATTGATGTAAAGAAAACAACAACAAATTCCAAACCTTTCTAAGATGTAAAAATCTATTTTTTTTTTTAAAAAAAATTTCAATTTCAAGCAAAATTTTTGAAATTTCTATTAAAAGATTTGTAAAGTTTTTGTTGAAAATCAGTAAAAATTTGTTTCGTTTCTAGTTAGTTAAATTGGTTTAGAGCAAGATGTGTGTGTGTTTTTGTGTGTGTTTATACAGCGTGTAGACACAGACACACACACATACACTCGCACTTGTGTAGAGATAATTATAGCTATAAAACCAAAGTTTGACGTGTGTCCTTAGAGCACCTGGGGCATGTGAACGATGACGAGCCAACATCAACGTTAACGCCTATCCGCATCCTGCATACACCACACACACACACACAAACACACACAGCCAAACACTTATACACATATACATAAAAAGATTGGCGTTGAGCTGTGTGGACTGAAAATTGAATCTGTTATCGTTTCTCATTCACAAACTCACACACTTTGGCACTTTGCCTGTAAACGGGAAATGTGATTGGGATTGCCTTTGACACGTCGTCGTTGCCGTCGTTGCCGTCGTTGCCGTCTGCAGGATATACATGTGCTCTCGTTCTCTGTGTGTGTGTGTGTGTGTGTTGGCATTGTTCATATAAGTTAACAGTGCTGTTCAATTTTTCCGCACTAATTAGATTAAAGGAGGCTTGTACAGATGAAGCGAATGGATTGATGACTCCACGGAAAATCCGTGCAAGTCCAATGAATGGAATGCGCAAAAAAACAAAGAAGGGCAAAACATTGAAATAAGAATTGTGAATTGTGAACTGAGAACTGAGAATTGAGAATTGAGAACAGAGAGAGAAGGCTACGAATTCCGGTAACGGCAATGGTAAAAGCAACAACATTTGTATTGGAGTTTGGCATTGGCAGACGGTGATAAAAAGGCCAAAACAACTGCGAAATACTTTAATCCTATTAGGCATATAATTCAACAATAACAGCGACACATGTTGCCAGTGCAGCCGACAGGAAGGATAAAGAGCAGTCCGATTGTCCTTTTCGCGCCAGCGATGCAGTCAACTAAGCAGCTAAAAAAAAATAAAACCAAATACACACGCACACACACACACACACACACACACATAACTATATACAGAGGGCAACTTGCTGCTGCTGCTGCAAAAAAAAAAAAGGAGAAAAAATAAATGTTGAACCAAAAAAGGGGGAATATACACTTCGTATGCAACGTGACACGTCCCAATTAAACGCAACTTTTAATTATATTCATCAAGTTTTAAGGGATCAATGTTCTTGACACTATTTACCCATTCTTCAAACTTCATTCTCCATTCTTCATTTACCATTCTTCACTTCATTCCACTCCCCTCCACTCCCCTCCACTCCACTTCACTCATTTAACATTTTGATTCAACTAAAAGTTCAAGTTGTATAATTGATGGCTGTTCGTATCAATCAAAGTTATAAAGGTTTATATACAATCTTTATATAATATTGTATTGATATAATTATATATTATATATATTACATACATATACATACATATCTTTTATAATGATATGCGTTGTAAGAGCAAATTTTATACATTTCAATCAAATTTTTTTCTTCAATTTCAAAAAAGAAATTTGCTTTGCAACGCTTTGCCTCAACTTTTCAGCCTTTTATAATTTGCTCATTTTACGGTTTTCAACAGTTTTTGGACATTATCCGTCTTTTCAGTAAGAATCCATTCACATTTTCATACCTACAATTCATTCATTCATTGGCAAATCGAGTTGTTCAAAGTTGATTCAATGCTTGTCACTGACAGATCTATTGTTAGAAATTGTTTGTTTTTGTCCTATCCATAATTGCATTGAATATTGTCACAGCGATGTCTCTTTTGCTGGTGTTGTTGTTTTTGCCATTTTCTATTTTTATATTTTGTTCAGTTTTTCAATATTTCAATATTTCAATATATGCAGTTTTTCATACAGATTTTTTCAATTCAAATTTTCATTTGTTTTTCTTGCTACCGAAATCCCTTAAATCACAAGGGACGCCTGACTATTTTGGCATATATCTGCTAAACAATTTAACGGCCCAGTTAAATCCGCTTATGTTGGCCATATTTGTGCGTTCTCACAGTAAATACTTTAAATTTGCAACTTTTTAATCATTTTAAGCGGATTTCTAAAGCGAAACCTGTTACAATATACCCAACGGTACCTTACCAACATCCTAATAGTCTGAACAACTACTCTAATGTGTCCTTTTTGCAGTTCTATTCTTCTATTTGTTTTCCCTAAGAGATTTGTAACTTAGAGAAAGATAGATAGATAGATAGAGAGAGAGAGAACCTATCTACTTGCTACTTGCTACTTGCCACTTGCTGCAACTGCCAATTAAATTTAATCCACAAAAATAAAAATGAATACAAAATATACTCATACTTATTCACATACTACTCACCGCCAGCTACTTAGACTCACAATTATATGTAAATATTATATGTATAGTCCTTTCACCTCTTTCAGTTGCAGACTTTCTTTCTTTCTTTCTGCCTCTTCTTTCTCTTCCTTCTCTTCTTTCTCTGCAGAAACATAGAGCCCCAGGAGGTGGCATAATACTATATGTAATAAGCATATAGAATAGCATATTGTTAGAAACTTTTTTAATATAAACATGAATATGCATATGGAGCATATGAGTATGAGTACTGAATACTGAATACTGAATACTGAATACATATATATTCATATATATATATATAAGGTCCTTATTGTTAATCAGTTAACAAAAACTGCGCCAGAACAAAACTGCAGAGCTGAAGCTGTAGCTGTAGCTGCAAATGGAAATTGAAATGAAAATGGAAATGAAAATGGAAATGGTTATGGAAAAGGAGTTGATATTGAAGTTGGAGCTGTAGATGGTACATAATTCAACTCAACTTGGCTAAAATGAAAATTGAATAGCGCCAAAAAGTTGCTGGCTGGAAATGAAAAACGAAACAAAAAGCGAAAAGCAAAATATAAATAGAAGTAAAAATAAATAAAATGCAATATAAGCATGCTAATGTATGAATTAAAAGAGAAGAATGAGCAGGAGCAGGAGCAGTAGGAGGAGCAGTTGCAGAACAACAGACTCAAAAAAACAAAATCTGAACAAAACCAAAAATATTTTAATGACAACACCAATGCCAAAAGCAGCATCAACAGCAGCATCAACAGCAGCAGCAACAACACCAAAAGTACCCAAACAAAATGAGCAAAAGGCAAAGGCAAAGGCAACAGCAACTCATTGAAAAAGGGCCAGCCCAAAGGCTGCATGGCATGCGACCAAATACACCAAAACGCCAACCACCAACACCACAAAGATAGCAACCACCGGTACCAGCTAAAGCAACACCAACACCAACACCAATACCAACACCAATACCAATGTACCAATGTGTTTTAGTGTACCAATACCAGCAACATTAGCATTACCAAAAGGCAGCAAGCAGTCCATTATGTGCTCGCTCGTTGGTAATTATTTGCATAAAAATATATGCAGAGGTCTAAACAAAACAGTTTAGCAATCAATTATGAAAACACGTTAAATAGGTGAGTGCGAGTGCAAATGTCGCCGCCAGAGGCAGAGGAAGCATAAGTAAGCATAATCATAAGCATAAGCATAAGCACAAGCATATAAGCATAGGCATTGCCAACGACAACGACAACAACAACGTCACACATTTGCATCACATATTATAGAGAGACAAGAGTGAGACAGAGAGAGAGAGAGAGAGAGAGTGTGACAATGGTTGCGACCTCCAGGAATCCGTATGTTGATAAACACAAAGACGGGCCCATCCTGAGGGGTATGAACCGGAAAAACAGAGACGCAAAATAATCGACAGATGCATATATGCTATATAACCCATAATACCATAGCAATATAGCAATATAGTAAAACCCTTGGGCCCCTTTTCTTTTTTTTTTTTTTTTTTTTTCTTCATACCTTTCAACTACTATTAGCTATATGCTATATGCTCTATGCTCTATTCACACTCATTTGCTGCCCTCACAAGGAGAGTGCCCACCAAGTCGCATATAGGTATATGTGTTATATATATATATATATATATATATGTGTATATATGTGGACTACCCGTATGGTAGGTACTTGTACTTGTATCTACCATACCTTAGCTATACTTACCATACACACACACACACACACACATCATAGACGCGTAATGACTGGCGCAGTGTGTACGCCTGAGTAATGCGATAAGTGAAAACAAATAAGTCAGGCGACAAAAGTTTGTTTACACAACTAAACAGAAATGAAATAATTCGTTATATGAATGGACTGTTTAGGATGTTTGGCATATTTCCTAAGATATATGACTATAATACACACACGCACACTAATACACATGCATAGAGTATGCAGTAGGAGTGCTGCCCATACACATTTCTTATAGAAGACATCATTTTGAAGTCATTAATAACTGAGCATAAAAGGAATTTCTATTCAAAGCTAAAGAAAAGAATGCAATTGAATTTCTTTGGCTTTAAAATAAAAAAAAAAAAATATAGTAAGTAAATTAAACAAAATTAAATAAACAAAATTAAATATATTTTCTATTATTATTATATTTATTTTTATTTATTATTAATATATTCTGAAGCTGTTTGATTGATTTGAAAACAGCTTGCAATATTTTTTTAGAAAAAGTATTTTTTTATATTTAAAATAAATATATATTCTGATTCATAATCTGAAGTAAATTCAACATATTTTATATAAAAATGTTTCAAGTTTTATATAAAAATTGACAAAAGTCAATTTGCTTAAATTTTTGCTTTATTCATCGACATTTTAGACCGATTTCCAATTGAATAATACGACGCTTTTGCATGAAAAGAAATAAAAAATTGTACTAAATTTTATATTGAATTATTTATAGGTATAAATCAATTATCAATAAGTTATTATATATAAATTTATAACAATAATAAAACAGTTATTATATATTAAATAATATAATTAATATATAAACTAAAATAGATTGTTTAAATTAAGTATATTACTTATAAGAGTCTCCGACTGCTGCTCAAGTATTGCATAAAAGTTGTTGATCAAAATTATATTAAAGGTCAGTAAGAATGCTGTAGCAAACTTTAAACGACTCTCAAATACCCTCTATCAAATTTTACACACACACACACACATACATACACACACATAGGCACATACACGCAGTTTTATATGGACTGTAAGCCTGAAGTTGTTGCTACTTGCCCCAAGACGAAATCGCTGCGTGCTGCCCTCTGCCTAAATATAGAAATCGTTAATCAAGTGTATTATTACAGGGTATCCACAAGTTCAACCATATATTTAGTTTATCATATATAAAACACATGCTAAGCTTTGATAAGAAATCGTAATGGATTGAAGTTGAGGCTTGATTGGCAATTTCATTTTCATGAAAATAAGATTAGATGTTCGAATGATACTTTGCTGTGCAGAATTTATTTACTATTTACATTTTTATTTTTATTTGAATTTTCTTCACTTATACATATATTTTTATTGTATATTTTCTCATTTTTTTTTTAATCATGATGGCATTTTCATTTTAATTCAAAGGCTAACGCGACAAAACCTACCACGATTTATGGTCCTACATAAATCCTAGAAATACTTTTGGCTACCCACCGCAGTTAATCCGATTATAAAAGGCAGTCACAGAGTAACTCACTCTCTCTCTCTCTCTCTCGCTCTCTTTCGCACTCGCACTCTCTCACTCACTCTTTATATATATAATGCTGTCTCTGTATGTGTTGATGGTGGCGCTGATAATATGCTGATACGCGCCACATAATTCTGCATTGCAGTTACTTATGGCAGACACCATAAAGGTAACAACTAGAGATTTTTAACTGGCAACTTAAGGCCATACAAAGTGACCAAAGCAAAGCTTAATTATGAGCCAACATCATACGGAACAACATAATTATGATGATCGTTATGATGTGCTGATGATGATCATTATATAGGAAAACCTAACAAATTAGCATGTTGAAAATTATAAGTACATTAAAATGAATGTGGTGTGGCAAGTTGAAGTATGGCAAACGATGATGACGTTGCCACCCAATAAACTTCACATCAGACGAGCAAAAAACAAAAAAAAATAAATAAAAAAAAATAAAATAAAAACCAAAAAAAAAAAAGATGAGTATAAAAATATAAAGAATATATATTTTGAGCGTGTAGTTAGGATGATGATGTCGACGTCAGGGATGTCGTTGTTACGACTAAGGATACCAGGGTCAGGGCCATAGCTAGATGCGAGGGTGCATATACATACATACATACATATCTATATACATATATATATATATATATATAATTTCATATAAATCCACTGCTCAAGTTGAGTTGTTATGCTTGAGTTGAGTGTTGGCAAATATTTAACGTAGTATAAATATCTACTCCCTGCCTCCTTCTCAGGCCCATATACCAATATATATATATACCCATCTTTACCATCTCTCTCTCTCTCTCTCTCTCTTTCTCTCTCTCTCTATGTCGTTGTGTCTCTGTTCATCTGTTTAACTTATCCATTTCTCCATTGCGCCATCTCAGTCCTATATAACTTGCAAAGTATTGTTATCTGGACTCTGTTTTTCGGGGTGGAAAGACCCGCTCGCTTGTGTATAACACAGAAAAAATCTAATTTTCCAACTTTTTACGACATTCGCTTGCGAGTTCTGCGGCAATTTCATAAATATTTTCCGCTTCTTTGCCTTTGCATACTTTGTATGCAAAAAAACATGCCATCATCAGAACATTATCCCGCCGCGTGTAAATGAAATTCCCATGTCCCCCACCCTTGTGCCTCCCCCTTGTTCATCATGCTTTCATATTGCTCTCAAACTCTTGGTATTCTTCACTTACCACACTGCCACTGCCATTGCCACTGCCACTGCCGTTGCTGCTCATCACCCGCCTTACCGTTTGCCGCTTGCTGCTTGCTTGCCGCTTGCGTCGGCAAAAACGGCGAACGGCGGCAATCGCCGTCACAGAGCAAAATGGGGGAGCATCGCGGGTAACTCGAGGGTTGTTGACTTATATCATTTATCATAAGGAATTAGGTTCAAGCTTGTTATTAATATTAGACGTGGTCTTCCACTGCCACCGCTACTTCCTATATTCCACAGCTCCCCCCTTCATCCCACCCACTTTGCACTGCACCCACCTCATCAACCTCAACACCCTCTAAGCAAAGGCCTAGTCTATATACATACATACATATACTTCCTTTTATACCCGCCTCTACAAAATGAGGCTTGGTCCTGGTGCTGTTCCTGCTGCTGTTCCTGGTCCTGATTCCTGCTCGGCGTGAAGCCGCTAACGTGCGAAGAGCGTTAATAAAGTTCATAAAATAAACAAAGTCGAGCAGCAGTCAACATGTGAAATTAAAATCTTTGCCGATGTCAATTGGCGCTTGGGTTGAGCACTGTCGGTTAGGAGAGAAGTCTATTAAAAAATAAAGACGCTGCTAGGCACTTTATGGGGCTATTATCTTGAATGGAATTAACCTTATAATATCCATTAAAAACAGAGTTACGAATTTCCTTCTTACCCTTCCGCCCCTCAACCCCCGCTTAATGTCCCATTTCCATTCATTCACTCACTTAAAGGAAGTGCTTAAAAATTTTGTTATAAACAAGTTGTTTTAAATGTTAGCAACAGATCAAAGGCAATTGACCCTATATATATACATGTATATATATATAGTTATATAGAACTATAATCTACATTGATTGGTTTAACATGTAAGTTAGTCGCTCTTAACTATTTATTTATCATTTGCTCAATCTTTAACAAGTTTTGCGCAACAATTTTTGTGCACTGCGATTGATTAACAATTTTTACGATATAACTTTTACGACATTGAATAGCGATTAATTAGCCTTTGTATAAGTTAAGTATACTATATAATACTAGCTTTATTTTAAGCTCTTCTTCTTATATCTATATATATTATATATATATAGCATACACCTCTTTATATCACATGCAAAGTTGCTCTTTAGAAAATTTCATACTCTGTGCACTAGTTGAACTTTTGACCCCTTGAAGACTTACTAACTATATAACTTAAATAAAGTATTTATATTTTTTATTGATTAACAGTAAATTAAATAATTTAAAAATCATAAATTAAGTATATATTTTATAAATTTTAATTAGCTTTTATTTTATATATTATGAAGTTCAGGCTGAAATTTATGTCTAAAGAAACTTAGCTTAAAGACACATGCTTAAATCTTAAGTGCTCTATATGAATAGTCCAATTAAAGTAAAACAATTAGTAATTTAATGATTGTATTATATTTCTACAATAATAAAATATGTTATATTAATAGAATATATACATATTCCTGATCAATAAACTAAGCGCGATCGACAGCAGCTGCTTGGCAATTCTCATACAAATTCAGTCGCTCAGTTCTGCAGAATTATTGATCAATATGCATTACATATGTATATATATATACTTATACATATACGTATGTATATATATCTTTCAGAATTGATCTAATCATATTACCTAATGTATCATATAACTTTTATAGGAATCACAATTGAATTGACAAGTTGTTGAAACAAGTTAATTTCATGTACAAAATCTGTTGCGATTATAATTAATGAAAGCAAATGTTGCATTACTTTTCAGACAAATCGGATATCGATATCGGATATATATATATATTTAAATATAGATATGTACATATATATAAGTTTATATAGTTGTTTTATAGTAGAATAAGTAGCAGGATTTGAATCAAGTTTTGCATATAAAATGCGCTCAAGATTGAAAAGATTTCAGAGATAAAGAGAGAGAGAGAGAGAGAGAAAGAGAGGGGAATATAATTTTAATTAATAATTATAAATAATTTGAAATGTTTCTTTTTGCATTGTAAATATTTGTAAAGCTCTCGTCGCATTGTATTTATTATATTGATACATTGATATCAATGTTTACAAGTGATTGAGGCAGCAGATGAGGTTTTCATTACACATTTTCCCTTATATAAGTCCTGTGCGTGGTATCCTTTACTCTCAGATATTTCTATTTCTTTCTTTTGTCTCTTGTTGTTGTTGTTGTTGTTGTTGTTGCTGCTGTTGTTGTTTCTGCTTTGTGCGCTGAACTGTTAGTGTCGAGAATTGATTTCTTTCAAATTAACTTTGTCTCAATATCTCTGGGCATGATACGCAGTTTGGGGTTCCCGTGACGCGACGGCTAGTTGTATCATTATGATATGTTCAGCTTGTGTAAGGACAAACAAGGACATTGGATTGGGGCGACAGCGCGACGGAACCACTTATTTTCGCTGTGCTCTGCCTCCCCGTTACCGCGTTTGTCGCGCTTCCACGTTTCTACGTCGCCGACCCTCGCGGCGAGGTAGAACTTTATAGATGCCGATGGCATCTCTCCCTCTCTCCCTCTCTCTCACTCTATCCCTCTCTCTCTCTCTCCCTCCCTCTCTCTCTCTCTCTGTCGCTCGCACTCACCACCACCGGCAGTGTCTATCTCTTTTGCGCTCTTTTGCAATATTCTTACTCTTTCTCTTAATGTTTGCATCTCTTTTCTTTGCCTACACACACTTACACACGCGCTCTCTCACTCGCACTCTCGCTAGCTCCCTCTCTCGCCTTCTCTTTCACACACACTCTTCTCTATCTTTTCACTTTTTTCACACTGCTCACTCGCATGGCGGTAGCTGTGGCAGTGCCAGTCTTTGTGGCAGTGGCAGTGGCAGCAACTGCCACAATGGTTGAGGCAACCCCCTAAACGCCTGACTGCCATGGTAGCTTGTGCGCTCTCTCTGCGCGCTTCCCCTAAGAGTGGCATTATATATAGATATACATATTTTTCTTTATTTTTTGTTTTATTTTCTTTTTTTTTTGGGTTGTGTTTTTTTTTTTGCTTTTTTTTTTTTGTATTTAGGTTTTGCCTTCTTTGCATTGCCCATAAGCCACGCCCTGTGCATGTTGAAGCGAGTGCAACAACACGAACAACTGTTAGTTAGATACGAGAGCGAAAAAAGAAAATTGAATCAAAAAGAGCCAAGATAAACACTTAAAACCTAACGAAAAACGATAAAAACAGCCACAAACACGAAGGCCGAAAAGAAAGTTGCCAAAGGTAACAACCCATGTACAATGTTTTATGACCAGGCCCAAACCATAGCTAGCCATAGCTACGAGAGCTACGATTCACAGCTCATAGGAATTCCTACAGTTCTCTCTACTGTTTCTACCCTGGGGCAAAGCTAGTGTAGAAGGGCTGTAAGAGGGTCAACTGTATTGGTATGAGATTGGATATGATCTGGTGAGGTGAGGGGGGGTGGGGGTGGGAGGGGGATTTGTAGTGTAGTACGTTGTGCACATGTCCAATATTCACTTAACGCGATAAAAATGAACTAGCAACAACGAAATCTGGCAGAGAAGGTGGCGTCGCTTGTGGGCCAAAATTGTAGCTTGAATCGGATGCGGCTGCGGCTGTGACTGCGGCTGTGGCTGCGGCTGAGGCTGGCGCTGCGGCAAACAGTCGCTGCTCTGTGGCACAAAACATACAAAAACATCAGTTACACTTTGTTTTGTCGTTTTCCACTGGACCCCTACATATATATGTATGTATTACACACACACACACACACACACACACACACACACACACATAGAGATAGTGGCAATATCTATTGAAATGGCAAAGTAACTCGAAATTTCCCTTCGCACGCGCTGCCAGCACGGAACGAGGCCGTATTAAATGCTATGTGTGTGTGTGTGTGTGTGTGTGTGTTGGGTGGGAGTTAGGTGTACTGTCCGAATTAAATGGGTAATAGTGTGGGTTAGGGGAGAGGGGGGCGGGAGGGTGCTCGCTGGTTAACGTAAAAAGATAGCGTGGTTAAACGCGCTTATTTTGGTTTATGATTAAATTTATTACTTGTACGCCCAACCACAGAGCGAGCCAAACAACAACAGCAACAACAACAACAACAACAACAACAACAAGAAGAACAAGTATATAAGAAACAAGCGAAAATTAAGGGAGGTGAAAAGTTTTGGGCTTGTCTTGAATTTAATTAATGCTAGACCCTTAAAAAAAGGGGGCTAAAAAAAATCTCTCTCTCTCTCTCTCTCTCTATCTGTTAACTTTATATAATTGGCCATTCTTTTAAGCTTAGGCCATGTTATTTGATTTGTTGTTGTTGTGTTTTTTTAATGTTATTTTTTATGTAGAACGCAGCTTCTAATTAAACAGGTCAACTGTGTAGATACAACGAGCATTTTGGGCCACATATTTATTTAGATACGGGCCAAAAAGTGCCGCTGACTTTTGACTGTTGCAGTTCAGCCTACGACGACATGGCAGGCATTTGCAACTTTTTTGCCCAACCCAGTACGGTAGCAATACAACACATGAAGAAAGAGATAGAGTGTGTGAAAGAGAGAGAGAGAGGAGAGTGTAGGGACCAACAGCCATTGCCTGTGCCCCTGACAGCTACAGAGCTACATGGCAAAAGTATCTTTTTATCTGCTTCGCTGTGTTTCTACGATTGTCTGTAGTGTGTGTGTGTGTGTGTGTGTGTGTGTTAGCCCCCCATATAAACTGATACAGCTACTGTTACCATTGCTGACTGCTAACTGCTGCTCCTGCCACAGCCTCTTGTGTGACACGACTCGAGTCGAGAGTCGAGAGTCTCGAGCTCTGCTCGGTGGCGCTAGCTCTGGCGCTCGTGCTCATCCGTATCCTCAATGTGCTGTATATATATATATATATATGGGATTGTGATTGTGAATGTGATTGTGTTTGTGATTGTGTCTTGCTTATTCGCTCCCCCTTTCGTATGGTTGCTGCAGTAGTTTTCTCGTTAGAGTTACCAAAACGATATTCGCAGCAAGTCGCTACTCTTTTTTGCATTATGACCTCTCTCTCTCTCTCTCTCTCTCTCTATCTCTTACTCTACTTCTGCTGCATCCTTTTCGCCATATGTATGTATGTATGTATGTGTTACACACACACACACCTCCCTTACCGCCCATTTTTCGTATATATCAGCAAGTCGTCTCCTGGTGCCTGCGTCTCGTTTATTTATGATTATCTGTGTACAACTTGTTTCGTGTTCATCGCATGTCGATGCCGATGATGGGTGTATAGGCCATGAGCATCTATCTGCTGCTTTGCTTGTTACATCCCGGCATTAAACCCTGCCCTGAGGCGCACACATGTATACTCCGAATGCTCTCTGTTACAACTAGTACTAGAACAGATACTGGTTACTGGTTACTGGTACTACTGATACTTGTACTTGTACTGGAATGTATTTACATTCATTCATACAGTTACACACACATACAGGAGAGTATGTAGAATTGGTGTGTTTGTGTGTGTGTGTGTGTGGGGGGGGGGGGTGGTGTGGTTGGTAGTGGGGGTAATACATACATACACACCTATGCAGCTTTTCTTAGTTCTTTATTAATGACTGCTTTTTCCTGGTTTTCCTGCCTGGTTCTTGTCTGTTTGGTCCGTCGTCTGGTCGGTCGTTTGGTCGCTTGGTTGAACGTTGCTTTGGTTGGCTCACTGGTTGGTTCATTGGTTGGTTCATTGGTTGGCTAGCTGGCTGGACTGCAGTTCGCTTATCAACAGCATAAAAAAACATTGCCAGTTGCTCCTCCCCCAGTTCTGCTCCTTAAATATGCAAGTACCTTTTGAAACCTGTCTCTGTACTCAGCTCAGCTCAGCACAGACCAAAACTGTAGCTTCAAGTTTGCGGTTAAGTCTATTATATAGTTGGCCGAAAGTTTTATATTTAGCCAAATCAATTCAACTTGTCTTATGGCCAAATCTTGACACACACTTGTCAACAACTTTTCTCTATATCTATATATTCAATACTGTTGCATATAAATATTTAATGCATGTCCTTTGCTAACAATTCTGCTTCAAGCTAAGAGAGAAAGAAGCAGGAGAGAGAGAGAGTGAGACAGAGAGAGGGAGAGAGCAGAAATGAAAATGAAATAGAAATGTGTTAGGGAAAGGGAAATCAAAAAGGGAAAAGCTTGTCTTCTATCAGAAAAAATCAATCAAAAATCTTCAATAAATACTAACATATATAATCACACACACACACACACATACACACAAGCACACACACACACACACACACACACAGACAAACAAACAATCAAACGCTCTCGAGAGGCTGGCACGTACTGCGGTTGAACTAAACCACAGACATAAGAACTGTGGGGCAGGATGTGTAGGGATACAAACATGTGTGTGGGTGTGTGGGTGTGTGGGTGTATGGGTGTATATATGTGCGTGTGTGAATATGGAGTTGGTACGCCAACGTCAATAGGGCGGCTGGGAACAATAAAAAAAAGCAAAAAAAATATATACAAAAAAAAAAAAAAAAAATTAAGTGCAGAAATGTCTCTCTACAAAATGAATCAATACGAAAGGAATACAAGGATCTACAACAACAACAACAACAAATTCAATTGCCTAACGTAAGGAAGTAAACCTTAGCTTGCCTCTATACCCTACCCCCCCCCCCCCCCTCTGCCAACAAGTAAATTTTGACCGCGATTGCGTGGCCCCATTGGAATTTCGTTTTTTTTTTAGTTTTTTTGTTTCCTTTCGAGCACCGAAAAGCACAAAGTTCGCACACACAAAACACCTTTTCATTTGTATCTATTAGATTAAAATTCATGTCGACGCACTCGCATGTGCGCACATGCTCCAGCTTTGCTACCCTTCCCCCCTCCCCCCCCCCTTAGCACAATGTTTAGCTCAATGCCTGATGTGCTGCTTACATATGTATCTGTGCTCTGGTGTTGTCTAAAAAGATACAAAGATACAAAGATACAGTGTAAAAAGTGGCAAGAAAATTGAGCCCGAAGCTCACAGACATCATTGGCTTTGTGCAAACAGCAAACGCACACACACACGCACACACACACACACGCACACACAGACGCACACAGAGACGCACTAATTTTTTTTAAGGAGTGTGTAAGCAGTTGGTGTTGGTTTCAAAGGGAGGGGAAGAACTCGAACAATTGCGGCTGCTGCTGTTGCTGTTGTAGTGGCTGCTGCTGCTGATGCTGTTGATGCTGCTGCTGCTGCTGTTGCTGCTGCTGCTATCTACGACAGAACACGAACAAGAACAACAATAACATCGAGGCGAAACAAAACGTTGCGAAGCAAACATAAGCTGCCACCAATACGAATACAACTACACACACACACACACACACACACACACACACATACATATACACAGAGATAGAAACAGATATAGTACAAATACAAACGCACATTGCAGTTGTGTGGCAACAACAACAACAACAACAAGAAAAAAAAGAAAAATACAAAAGATACAAATGTATCTCGTGTTCGAAATATAAAAATCGTTAAACAAAGACTGACGTTGTTCCTGGATTTGGATCGACTGCGACTAACGACTGCGGCTGACGTCGCGCTATGGCGCTGCGTTGCGTTGTGGTGCGACCCAAACCCCCCACCCCCCCCCCTCAACCATCCGCCCCACGGGTGGCAGCCAAACCAAACCAAAACCATAGCATTATCTATCCCTCCTGCTTTTGCTGCTGTCAAGTGTCTGGCAGCATTGCTTTCATTGCAAGCTTTCTCTTTCTCTTTCTGTTGCTTGTTGCCGCGGCACCAACAACCAACAACCAACAAGCAACAACCAACACCCATTCCCAATTCTCAATACCATCCGTTCCACACTCCATGCCCATGGCATATCCCTGGCGACGGCCCCATAGCGCCATTGAGCGCCCGCCTTCTGGACTCAAGAGATGTCGCCTCTCCTCTCCTCTCCACTCCTCTCCTGTCCACTCTCTGCCATCCGCACACTCTTACTGCTGACTTACTTCTGAGCAGCACCCAACGCTAGTAATGTTGCTGTGGTGGAAGCTGCGGCTATTGCTGCGGCTCTTACTGCCTTTTTCCACGAACTAAACTTGATGCTGCTGCTGCTGCTGTTGCTGCTGCTATTGCTGCTGCTATTGCTGTAGCTGTAGCAACCGCGACGGCATTTTGTGCCCTCGCCAATGACTTAACGTGATCTGAATTTGTTGCCCACAGGCCAATTACTGCCACAGAATATGCAAAATATAGCAAACTCTGTGGCAGGTCTGCCATACATATAACCAACCAAACAGCTTCCTCCTGCCACACTGCCACCATGCCACTTGCCTCAGCAACTTTAGCATTAAACAGGAAGCAAGGAGCATGCACCATGAAATGGAAGACAGTAGAATCACTTCAAGATCAGAGCTCTGATTATTTTTAGTTAGTTGACTTCAAATGCTCTCTTAATCATGATCAAAATTTGATTCATTATTTTCAATTCATTGAGAAATTCTAAACGATATTTAATAAACGATCTTATTACACAATTATATATACTCTTATATATATATATATATATTCATATACAGCCTTGATCGTTCTATCGTAAATCAATTGAAATATGCTTAAATTTTTAATGTTAATAAATAATTTTTATTAAACCTAAAAGAAAATATATAGGAATTAATTTTACCTTAAATATTTCATAAATGCACTCCAAATGGATCGATGTACTATATAAAAATATATTTTATTATAATCTTCCCTCCATATACTTTTAAACTGAACGATTTATTATACTATTATACAAAGTATACATAGAAAATAATTTTGTTCTTAACATTAAACTAAACGATTAACTATAAACTATAATATATTATTAATATATATATACACAAAATTATTTTATTATATTATTTAGATAAGCCAGTAATAATCTACGTGATTTACTATATTTAATAATGAATGGGAAATATTTTTTGTATATCTTTTAAAATTTCCCTTTGTTTTGCCAGAATTAATCTTCATTTTTACAATTTAACGTTAATTTTCAAGCTGCAAACAGTTTCGAAAAAATTCATTATAAAATAGAAAATGACATTTTATATTTTTATATATATTTTATTGCGTTTACTAAATATATAAACTTAATAGAAAAAATCAGAAAAAAAAGAAAATATATAGCTATATATGCAGAGAATTTATATTGCTGCTAATACTTAACTTCTTAATAAGGCGCGTGTATAAGGTATACTTTTGAGATAATTAATAAATATATATAATGATATATATACCTCAGATAAATATACAATTATATATATTGATAGTTTAGAGTATATAAACAAATATTATTTGTGAATGAATATAAGTGAATAAGTGAATAATATAGCAGCATCAGGATGAGTAAAAATTTCATTTAATACAATTTATGGCGTAAATAATTCCTATTGGAGTTGTGTATCATATATATATGTATATATATATATAGATATATATATATATATAGTTTTTTTAGTCATATGTTCTATACATGGCTATGTAATATTTGTTAGATGTATTCCCAAAGTGCTTAGAGCTGATGTTTGGCCCTATGCAAAAACATTATCATCAACGAGATTCACTTCACTTCACATCAACAAGCAGCTGTCAAATGGCTGCTGGCCCACAGAGGATTCAAGTAAGAAATGACAAAAAAACAGAGGAAAAACAGAGAAAAAAAAGGATATAAGGATGAGCATGTGAAGGAGAGAGTAGGACAGAAACAAACGTGTCACAGGCTGAGGCAAAAACCAACTCACTTACATGAGTTACAACAAAGTAACTTCATTTAAATGCTGTAAGAATTTGTTTTCTGCGTGTCTCGCTTGCAACATGAGGCAGAGATGGCAGAGAGCAGACGAGAGGTTGACGCAAGCAATGGGCAATACCATCTCAGGGGTGTACAAATGTATGATGTGCTATAGTGGGTGTGAGTTGGTATATGTGTGTGGGGCAGGGAGGGGATGAGTTCGAGTTGGAGCAATATAAAGCTTAAAATGAAATTTGGCTGCAGCGGCAAACGTTTGCCATTCAAATAGCATACATATGTTGATACATATGTACAAATATATATCTATATATATATATATATATATAGTATGTCTGTGTGTTTATATCATTGTATAAATGTTGCTACAAAAACGTTTCAATTGCTCTCTCACTCGCTCACCAAATGCCATCCCATTTGCACGCTTTCGACTCGCTCTCACTCTGGCGCACAGAGCTGAAGTCGCAGTCGCTGACACCCGTCGGCGCCGTCACTCCTCACGAGTGGCGTTTCAATTAATTAGAAAAAGTTAAGGAAAACCCCCAACCCCCACCCCCTACTGCCGCTACCACCCACCAACCTAGAAGTGGGTGTGGTGTGTCGTTTGAAGGGGGGGGGGGGGGTGAAGAGTGGAGGAAAAACAAAAAAATAAAAAGAAAAACAAATACCTTCGTAATAAAATGTAAGCGCGCATGCAATAGCAGCAGTGGCAGCAATAGCAGCAGCAGCAGCTGCGGTGGCTGTGGCAATGTGGCAGTAACGCGGCGCCAGAGGCAGAGGCAGAGGCAGCGGCACTGGCAAACGGCAAACGGCAGCGCGAAAGATGCCGCCGCCAATCCAACAAGAGCCAGGCGGCAGCTAACGTGGTCAGCAGGCAGCAGCGCCACTTTTCAGCGCCAGCAGAGAATGATGTTGATAAAAACCTTACTGAGCGCAGCAGCAACACCAACAGCAACACCAACACCAACAGCAACAGCAACAGCAGCAGCAGCTGAAACTGAAACTGAAGCTAAAGCTAAAGCTATAGCATAGCTGTAGCTGTATCTATAGCTTCTTCTTGTTGTTGTTGCTGTTGTTGTTGCTGTTGTAGCTGTGTATCAGTAGCTGAAGCAGTAGCAATAGCTGAAGCTGAAGCTGAAGCTGAAACGTCGGCCCACCCCTTTCACGAGTTTTGTTCATGTTCATCAAGTTTTTCTTATTTCCATTACGGCAAGCAGTTCGTGTTGTTTATGGCAACAAATACTTGTACAACCTACCGACACATCAACAGTAGTAGTATTGGTAGTAGGAGCAGCAGCAACAGCAGCAAGTAGCAGCATTGCAACAACAACAGCAACAACAATAATAAGAACAACAATAAGAACAACAATATAAAAATAAGGCAACAATAACAAGCACAGCAACAACAAGAGGAACAACAACAGCAGCAGCAGCAGCAGCAGCAGCAACAACAAAAGACAACAACAGTGCGTACAAATACATACATCGGCATTTACAACAACACGCAATAACAGCCATTTTTCTAGTTGTTAAGTTAATTTTTTCATGTTCTGCTGGCTCGCTCGCACTTAACACGCAGCAACAGCAAATACAACAACAACAATAGTAACGACCACGACGACAACGACAACGACGATGACTACAACGACTACAGCGACTACAACGACGACAACGACAACGACAACGACAACGGCAGCCAGACCCGTGCTCGGAGTATGCACGATGCCGACAACAACAGCCAACAGCCAACAGGCAACAACCAACAAGCAACAACTTTGTGAGCAAATGCGATTCGTGGGCAAACCTAGCGCCTGCTATCTCTCTCTAACACAAACACAATATCCCAGATACTTTATTTATGGTCGCAGCAGCAGCAGCAGCAGCAGCAGCAATAGCAACAGCAATAGCAACAGCAACAGCTCAGATACTTTTGTTCCGTTGCTTGTGATCCGCTGCCGCTGTTGCCCTCTTTCGTGACGCAACCGGTTCTCGTTGTGCTGCAGTAGTAGTAATAGCAGCAGCAATAGCAGCAACAGCAGCAGCAGCAGATACAGCAGCAGCAGCAGCAGCAGCAGCAGCAGCAACAGCATGTTGTCTCTATTGCACTCATTGCCGCGTGACAAACAGCCAGCCCACTTTTAATGATAATCATTATTGCCGTTGTTACGGTCGCTGTTCGTCGTCATTGTTGTTGTTGCTGTTGTTGTTGTTGCTGCTGTTGTTGTTGTTGTCGTCGTCAGCGTTGATACTTTTTCTGCTTTTGCTTTGGGTCTCAGCTACAGCTACAAATACAAAATCAACGACAACACACACACACACACATACATGCATGCTGGCACAGGAAGAGCGGCATACACACACACACACACACACACACATACTAGCATACAAATTAGGGGAGAAACGAGTTTTGCCAAGCGTCGCACACACACACTCACACGCTCTCCTTATTTTTTCACTCTCTTTCTCTGTCTGCCTCTCAGTCGCACTCGCTGTCTCTCTCTCGCTCTCATTGCAGCTTATATATATATGTGTTAACAAATACATTTACATGTCATGTATCTGTGTGTTGTTCGGCGCGTATCTGTGTGTTGCTTTTGTGGTAGCGACGACGTTGCTGCCGCTGCTGCTGCTGTTGATGTTGCTATTGCTGATGTCGTTGTTGTTGTTGTTGTTGTTGTTGCTGTTTTCGCTGTTTTCGATTGTCGGTTGTCGTGTAATTCCCATTTGTCGTACACTTTGTAGTTGCTCAAGAAACTCATGTTAGTCTACTTTTGGCTGTTACGCAGATTGTTCGTATCGTTCGTATCGTTCGTATCGTTCGTTCGCTCGCTCGCTCGTTCGCTCGTTTTGCCAGTGCCAGTGCCAGTGACAGTGCCAGTGCCCAGTGCCTGTGTGTGCCTCTGCCTCTGTCAGTGTCAGTGCTAGTGCTTGTGCTAGTGCTTGTGCCTGTGCTTGTGCCTGTGCTTGTGCTTTGTGCCTGTGCTTTGTGCCTGTGTTTGTGCTTTGTGCCTTGTGCCTTGTATGTATGACCAGTGCCAGTGCCAGTGACAGTGGTTAGTGCCAGTTGTTGCCAGTTGCTAGCTGCTAGTTGCTGTTATCCACAGAGAGCCAAAGCGCCAGAGTGCCCAAGTGCCCAAGTACCCAAGTGCCGTTCAAGCTAACTCTTCAAACAGCTCAGATTTTTAAGAATTTTTAAGGGCTCCATTCAGTGTGCGTTTGCACTGCATTGGCTTGTCTTCGCCTTACGACAATTGCCTCCGACTTAGCCTACAACTTCGCCTACACACAGCTATTTGGCACACACATCTTCGCAACATTTTGTGTGTTTGTTATTTGTAACCACCGACGCCGCGACGGCAGCAACAAATCCAAGGCATCAAATTCAAAATTCAACGCATTCAACACACACAAAAAAAAAAACAAGCAAAAAAAGAAAAACAAAATAATATAAAGAAATAAAATCAAAGCAACAACCAAAAATCAGGCGCTACAATATTTTGGCAACTAAACAACAATTTCAAACAAAACCAAAACAAAACAAACACAAAACAAAAACAAAAACAAAACAAACACAAAACATAAAAAACAATCGCGAATTGACTGTGCTTTTTTCTGACTCTTCTGGATCATAATATCAAAAAGTCTATACAAATTGTTCAATAACCGACGGCAGTTGTGTATTGAATATATAAAGTGCTAAATCGTCGAAAGTTAATCCAAGTTGAGCCTACTTAAATACACACACACACACACATGCACACACACAGTGTTTACTTAAAAGATTCAAGTTCAAACGGTATTAATATAAACGAAAATAACAAGAGAATAAAATAAATAAAAACAAATTAAATAAATACATAAAAATAATATTAAAATATTAAAAAAAATAATACAAAGGAAAACAGCAAAAATATTAAAAACTAAAAAAAAACAAAAATAATAATATATATATAATATATATATATATAAACGATATAAGAAAAGCTAAACAAAAAGCAAAAAACATCCAAAGAAAATTCAACATTTAATGCACAAAAGTTCAAGCAATTCTCAATATCAACAGCAAAAATATAAAAATTCAAATTAAAACAAATATTTAATTAGAATATTGAGAAAATTTTGTGCAAGTTTTTCACAATTTTTTTTTTTTATTTTTTATTGGATTTCGTGACGTGCGTTTAATGAATAATTATTAGTTCGACTTTGAAAAGCAAATCTAAATTAAATGACAGTGCACAGTAATGAAACCGGTGTCTGTTTAGTAATGGTGCGTATTATTACTATTACCTAAACATCTATATATATATATATATATATATTTATATAATATTGAACTGTAAGAGAGAAAGAGAGAGAGACAGAGAGACAGAGAGAGAGAGAGCGAAAGACAGGACGAACAATATTCGCAACACAACACATTGTTATAGTTCACATGCACTGTACCTAATGTTATAAAATTCTTATCCATAGTAATTGTATTGTACTGTACCATATTGTACCGCACTGTACCAAACTTACACGATGAAGTTACATGATCATCGCCTGATGAATTTCCTTCATGAAGTATTTTTTTTTTAATTTTTTTTCTGTTTGTTTCTGTTTCACAACACATGCAAATGCATTCCTGCATATATACTTATACAAATGCAAAGACAAAGTATAATATTAATGCCAGAGATGGTTATAAAGCTGATCTACCCCTCACACTTCTACTACTTCTACTTCTCGACAAAAGCCAAATCGAAAAAAAAAGAAAAAAAAAACTTTATGAAGACATTTCATGCAGTAACTTCATCGTGTAAATGGTAAGTAAGGCTCTATCTCTCTTCCTTTCTTTCTCTCTCTCTCTCTCTCTCTCTCTCTGCAGCACTTAATCTGCTGGCTGTATCTAATTGGAGCTTACCTATTGTCAATGTATTTCTCTTAGATTATAAAATAGAGTAGTTCTCCAGCTAGTATCCTGTTTGTACCGTATTGTACCTAATGACTTGTGCTTTATCCATTTCGCAACTTCTTTAGAATCGTAGGCTTAAAGCAGGGGAAAGAGTTGTATACCTTGTACCGGTACAGGCATATCCCAAATGCTTAAGACTATACTTCTAGTTGTACCCAATACTATAGCAGATTTTGCATCATAATAAGTCAAACAACAATTGTCCACTTCTAAATAGAAAAAGTCGACCATAATTTGAAGGACACACTAAAATCATTAGAATACTATCAACTTCTATCACTAATATGTTAAACTGTACCATATTTAACATGCAAATGTACCTTAAAGCTTTCCTATTGTCAACTGTCAAACTGTACCATATTCAACAGGCAAAAGTACCTTAAAACTTTTCTAATATCAACTGTCAAATGAATATACAGAGGATACATAAACTTTAACTAAAATTAGTACATATATTTCATCAGATCTTTTCAACTAATGTGCATAATACATCCAATTCTGTATCCATATAAACCAATGGCGACATGTCAACTTCCGCTAAAAAACAATTTTGAAAACTTTAGTTAAACTATAAGTAATACAAATTGTTTGATTAAAACGCTATAAATACCCTTTTTGTACTTACATATACTTTGTGTACCTAAATCTGTACCCATATGTACCCATTGCAATCTATTGACTTTACTATGAAAAACTTTTGGCAATTTTTATTCCATAAATATTACGTTAATTTAGAGGAGAAGAAAATGTCCTATTAATATTAGAATTACAAATAATGTACCCAAATCTGTACCCATTAGACTCAATTGTGAAGTGTTAACTTTCTTATTGAAAATTCATAATTTTAACTGATAAAACATTAGTTTAGAACTAGAACTAGAACAAAATGCTTGAAGAAAACTCTGCAATCAATATACCTTAGGTACTTAATTCTGTACCAAAAAGTACCAATTGCAATCTTCCTTTAAAAAAACATTTTTCAATATATTTGTTCAGCTCAAAGTAATGTATATATGTTGGTTAAGCTTTCTAGTTTAATGTAATTTATGTACCTAAATTTTGACCCATAGTACCAAGTACCAATTGACTATTCAATTTTCATATTTTATAATTAACATTTAGAAAATGAGATTGGAAATAAAGTTGAGCTTTTAGTTGTATTCACCAATATCCAAAGTGTACCCAACATGTTATTGTACCCATTCACTCGGCGATCATCAACACCCAATTTTCACTTAGAAAAACAAAGAAAATGTATAGTCACACACATACACTACTACTACGACTAGTTATGTAGTACATGCCATTGTGTATGTAAAACTCGAGATCCTTTAATTAATTTGAACTTGTTGTACAAGGTGTTTCTGTTGCAACATTCGAATGAATCTGACACAGAGCCAAATTGCGAAAGAGTTCTTTGTATGGTACAGTATAATACATGTGTACAGGGAAAATTTATAAATAAATCGAAAAGAAAGAAAGAAGATATTTCAAATCGATGTCTGCCAAATCCACACTGAATCCCAAAATGTCAACCAAAACTCAATGTACATTTTCTGTGCTACATTTTGATGTTCGATGTTCGATGTACGTTGTGACCGACGCGAATTGTGTTGTGTTGTGTTGTGTTTCCTTTGCTCCTCATACCAGATAGCGGTAGTTGACATATGTACTACATACATATACACATACAAGATGCTAAATGGGCATAATACATCCTATACACACACACACACACACACTAATACAAACACATATCCACACACCTTTAAAGTGACTAAAATTTAGCGGCTGCTGTTGGTCGGCCGGCTGTTCATAGTAGTTGTATATACACACATTTGTTTAAACACATGTATGTACTTACATGTGTACAACACAACCACACACACACACACACACACACACACACTTAGACATATATAGACACACATTTTGCTTGTACATAGTTTAAATCAAAGAGCCGTAAATGCTTGCTGGGTAATTTGATCTACATAGTGGCAAATATGGCAAGTTAATGTTGCCTCTTTGGTCAAATGTAATCAATTCAACTTATACTTGACACTTCAGCGCCAACACACATACACATACATATATATATATGTATATATATGTACATGTACATTAATTACAAATAAGTTATAGCAACAAGCGCTTTGCAAAGAGCCCCATAAAATGCTTGGCGATAAACAAAACAATAACAAAAACAAAAACAATAACATTAACAAAAACAAACACACACACACATACACACATACACAAGCAAAATACAATAACAAATAATATGAAATGCAACTTGTAGAACAACAATGAAAACTGAAACCTAAACCGAATCCGATTCCGAAATTGAAACCGAAACTGAAATCCGAAAACCGAATTGTCGCAGCGAAAAATGCAAATCGCTGTTTAGATTGAATTCCTCTGTCACACATAGTCATACAAGCTTAAATACATACACACACACACATTTTATATATATATATATATTTATATGTATATTCAACACTTTTGTACAATTTTCAATTTGTTGACTGCACAAGCATTTGTTTATTCAAATTAAAATTCATATATACTATGTACAGTCAAGCTTACTTATAATAAATTAGCTATTTGTAATACATGACAATCTATAGTTAAAGTTCCTTATGACTTAGTCTAAATAACACTTAGTTATTAACATTTGGTTATATAGTTTGGTTTTGTATAGAAATTTGGTCACTTTTTTGCTTATATTTAAGTTGCAACTTGGGTTAAGAGCTCTATATTAAAGTTAAAGTAGTATGTTAAATATTTAATCATATTTTTCGGAAATATTTTTCCTAAAAACTCCTATTGAAGCTTCATCAATTTGATGATATAATATTCAATCAAAATACTTTAAAAGTTTGTTTATGCTTTGACAGCACAGTTCTTGAGAGATTTCATTCTTTCTCTCTTTAACATTATCAAGCTTTGTGTCCCTTTCTCTCTCTCTTTCTGTCAGTCTGTCTTCCTTTGCATCTTCTACTCGTTCTGCAGTCAACATTTGTTTATTTGACATTCTCCGAAATACAAAATGAAAAATTCCAAGCATATTTTGTATATCAAATCAATCGCTGGCAATGATTAGTTTTGAGCTCTTAAAGAGTTCATAATTTTCTACCGAAATATTGTATATATATATATATATATATATATATTTATCTCTCAACTGATATATATATAATTTAGATCAAATAAAGTTATAGATATGTTGCTGTGTGTAAAAGTTAAGTTCAACTTGATGTACATCATTGAATATTGTTTTCCATTTTGTAAATATCCAAGACATATTCCGATACATGTCTATATATATATATATTTATATGTATATGTGTTTGTGTATATATACTTAGGTATGTCTACATGTTCATTCGTACATTAAGTAGACCCAAGAAGACATGGCCGCCTAGGCGATAAACATCGGCGGCTGATTCAAAGGCGCCAACTGATAAACCATCCGTAGCTCCAACCCAGAGTAAACTCATATGGGTCAGAGAATTAATTTTTAATCGCGTATGGCCACTTGAGTTGTCACTTGGGTTTATATAGAAGGGGTATTTGAGTGGTATGGTGTGAGGGGGGCGGGGGGGTGAGGAGGTGCTTACCAGTTTAGAGGCAGTGCATCCGTCTATCTAGTAGATACTGGGCCAGTTTAAGTTGGTATCACTCAATGTTTCTTCGTCCTCCTCTCATCTACGTCTCTGTCTGCGTCTGCATTTTGGGGGTATTGGAGAGTGCGATAAAAATCCAATCTTGCAACTCGGATCATTTGTAAAATGTGTGGAAAGAGGTAAAGACCAAAGCTACTACTACGGTAGATACACCGGTACACCGGTACTCTGTTACTCTTATGTTCTCTGTTCTTTCTTTTTTCATTTCTTTTTCAAATCGAAAAGCAAAATGCAAAGGCAATGGCAAAGGCAAAGGCGAAAACAAAACTAAAAACCAAAATCGAGAAAAGTTTACGAAAGCAACCAAAGAGACGATAATAAATAAACCTGAAACTTGTTTGTTGTGTCTGCAATGCCGCAATGTGCGAATGTATGCGTTCATATTCTGCTTCTTCTTATACTACTACTTCTTCTTCTTCTTCTTATTCTACTGCTTGTTGCAGTTGTCGTTGTTGTGTGTGTGTGTGTGTGTGTGTTGCTTGACTAAAAGTGTTGACAAAAGTGCGCGATAGGCTTATATGCACACAAAAACATGGGCACGGACCAAGATCCACAGTGAGAGCTACATACACGACTAGTTATGCTATGTGTGTCTGTGTGTCTGTGTGTGTGTGTGTGTGTGTGTGTGTGTGTGTGTACATACAATCAAATTGCTCTTAGGACATCGTTGTTGTCATCGTTGTTGTTGCAGTTCTCCTCGCTGCCAGCAATCGGCTGTGTAATTTAAATCAATGTTGTCAATCGAAAACATGATTTGTTGTTAATGGCGGCCCCACTTTGATGATCACCTAGGACCCTCGCAGGCAGACCGAGATGGCTATTAGGGTCTTGACTTGGGACAGTATGTTATACTGTATGTATTCGTATAAATATATATATATATATATTTATTTATATATATATATATGTTTATGTACATAAAGAGACGCGCTTATCGCATTGATAAGAGGGGCAACGATTTTAATTAAGTTTTGCTGCTTACTGGTAGCAAAACCAGGTACAGTAGACATTAGAGAAGAGTACACAGTAAAGAGTAGAGTGTAGAATATAGAGTGTATATATAGAAAGTAGTGTGTAATTGTATTTTACTTACTTATTGTATTTTTATTTTTTTTATTGAATTTTGTTTTCATTTTTTTTTACAGAATGCCGTTTCAACTCGCCTTGCTGCCTCATCGCCAACCACACCCTCAACGAACGCTGCACAGACGCCGCACCCACAGCCAACAACAACGTTGCCACCTTTGCCACCGTTAGGAAATTCAACAACCGGCACCGGCACCGGCATCGGCATCGGCTCCGGCCTCGGCCTCAGCTTAGGTGCCGGCTCCGGTCCGGGGCCAACGCTTACAGCCGCTGTAGCTGCCGCTGCCGCCGGTCTACCAACAAGCGTACCCCTGCCATTAACAGTGTCCGGTACAGGTTTAGTTACAGCTTCTGGTACAGCAACAACACATAGCATTATGGTTACATCAACAGTACCGCCGGGTGCACGCTCTGGTTCACCCTGTGCCGCACCTGTCACACCCTATGGCAGTGCAACGGCTGGCAGCAGTGCTGCTGCTGGTCCATCAACATTGCCAGCAATTGGTATTGGACCACCGCCACCAGGTGGACCACCAGCGCCTGGTGCTGCTAATCCAAATCCAAATCGTTGCTGTGACACTGGACGCACCATCTATACGGATCCCGTTAGTGGACAAACAATTTGCTCCTGCCAGTACGATATGCTTAACTATCAACGTTTAGCTGCCGCCGGCGGACTTGTCGCTGGACCTGGCGGTGTACCGCTCGGTGTCTATCCCGAGGGAATGTCTGCCTATCTGTCCGGCATTGCTGCTGATCAGCCACCATTCTACGCTAATCCGGTAAGTCTACAAAAATTCCATACAAATTTAATTCAAACGCAAACGCAAACGCAAAACCAAAAGAAAAAATATAAACAAAAAGCAAAAAAACAAAAACCTAAAGAAAAAAAGTCAAAGAAAACTGACGTTGTCCAAATATAACGCAACTTCAGCCTGTTCATAATTCATGCGACTGAACAATGGTGCAATAAATTTGTGAATTTGTCCAATGTCCGAGTAGGGACCACCATCGTCGTCGTCGTCGTCGTAGTTGTTGTTACGATCTTGGTTGTGGTCCCTGCTTTGGTCGTCATTTGATCGTGTGCCAGAGCCACGCAGTGCTTCCGAACATGTGTTCAGTCTTATTCAGTTAAGAAGTTTCTGTCTTTTGCTTGGCTTTCGTTTTTTTATATATCTCTCTCTCTATCTATCTATCTGTCTTTGTATTGTTCTCTCCTTTCTCCATAAGTCGCTGTGCCTTATGTGCTATTGGCATTCTAGGCACAGATTTGTCAAGACTTGGAGACCTTACTGGACCCTGAACTATATGCTCATGACTATAGGCATTAACAGTATACCCGAATGCCCTCGGATGTGACTGCAGTTTGTTTGTATATTTTTTTTTTATTTATTTATATTTTTCTGTTCTTTTACTGTGTCTATAGCAATGGCAATGGCAATGCCTGACCTTTTGGGAGACTGCCCAACCGCCTGGCGAGGTCTGGCCTGGGTGATATTTCAAGTCGCATTATTGTGTGGCCACAGTTTGGTATAGAGTTAAACAGAGCCTGGTGTTCTGTCTCATTGTCCATAGACATTAGTAGGAACGTAAATATATATATATGTATTTTTATTTTGGTTTCTTTTAGTTCTTAGTGTTTTCTTTTTGGGTTCCATTTGGTTCTGTTACAGCATGTCCGGCGCTTCACGGCGTGTCCATTGTTCGCCGAATTATTTCTAATAGCAGCGTGTAATTTGCTTTTGTTTGCAAACAATTCTATTTGGTTTCACTTCCCGGACCACATGCCGTGCCGAGGATCAAGCCAGGGACAACTTGCCTAGTATATTGATAATATGGGTAAAGGTTAGGGTAGGGGTAGAAGTAGGTGTAGGGGTCAGAACCCCCCATTGTGACATGTTACCATTGGGCCATTGCATTGACCGGATCTTGTACTCTTGTCTTCCCTTCCCAATTGAATGCCTTACTTCACTTGAATTTCATATAAATCCAATGCCTATGGCCCATTAGGCATTTACTTGACATATGGATTGGACATTGGACATTGGACACTGGAAGACACTCAATTAGTGAGTCGTCTGTGTCATTAAATAATAAAATTCTAAAGCACACAATAATACCCACATTTATTATATATCAAATGTTGCATTTAAATTAGTTTTCTTTTAGTATACTACCAAAATTGTTTCTTTCTCTCTTTCCCTCTCTCGTTTTGTTTTTATAACTTTGATTATAAAATGTGTTGAGTGCTTGATGAATACCAAAAAAATAAAATATTGAACTAATGACAACATTTCTGACGCATATTCATAGCACAAATACGAATAGTTTTCTTTATTCATTTGAATATTATGATATGCTATTCATTAACTCATTTCAAGCTCCAAACAAATATGACAGCTGCAACTTTGTTCAAGTAATTTCAAAACTTAAGTATAGTTAATTTGTTTATTATTATTTTATATATCTATTTTGTTAATTTAACAATTTTGATACAATAATAACAAAATACACACACACACACACAGACACACACAAAAAGAAAAAGAATTTATTTTATAGCTTTGCAGCAGAAATCGAGTAAAGAAATATTATATCGTATTTTACGATATTCAAAGTAACTGCTTGATTTAGTTATGAAACGGAAATAAATTTATATAATTAGTAACTATTAGACAATGATTAAGCCTTGAATAATGATTGAATATATATTTATATAAATTATTATTTAACTCGAAAATATAATAAAAAAAAAAAATATCAGCTCCAAAATGCTCCAGTTTTATGAATGCATTGAGTTGCGGAATCGATGTCATTGTAGTAGTATTAATACTTGTATTAAAATTAGTTAATATCTCTCAGCTTATGCTCATAATTCAAAAATCATGCCACTAACTAAGTGTATTCATTGTATATCTGTATATATTTATATATATACAAGTTTCCGCTATATTCACTAATGACCAATCAATGATTGAACGAGTGAAAATTGATCGTCGCACTACTGAAATCGATGGTCGTCTTTCTAACACAAATATATATATATATGTATATATGTTTGTATGTATGTATGTATATAATGTATGTATATACATGTATCTATTTATGTACATAAGTATATTGATTTGCATTTGAAGAAGCTTAGGCAGCTGCTCGAACAAATGAAATAAAATAGAAAAAAAAGACAAGAAAAAACAAACCGGACTGCGTGCCAGTAGCTGCGGTTTTGCATAAATTTCGTTTTTGTTGCCAGTTTCGTATTGTTACTGAAGATACTTATTAAATAAAAGAAAAAAAAGAAAAGAAAAGAAGAAAAAAAAAAGACATCGCATTTGAAATTTATCGATTGGTCATTAACCACTGTCCCTTTCAATGCGTTCAAGTTAGTCGCCTACGCTAAGCTGACGCAGAGATTTCATCTGTTTGTTGTGTGTCGATCTCTGTGTGTGTTGTGTGTATATTTTATACAGTGGCAGACAATAAAATGCGAACATTAAAAATCACACATTTTTTTAATTTTAATTACTTTACTTACAATAAACCTGTGAGTTATGTTTGATATATGTACATAAATGATAGTTTTTTTTTTGTTCTTTCTTTTTCATTTTGGTTGCCTTCATTTGAATCATTCGATCAATGCAAATTAGAGAACTATATTATAAACACACACTCACATATATACACTATTTGATATTCAATATATATATATATATATATATAGCTTAAGATTTTCCTAATAGTATGCTGATTTTGCTGTTTAAGTCAATGAAATTTTATACTGTCTGAGCTTTATTGTCGCCCAAAGCAAACTTAATTGAAATGAATTTTAAATATTTCTACAGATATTTTATATATTATATATCTATGTAGGTGTACTAAAAAATACTTAAAAAACTAAAAAAATGTATTAAATATTTTCTTAGAATTTTATTAAATATACAACTAATGTTTAAAAGTGTTGATCGTATTTCGTTTGGATTGTTTTGATTAGTTGTTTAGGTATACAAAAAGTTCTTAATTATTACTTAATTTATTAAGAACAAAATAGCAAAAGTTTGTTAAATTTAAGCAGCTTTTGTTAACTTGTTTGGTAAATTTTTTATAATTTTTTTTATATATTTTTTAAACCTTCAACTAAATATTCAATCAGCTCATTTTATTCGATTTTGATTTTCTTGTTATTTGTCTTAGCGTATAAAAAGTTCTTAATTATTACTTCAGCTTAAATAATTAATAATAAAATAGGAAAATTTTCAAATCTTTTGTTCTTTTTTAAAAGAAATTCCTTATTATTTTGTTTTAAATTTTTTTAAAATATTTTTTTCTACTTTTAACTCGTATTTGAATTTAAATTTCATTTTCTTATGATTTGTCTATGGCATGCAAAGACTTTTTAATTATTGCTTAATTTATTATTTATCTATATTCAATATTTTAATTATATTTGATTGTTTTTGTATAGAGAATTCACATAATTTTCTTCTATAATATTCTTAGAATTTATTTATATTTTTAACTAAATGTCAAAGTAATTGAACGCATCCTCTTCTGAAGCAGTGTATAGCTGTAGCTAAAAACAAACATAAAGTACATAAATTGAACCGAGATATATATATATATATATATATGTATATAAGATAATATAGTATAGTATAGTATGTGTATATATAGATATAGGTACATCTGTATTTATATTGATTGGAGCATTTAAAAGGCAAAACAGTTTGTATTTTCCGTCGCATAGCTGCATAAATCATCCGGTGATCGTAATTAGTCACTGCGGCATTTTTCAGAGCCGCCGGCGCTAAACTGGAGCAATTTTTCTTAGCATCTACATATCATACGGCCGGAGTTGTAAAAGTGTCGGCTCTGTGCGGTGGATTCATTACTTTGACACGAGCTGTCAAGCGGCTGTCATTTTGCCGCAGCACGGGAATATATTTTGTTGTCTTCGTTGGCTCGACGCATGCTAAATGGTGGATGATGGTTGTATGGAAGGTGGATGTATGTATAAATGTAGATATATAGATGTACTTGTAGATGTGAATGTGGATGTGGATATAGATATAGATGTAGATGTGACTGGGACTCTATACCCCAAACACATACAATGCCACTGACTTCACTTTCTATGGATGTTAGTGATGTTGTATGGTGCAATGGTGTGCGGCCCTGCTGTCATTTCAAATGGCAAAGAAACATTTGAAGAGCGCCGCCTGCCAACAAATAGGCCAGGCCGCGCCCGGTGTCGTTGAGGGCGTCGACTGCTGCTTTTCGTACCTTATTAATAAATTTGTCAACACGCAAGTGACAGGCTGTCCGCCTGCGATCCTCCCCCATCCATCTTTGGCAACAACAACAACAACCATTTCATAGTCCTCATTATACACCCGTATTCAAGAATTGTATGACCTCTTTGCCTTTTGCCTTATGCCTTATGCCTGATGCCTAATGCCTGGCAAATGTCAGTTTATCTGTTTATCCTTAAGGTCGACATTGACGTTAACGCATATGTTGCATCCTGGACGCATTTGCGTGATTCAGCTGCTGCTGCTGCTGCTGCTGCCTTCCAGCCTGCTCAATTAGTCGCTGGCAATCATAGATATGTGACTATATGTTATTTTCGACAGTTGTCTGTCTAACTGTCGCTTAAAAACTCTTGACATTAACTGAAAGGTTAGAGTGTACAACAACAGCAACAGCAACAGCAACAACAACAGCAACTATAATAATAACAACCACAACTAGTCCGAATCTAGAGTTTAGTTAAAGAAAGTTTTTGGTAAGGGATATATAGCCATCAGTTTGTCATAAGGGAGTAAGCGTATATTGACTTTTTCATACTCTAAGTGCCACAACATCATCAACACCAACACCAACACAACAACATGAATAGCAACATGAACAGCAACAGCAAGAGCAACATCTACATCTACATCAACGTCAAATGGGAACAAGAGCAACAACAATAGAGGCATGAAATTTCGCACTCGACAATAATCTTACTCGGGGCAACAAAGACAGCAACTACGCACAATATGTGTGGATGCGGTATACCCATATCCATATCCACATTCACATTCACCTCCACGTCCACATCCACATCCTCATCCATATCCATGTCCTGTGGGAGCTACAAAAACTTTTGCCACTGGCAACTTGCCTTGCAAAGTGTAACAAAAAGCAACTACAAATCGGCTAACTCGCTTCCACCAATAGCTATAATAGAGTACTACGATCTAACCGACACTTCCAAGCCCAAGCCCAAGCACAAGCCCAAGCCCAAGCACAAGCACAAGCACAAGTACTCATCCCATGACAAACACCTAAAGCCATCACTCTAACGCACTTACATACGACACAAAACAACCCTAACAGGAGCAACAATTCAGGCAATGGTAGCACAGCCGGAGCAGCAGCTAGAAACGGCAACATGCACAGGAACTGGAGCTGTTGCTGTTGCTGTTGCTGTTGCTGGTGTTAGAGCTGGAGATTGCCAGAGAACGTACGAGTACATGGCACTGATTTGTCAACTTTCAAAATGTCGAAGTGTCGTCGTCGTCGTTGTGTTGTTTCGGGGGTTGCTGTCCTAATGGTAAGGTGACGTTTAAAGCAACATCACAGGGGCAGGGCGCTGGAGTAGGAGCTAAAGTCCTGGGCTTGGGCTTGGGCTTGGGCTTGGGTAAAGTACTAAATACATTTACCCATGCTACTTTGGTATACACTCACTCATTGTTGTTGCTGTAAGTGTTGTGGAAAGTTTTTGTGTTGCTGCCGTTGTTGTTTGGCTTTTTGGCAAAGTTGAAAATGTTCGTTAACAGTAAATTTTGCACTTTTACACACATACACTGTGTGAAAGAGATAGCATTATTAAGTGGTTGAGTTCGTAGGGGGGATGGGGGGCAAAGGACAAAGAAGTAGGAGGCAAAGGCAGAAGGAGGCAAGTAAGGCAACTCTCTCTGGGTGTTTACGAGAATGTTTGAATGGCTGCCTACAACAAACAAATTAGCAGTCATGGCAACGCCAGCGAACAACGGCCAAACAAACAAGCAGGGCAACAACCACACTCACAACTTTCACATAACAACAACAGAACAAAACAGCAACAACAGCAACAATAATAACAACAACAGAGAACATTATTGAAAGAAGAACAGCTTCAGGCGCCACGTCCACATCCATGTCGCAATTCTACAACTTTATAAGCGCCGAGTGCAATAACTGTCAACTGCGTGCAGAGCTGTAAATGGAGACGAAGATGAAATTGGAAATGGAATTGGAATTGAAATTGGAATTGTAGTTGATGTTGGTGTAGGAAATGGAGTTGGAGTTGAAGTTGAAGTTGAAGTTGAAGTTAGAGTTAAAATTGTTACTTGTTACAGTTGGCAATTGGCAGTTGCCAGTTGGTAGTTGATAGTAACTGGAATCTCCAGAGAGATTTCCTGGCGCTAGACACTCTACAGAAATGCACAGTATACATTCTATTTTAAAAAGTCAAAGTCCTCAATGTCATCGATTTCAATTCTGATTCAGTTTCTCTGTGCTTTCTGTGTTTTCTGTGATTCTGGGATTCTGGGATTCTGATTCAGATTCTGTTTCTGATTCCATTCATTCTTCGGTCGCGGCTCGTTCCAATGAGTACAGACAGGAATGCGGTGCGTAAACGTGCGTTTATTTTTAAATCGAAGCAGCAATTAATTAACTCGACCCGTCATTACGCGCATCATTCGCATCGCGGCGCATCAGGCGACAGACCACAGGCACACCACAGGGCTGCACCCGAATCGTTACACGGTGCACGGTGCACGGTGCATGGTGCACGGTTGATGCTATACGATACACGAGACACTTTACACACACACACACATACTCTTTTGCTATATCCATTGTTAAAAGAAAAAATCATAGTAGGGCCATGCACCGATACCAATCGTATCGAAAAGAATCAAATGAAATCCTCGTCGCGACGTGTCGACCAATTGTCGATGTTGTTTTGTATCCAACTCCATTGTGGTACATCCATTGATGTTGGCGTGAACTACACAGTGTGTGCTCCAGAATTTACTTAAAACAGTTTCATTCCAGTCTTCAGTCTACTACTGCTACACTCAGTCACAATTGCAGACTCCTTTCACAGTCCTCTACCCAATGAGTCCAATGAGTATTTTATATGAATTAATTAACTTGCTCGCTTCCATACAAAGATCGCTGCCAAGCTGCGAATTCGCACTCCAGAATGCGTGAACCGACACAGCCCCGACTGGCTACTAATGTCATCAATGTACCTCCATGCTGTTGGCCAATTTAACAGATGTTTCTTTAATTTATATAATGGCAAACTAGATCACTTTCATTACGTATATCTATATATATATATATAGACAATAATTGAAAGACAACAAGAAAATGCATAGAAAAAATTATCAATAAAAATTATTAAAAAATTTTAATAAATTTTTTGGTATAGCGAAAACTATTTTTGTATTAATTAATATGATATGAATATAAATATATATATATTTATTATTATATACACTTTATACAGTACATATAGGCATAGTTTCTGGCCATATTTGTTGGCCACAGTCTAAACATAATTTACGCTTAATTAATTGCATGAATTATGGCGGTTTCTGTCTCTCTTCTATCTTTTTAGTGTATTTTCTAGTCGTATGTTGTCTTCACATGCTTATTTACTACTGAGTGTACGTATGTGTGTGTGTGTTTTATGTACATACTTAATATTGAAGCTACAACTATCGCCTGTGTACGATACATGTCAGTTCTGTTGGTGCAGCATTGAAAGCTATTCAATGTCGTGGCATGGTAATATGCTATTGGTAGTAGTGGTAATAGTAGTAGTAGTAGTAGTACTACTACTAGTAATAGTAATAGTAGTAGTAGTTGTTGTTGTTGTTGTTCTTGTAGTTGTTGTTGTCGTTGTCGTTGTCGCTGTAGTTGTAGTTGTACCCGGTATCCGTACCCGGTAATAATAAACGCAGAACGCAGTTGCACACATGTCGACTGTTCATGTTGTTAATATTTTGCATCACACGCAAAAATCTGGGTAGCTGTTGCTGTTAATGCAACGGGCAACAGAGGTGAATGTTGAATGGTAAATGGTAAATTGTAAATGGTGAACAGGAAGGCTCCTTTGTAAGTAGTAGCAAAAGGCAACAATTTATAGGATGTTGCACTGAATGCGCTTCATGTCCATGTCCATGTGCAGCACGCACTACACACACGCGCTCCATATGCAACATGGCAAACAGGCAGTAGGCAGCAGGCAGCCGGCAGCAGTCAACAGTCAGCGGTAGTAACAGATATAAAGAATAAAGTGAGAGAGTATATATATGTGTGTGAGAGAGAGAGAGAGAGAGCGTAAAGAGACAAAGACTATTTGGATTTTATGCGGATGCGGACACAACAGCGGATACTCTTGATGTTGTTGCTGTACATGTTGCTGCTACACGTTTGATAGTTGAATGCGATTATTGTAAAAGTTGTAAAATTTAAACCGGTTTAACGCAACATTTTGCGATCCTTTAGCGCTTCATTGAGGAATCGGGATTCAGAATCAAAATCACTAAGAGAATCAGAATCAGAATCAGAATTGGAATTGGAATTGGAATCAGTATCGCTGTGTATTCAACTTTAAGTTGCAACTTCCAACTTCCAACTGCCAACTGGTAAACTGGCAACTTGCAACTTGCAAACTGGCAAGTTGCAACTGGTAATTGATCGCTTGCTTGCAACTTTCGACCTTCCGAGCCGACTTATTTTCTGCATTCGAAAACTGTAATTTAATATTGCCAGACTCTTGCCAAAAGGTTGTAAAACGTTTTGCTAAATGATTTCTGCGAACTGCACGTTGCACGTTGGACGTTGCACATTGACTCTGACTCTCTGACTCTCTCTGACCATCCAGTAGACCTGTCAGTACGACAGTAGACAACATTCACAAGGGCCACAAAACAGATCTCTGTCGCCGCGTTTATCAGTCTATCGCTGCTTTACTCAAACTCACCACATGCTGGGCATGCGAACCTTCGACGTACCTCACAACGCTGCAACGCTGCAACAGTGCAACGGGTCGTGCCCCTACACCGTACACCGACGATCGCTAGTCCATTTTATACTGCGATTGGCATTGATATCGGGACTAAACAGCTAACCAGCTAACCAGCAAAACCAAGCCAACCATTCTGTTAACATTCTCATATTGGCGACACACAAATATTTCCGATTTGGCAGCAGACCTCATCATACCTTACCTTACCTTACCTTCCCATACCTTCCCTTGCCTTAACTTACCTTAACTTACCTTAAATTTAGCGGGTGTTCAGTATTGGTATGGCATAAGGGACGGCGCAGACAAAAACCAAGATAACAACTGCAACAGTATAGAGGCTACAGACTGCAACAACAACAACAAAGTCGCCTCTCTGTCGCATTCAATTGACTTCACATGCGAACGGAACTGACTACCGTCTACCAAAGGAAGAAGTTGCAAGTTGCAAGTACTTGTACTGGGAATATTACGAGTATTACGAGTATGCGCACTACGTGTGGTGTCATGTACTTACTACGAGTATAGATTTATATCTATCTACTGTTGATTTAACATCATGTTCAAGCTGTTTGTAGTCCTGTACCCTGACCTTTGACAGTACATTACTTCAATCGAATACCAAACACATTTCCTATACCCTAACAGAACTAGCCACAGATCAAAAGATATAAACTCCAATTGAATTATATATATAAAGAAAATACTCTTTATAAACTGAGTATATATTTGTATATATATATATATATATATATATATATATATAAATGAGTATTCATTGCATTCAATGTATTCACTTGCACTGTGCTTAATGTAGTCGAAAACTTTCAGCACGATCGTAAATTAAAAACAAAATTTTTAAAAGTGTGTTTTAAGAGGGGATGCAACAGTCTATATATATATGTATATATAAATATATATACATATATATATATATATATATATATATATATATATGAAGATATGTAAGTGTATGTAGTGTTGATGTTAGTGACTACCAAGTGTGTAGCATCCTGTATAGTTATAGCTAATTATATGATATCGATGTAATAATTGCAGTTTTATGCTGTTATCAATGCAGCAGCTGCTCTTTGTTATGGTATATATATATATACAAGTCTATAGTATTTAGTATATAGATATGTATATACATATTGTTAGCTCATCTTTGGCATTGCATTTGCCTTTCCCTTTAGCCACCGGATTGAGCTCCAAGCAATCTTTAGTCGTTATCACTTAGTACACGACAAGCAGCTGACATCAACATCTGTCGCAATGAATTTAGACAAGACAAAATTACTAAATGTGTATATAAGTAATTGTCATGTTACACTTAATCAACACATTTCACATACACATATATACATATATATACAAGTGTACATCTATGTTCTATCTGTAAGCAGGATTTTAATTACGCACTGTTACAAAAGGTACAACAAATGGATGTTTTACTACCTACTACATATACTTATACTTATACTTATACTTATACTTATACTTATACTTATACTTATACTTATACTTATACTTATACTTATACTTATACTT
The DNA here is from genome assembly GCA_037044455.1 of Zygothrica quintamaculata. NCBI lineage: Eukaryota > Metazoa > Arthropoda > Insecta > Diptera > Drosophilidae > Zygothrica > Zygothrica quintamaculata. Next base: position 300,273 of record JBAMBS010001229.1, read on the forward strand.
ATACTTATACTTATACTTATACTTATACTTATACTTATACTTATACTTTTACTTATACTTATACTTATACTTATACTTATACTTAAACTTATACTTATACTTATAGTTATACTTATACTAATTCTTATACTTATGCTTATACTTATACCTATACTTATACTTATACTTATGATTATACTTATACTTATACTTATACTTATACTTATAGTTATACTTATACTTATACTTATATTTATAGTTATACTTATACTTATTCTTATAGTTATACTTATAGTTATACTTATACTTATACTTATACTTATACTTTTACTTATACTTATACTTATACTTATACTTATACTTATACTTATACTTATACTTATACTTATACTTATACTTATACTTATACTTATACTTATACTTATACTAATACTTATACTTATACTTATACTTATAATTATACTTATACTTATGCTTATACATAAACTTATACTTATACTTATACTTATACTTATACTTATACTTATACTTATACTTATACCTATACTTATACTCATACTTATACTAATACTTATACTTATACTTATACTTATACTTATACTCATACTTATACTTATACTTATACTTATACTTATATTATACTTATACTTATACTTATACTTATACTTATACTTATACTTATACTTATACTTATACTTATACTATTACACTTATACTTATACTTATACTTATACTTATACTTATACTTATACTTATACTTATACTTATACTTATACTTATACTTATACTTATACTTATACTTATACTTATACTTATACTTATACTTATACTTATACTTATACTTATACTTATACTTATATTTATACTTATAGTTATTCTTATACTTATACTTATAGTTGTACTTATAGTTATACTTATACTTATACTTATACTTATACTTATACTTTTACTTATACTTATACTTATACTTATACATATACCTATACTTGTACTTATACTTATACTTATACTTAAACTTATACTTATACTTATATTTATACTTATACTTATACTTGTATTATACTTATACTTGTACTTATACTTATACTTTTACTTATACTAATGCTTATACTTATACTTAAACGTATACTTATACTTATACTTATACTTATACTTATACTTATACTTATACTTATACTTATACTTATACTTATACTTATACTTATACTTATACTTATACTTATACTTATACTTATACTTATACTTATACTTATACTTATACTTATACTTATATATACTTATACTTATACTTATACTTATACTTATACTTATACTTATAATTATACTTATACTTATACTAATACTTATACTTTTACTTTTACTTATTCTTATATTTATACTTATACTTATACTTATACTTATACTTATTCTTATACTTATACTTATACTTATACTTATACTTATACTTATACTTATACTTATACTTAAACTTAAACTTATACTTATACTTATACTTATACTTATACTCATACTTATACTTATACTTATACTTATACTTATACTTATACTTTTACTTATACTTATACTTATACTTATACTTATACTTATACTTATACTTATACTTATACTTATACTTATACTTATACTTATACTTATACTTATACTTATACTTATACTTATACTTATACTTATACTTATACTTATACTTATACTTATACTTATACTTATACTTATACTTATACTTATACTTATACTTATACTTATACTTATACTTATACTTATACTTATACTTATACTTATACTTATACTTATACTTATACTTATACTTATACTTATTCTTATACTTATACTTATACTCATACTTATACTTAATATAAGTATAAGTATTATATTATCGTATTCATGTGTCTCATTATCAAATAAAAAGCTACTATACACATATTATACATATATATATAGGTATATATATATATGTATATATTGTGAATATATAGAGAGCTGCAGAAACAAACGCGATTTGGTCACGTCTTGTGCACATGGTCGGACACAAACCGATGCTAAGGTTGGATTAATGTTCAACGCTTATCGCTGTACAATGGGATGAATTGGAAAGCATCACGCACATACACTATATATATACATATATATTTGTGTATATATATATGAATATAACAATTGAAATTCTTTAACCTTTCTATTCTATAAAAAATTTATTTCATTTCATTTTATTTCCACTTACAAATCGAATCATAAAAATTTTGATTCGTGCGTGTGAAGTAAGCAGATTCTATTATCATTTCATTGTTGATTCTCCCTCTCATATATTGATAAGAAAATATCCCAAAAATATAAATATATATATATACATTTACATATATATATATAAAATATATAGTATATAAATTTAAAAGCTAAAAACGTAAAATATGTACTAATGATTTGTTTAACATGATTTTTAATAATTTCAGTTCAAGGTCTTGGCTGTTGGTCAAACAGTTCAATTTCAATCTTAAATTTAATTAAAATTTTAATTTCGTATACAGTTGAATTTGAAAATGAATTTTTAGATTGTTGGATTCAAAAATATTGCCATGAAAAATATTTTCCTAAACAATTTGATTGCAAAAAGATAGTTGACATAAACCCAAAACCAAAAATTACTTTATAAGTATACAATATATTATGAATATATTTATTAAATTTATATTAAATGTAATTATATTTTATTGTTTTTTTTTTAGGCTGGCATCGACTTAAAAGAGAACTTAGTTGCTGGAGCTGCTCCATGGCCGTATCCATCGATGTATCATCCATATGACGCTGCATTTGCCGGCTACCCTTTCAATAGGTAAGTAAATATAATAAAAAGGAAAAGAAAAGAAAAAACGAATACAAATACAAACAATATGAATAAGAATTAAATGAATAACAATAATTTGACATTGATCCGTGAGGAGTGTGGCAGCGTTAAGATTTGCTCATAAAGCAAAAGTTTTAACTCAAACTCAAAGCGAGAACATGAACGGTGGTCCGACAGGCGATCAACGCCAACACATCACCACAGAAACGTGAGCTGCACATGAATCCCATGTATTCAAGTAGGGCGCGGCCCCTGGCCATCAGCCAGTACATATACATGCACACATATATACCTACATACATATATATATATAAATATATATATATATATATATATACTGCTGTACAGTAGCTTGTTATAGCCAGGAATCGGTTTATTGAAAGTTGCGAACGCAGTTGCGTGCAGCTGCATTCAAATGCTAACCAAATTCGGCCATGCAATTCCACTCACCTGAGTGAGGGAAAAAAAACAAAAAAAATAAACTGAAAAAAAAGTAAAAAAAAAAAAAAAATTAATTATAAATAGTTAAAAGTTAAACAAACAAACAAAAAGTAAAAGCTATGCGCATATTAGCACGCATATTTTTCTTATTAGATATTTCTATCATTAACGGCAATTCATTTGCTTGTAATTGAACGTCAGCCATTTGGTTTGTCGAACATTTTATATTGAATATTAGAGACTACTAAAGACCAACGGCCGTCGGCTGTCGGCAGTCGGCCGTCGGTTAACGTTTGTTGGTTATTGACCAACGGCTGCCGCTGGGAGAGTTGCTGCTTCCGCTGGGCGCATCGTAAGAGTTTGCCGACATAAATTTCCAAACAGAGTTGTCGATAAAACAATCGACAACATCCCGTCACGTCACGTACTTTCAGGTAGAGTGTTGCTGCTGCTGCTGCTGCTGCTGTAGCTGCTGCTTCTTCTTCCTCTTCGTCTTCTTCTTCACAACTTTTGTTTCTGCTTCTTCTTATTCATATAAGTCTCTCATTGTTTCTACTGTAATTGACACCCATAACAAAAATTTGAAAGTTGAGTCATGTCCATGCTTATGTCGCTATTGTTGTTGTTGCTATTGTTGTTGCTATTGTTGTTGTTATTGTTATTGTTGTTGTTGTTGTTGTTGTCTATCAATAATATTCACAATAAATCAATTTTGAGTTATTTCGCCGTGACGTGCCGCCAGTTCTCCGCTACCGGCGAATTTGATTCCGAATTCAGTAGATGTCGAATGACTATGACGTTGTGATTGTAGTTGGGATTCGTATTGGGATTGTGATTTATATTGGTATTGGTATTGGTATTGGAAATGGAATTGGGATTCGTATTGGGATACCGATTTTGATTTTGATTGTGATTTTGATTGTGGCCCTACCTAGCCCGATTAGGGGCGTGGGCGTTAAAACTTATATTGTTGTATTGTTTAACATTGCCATCAGCATCGATATTGCTATCTTTAATGCTATCGTATTGTATCGTATTATAACGTATCGTATTGTATTGTTGTTGTATCGTAACATTTATTAGTGTTTGGCATCAACACAACACAACACAACACAAAAAATAAAAAATAAAAAAAAAAACCCGCCGGCCGCCGGCCGTTGATAGGAAAATTAAAAAAATTTATTCAACTGTCAAGTGATCAAAGGCAGAGTGGCTGTCGGCGCAGGTGTTTTGCACTCGGCGACACTTCGTTTTCAAATTTAAATTAATTAATGCAACGCACACAGAGAGACAGAGAGACATAGAGAGAGAGAGAGAGAGAGAAAGAATATTGCCATTGGTGGCGGTGGCGGTGGCGGTGGCGGCGACGGCGACGGCAGTGCCAATGCTATAGGCTGTGACAGAGGCAGAGGCAGAGTCAGAGGCAGCGGCATCAGTAACAGTCGTCCAGCAGTCGTTATGCAGCTGGTTGGGAACTACTACAAATGGAACAGCTACATATATATGTGTGTGTATATATATGTATGTATGTATTGTATATGTATGCACTTGTGTATATGTATATGCGTTTATTTTATACATTTGTATGGATATGTCCATGTTAACTGCCCACAAAAAACGATAAAGAACAGTTGCTATATGCATGTTAATACTACAAACTGCATGTCGCGCCCATTGCATTACCATGACCGAGCAGGGTCAGATCCAAAAATGTGTTGCCAGACCGCAAACTGCACATGTGTACATAAATGTTACTGGGGAAACCAGGACAGAACGAGAAGGAAAATTGCACTAGACACTGCAGCACGGCAGGAACAATGTATTCAAACCAAATGGCTACCAAAATGTGTTTATTATCAACAAATGTTGCACACAAAACTGTTTGAGGTTTGAGCACAAAGTCTGGCCACACTTTACATGCTTTAAATCAATGATGCTCTTCATAATAATGCATATGATATAGATGCACAGTTAGTTGAGAAGGGTTATCAAATATAACAAATAACAGATACTATTAGATGCCAGACTACCAATTAAACAGTTAGCAGCATTTGTTATATGCATATTTAATGAAAAAGGGGTTAATACCAACATTCAATTGAATCTGGTAACAGATGGAACGTTAATGTTAACAGACTTAAATGACTTGAAAATACATTCTTCTTTTCAATTAGATTTTGTCACCTGTTTAACAACACAGACAGCATAAGGAATAAGAAAATAAAACTCAAACCTAACCTCAACCCCTTTTTGGATAATGTAGTAACCCTTTTTTGGTATTTTACTCTTTGTAATTGCAGTTATGGTATGGATTTAAATGGAGCTCGGCGAAAGAATGCCACACGCGAGACAACATCAACACTTAAGGCTTGGCTTAACGAGCACAAAAAGAATCCCTATCCCACAAAGGGAGAGAAAATAATGTTGGCTATTATCACAAAAATGACACTCACCCAGGTATCAACCTGGTTTGCTAATGCGAGAAGAAGACTGAAAAAGGAGAATAAAATGACCTGGGAGCCAAGGAATCGCGTCGATGATGATGATGCTAATATTGATGATGACGATGATAATGATAAGAATACCGAAGATAATGATTTGCTAGGTAAGATTCAACCATTCATTCATACATTCATTGATTCATTTACTATTCTATTATTATAACTTGTTCAATACTCAAAACAATAGGAAATTCCAAATCTTATTTGAATTTTATCATTAATTTCATTACAGATGCAAAGGATTCTGGTTTGGGGTCAAATGATGATAAGGATCGTATGGGACGTTTGGGTGATATGATGGCTGATCGTCCTGGGGAAAGTAATAACAGTGAATGGTCTGAATCACGACCAGGCTCACCAAATGGTTCGCCAGATCTTTATGATCGCCCTGGTACACATCCATTATTTCATCCCGCTGCCCTGCATCATCATTTTCGGCCACCAACTGGCTCACCCCCGGATATTGCTGCATATCATCATCATCAGCAGCAGCTATTGCAACAACACCAGCAGGCGCAACAGAATTCACTGCAAACCGCTGTTGGTGGCACCGGCGGCAGTTTGGCCGTTAAGCCAAGAATCTGGTCATTGGCCGATATGGCCAAGGATGGCAAAGAATCGAACTCTACACCCAAAGAGAATGTATCTATTAGTGAACTACCACCAACTCAGCCAGCTTTCTATGGACATCCGAGTCAACACCAGCATCCATCACCAGGCAAAATACTGTCACCTTTAGCCGCTCGCATTCCCAACTATGCGCCATATGTGCGACCCGATTTATATCGCGGCTTCTATGGACCAGCGGCAGCAGCTGCTGCACATTTAAGTGCGCCAACGCAAGAGTTCTTGGAGCATCAGCGTCATTTTGGTGCCAGTTTGGCGGCACACAATGGCTTGGGTATGAATCCATTACTGTGGAAGGCAGCCGTATCGGGTGCCGCCACTGGGCAACATTTTGCGCCATTGAGTCTAACAACAACAAGCAATGTGGGTGGAGGTGCACATGTGGCACCACCGCCAGGTGCTTCACCATCAGCATCTAGTTCATCATCATCAATGGGCTGTGATGTGGTGCATATACCAACGAGTGTTGGACATTCAGCGGCACAGCATATGATCGGTCCAATATCCAGCAATTCGACATCATCATCATCATCATCGAATTCGGGAAAAATCTCGCCTGGTGTAAATGTAACATCCCTTAGCGGCAAGCCATGACACCCATCGCTATCAGCATCTGCATCTGCATCAGCATCAGCATCAGCATCAGCTTCAGCGTCCGCGTCCCCTGATCCGTACGCATTACCGACGGTGGTTGCAACCCAAGCATCAGCCGCATCAGTCACATCAGCCGCATCTCCGATCTCGGCATTCCGGTCCCTGTCACTGATCGCCATACGCGAACATCACCTGCAACAACAAGCACCAAAATTAGCGCTATTACGGCCATAGCCCTTAGCCAATTGGCCACTTAAGTAAAAAAAATAATGCGCCCAGCTACCGGATTAGTATAGATCAGAATTAATTAATGAAAAGATCGGGCAACTTTCGGACAATAATTTACATGTGATTATTCGGTATTTTTATTAACACCGCTTACACCAAATAGCAAGAATCATCCCGCTCCCAGCAGCGGTTCCGTTGACACTATAAACCAGCCGCAAGCAAAACTGTCAAGGACTTTGTGCAATTTTTTTGTGGGAATGAAAATCCTAAATCTTATTGAAAATACATTAATTTTAATACATACAACTTATGCAATCAGAGCTTATAGGAAGTAAATTTGTAAGAGTTAAATGAAGTAAAACAAAAAAGAAAAAAACTAAAAAAATTAAAATGATGATGAAGAACAAAAAACAAGAAGCAAAGTAAATTACAAGTAAAGAAAAAAGGAAAAAAATAAATAAACTTAAAACAGGACATGCAACTACTACCACAATACACACATCCTACTTACCTACACCATACGACACCCCGTCCTCCCCTCCCACAGCTTGATCAAAGTCGCAATTAAAAGAAAAACACATTCATCCAGTTTTAGCTTCTAGAATTTTTTTTGTAATATTTTTTTTTTTTTTTTTTTTTGGGTAGAAGAATTTCTGAGATGAATGTAAAAAAAAGAAATGAAAATATTTGGAACCTATTATTATTGGCGCTGATCTATTCCTAAGCGGTAGATATATAATATATACATATATATATATATATATACATATATATATATATCTAAATAAGTATACATATATTGTATCTATATGTTACTTAATTCTATATCTCTTTGCGATCCTGTCATGCTTGTATGGGTGGAAAAAAAAAGAAATCAAAATAAACAAAAAATAAAAAAATGAGAAAAAATTTAACATATCAATTTCACGCTCCGATTTGATAAATCCTTACCAATTGCCCGACCGAACAACTGACCGACAGCCCGATAGTTTGACAGTCCGACAGTTCGACAGTTCGACAGTTCGACAGTTCGACAGTCCGACAGCCCTACAGCCCGACCGACCGCCCGCCCTTATCCAAACCAAATATACAAGTAAACGCGAGCAATGATTGATTTTAGTTGTTTTTGTTTTTATTGTCTTAAGTTAAAACTTTGTTCCTGTCGTTTGTAAATTTAATTTATTGTATGTATGTATTTATTTGATAAATTGGCAAATATAAAAACAAACAACAAATAATAAATAATAAATAACAAGTTAAAAGAATAATAAACAAAAAATAAAAACACGATTTACCTATACTAGCATAAGCATATACGTATATATATATATATATATATATATATATATATACTACATATATATACATATATATATATATATAAATATAAATAAATATATATACATATATATATAATTATAATAATAATAATATTAATAATAATAACTAACTTTTTTTTTATGCACAATTCGTATGTAAGCTCGCATAGTAATAGCGCCCTAAGCGGTTAGTGTAATATAATGCAACTGTATATACATACATAAATGAAAAATAAAAACGAAACATATATAAAAAACAAAAAAAAAAACAAACAGATATATAGAGAAATTCAAGTATTGTTTTATTTATTAGATAACTTTATAGAATCTACTTTTCCTAGCTACTTTTCCTGTACAGCAAAAGGATTGCGGAAAAGTTTACGCTCTCTGCCTCGTTTAAGCCAAATCACTTCATTGTTCTGCAACCCTTAAGTTACTTTCGTACTTTCACTCTCAATAGTTTTTAGCATATATTTTAATTAAGTCGAAAATCATTTTACAACTTTACTTCATCAAGGAATAATTTGTTTTTCCCGAGAGCGATCGGAATGCTCGTAATGCATCAGCTAAGGAGCTGTCTCTTTAGTCTTAGCTGCATACAATAAACAACAAGAAGACAAACAAAATATGTATACTAGCCATACCAAGTTATAACCAGGCTTACCAAGAGCAAATTGTGACATCTATGATGTTTACTTCAAAGGTTTCCTAACAATCTATTGAGCTCTGAAGGTTCCGGAAAGAATCCGAGTCGATTTCGTCTGTTTGCTAGAACTTCCTTTACTGCCGAATATTACAGTCCTTGCAATTGTATTGTAAAATTGAAATTATACAACAGATAATACTGTTACTACATATAGGTATAGATAATCTACTACAAGTTGAACTTGAACTACAACGGATGAGAAGAAAAATCAACTCGGTCTTAGGAATGAGGTTGACAAAACGCAGAAAGAGGTCGGGAAAACAGGGAAAATCCTTTCCAGCTTTATTTATATAAAATTTAGGCGTAAAAGGAAACTTTAAATCAATCCAAATGAATTATTAAAATATTGATTTATTAACTTTCAGCATTATAACTAATACTAATACACACAAACAGTCATGGAAACCTCGTCGAAGTATCCTTCCCTCCTATAATATATAGAAAAGGAAGCCGTGGCGCAGCATTACAACTTTATAGCAGTAAGTTTGTCATTTTTCAATGTTAACAAATTTAACAAAATCATTAAAAAATAATGCCAACTATTTATAAACTTTTGATATAAACTTTTACTAATTAGTTTATATAATTTACTTGTTGTGTCCTTGAGCTCATTAAAAAACTATCTACATGTCTAACTTTTGATTGAAACAGATTTGAATTGAATTGAAATATGTTAAATAATATACAAGATATTATATATAAATATACTGTAATTATAAAGCACTTTATTTTTGAGATTTTAAGTCAGTTTAAGTTAATACTTGATATATGCGACAAATGGGCTTAGTAAATGTCTTAAAGACAACTTCTTATACATGTTAATGAATACTTAATGCCAAATTAATTGACACTAAGTGTTCAATTTATTTTAATCAATATTAATATCCAATGGAATACAAATCGCAGTGTAATGTTAACTTAACCAACTCAAATTGATAATCATTAATCGCTAACAATGTCAATTCACTTTCCACTCGTAGGTCTGATTGGTTTTTGTACTCTTTCCACTTGCCTTTGGTCTCTTGTCTCTGGTCTCTGTCCTTGGTCTCTGGTCTCTGGTCTCTTTACTCTTTACTCTTGTCTGTTGTCTGTTGTCTCTGTGATTGCTGTCGTCATGTCAACGCCGACGGATCTCTCTTTAGGTACAACATTAAAGTCAACGATGTGCAACTCGTACGATTAAGTTAACGAAAAAGCTGAAAAGCAAAAATTTTATTTTGCTTTAAGCCTCTTTCCCCTGTGTGCTACACACTTGACCGGAAGTGCATTCGCCGACCTAAACAGAACTAAAGCAACCAACTCGGCATATATATATGCGTTCAGATTTATGAATGACACTAATATGCGCTACAAAGTTAATAAAAAAAAAAATCATATTTATACATATATATAAATATATATATATACATATTAATACATATTTATATATATAACAGATGTAAAAAAATAAGTATGTAACAGGTTGTAAAATCAACTTCAATCCCATTAACTATTTATACATAAGCCTAATCAGACTCAATAACCAACTTGATTAAGCTCATTTTAGACAGCAAAGCAACATGTTGTCTTGTCGTAAACAAATCAAATTCATAGCCAAAGCGATTATAATTATTAGTAATTTTATTTTTTGGATTAATTTCAAAGTTAAGGCTATGATTTAAATACTTATATAGTATTCCTTCTAGGCTGAAAATTTCATAGTTATCTAAAGCTGAATATAGAAAATATGCCGGAAACAATTTACAATTATAGAGTTGAAATTTAATTATATGATGTGTGTTTAGTTATGTGTTTATATTTAATATATTTTATTTATATATATTAAGCAATTAAATAAAAATTAAAAATTATAATATTTCATAATATTATAAATAAAATTATACATGATTTATTTAAAAATTTTTAATTTTTGTAAAACTTCTTCGGATAAAGCAAATTTGAGCCTACAAATCTTTTGATTTTAAATATGACAACTAAGTTAATTAAAATCTTAATTACTGAAACTGAATTTATATAGTAATTTTAATTCAGCTTAAACTGTAACTAATTTACTTTGAAAAACTGTTAAAAATAATAACTGAAGACAACTAATTCCGATTTCTATAGTACAGGAATTAATGTGTCCCGTGGGCTAAAAAGTAGTTGGGACAAGGGAATATTGAGTGCGATCTATTGACGAAGTAAATATTTTTCGTATTTGTGGAATACTAATTATTATTAAAATTAGATAAAAATTAAATTTTTGCAACTTTAAAATTATGAGGAAAATGTGAAAATCATATTAAAACTGTACTTTCAATTAAGAAAACAAAAAACAAAACAAAAAGTGAAAAAGGCAAATTTCTTCTTGTAATTTTAATCCAAATGAATGAAAAAAAAAATGTGTTGCATTGAATTGAATTGTATATGATCTGCTGTCATAGCAGAAGCAACAACTGCAACTGTGTAATGCAACACACAGTTTATCCCAAAACAATTGAAAACATTGAGAAGGTGTCCTCGAACTACCAGACACCCTACACTAAGATTCAAGTATCATAAATCCTTTTGAAAAATGCGCTTAGAGTGTTTATAGAAAATAAGTATAAACAGTTTTCATGTCATGTGTACAAAATATTTGTAATTTGAAACATAACCTTAACACTTAAGTATATATATACGCACACACACACACACACACACACACACACAAACATACATATACACATATATTATTATGCCTAAGGATAACTGAATGTAGCTCAAAGACAATGGAACAAGACTCAAGACTCAAGTGTTAGTTATTAAAGAAAGCAATGTTAGGATGCTAATTTTAAACATATTTATAACACATACACATATATATATATATATATATATATATATGCTTATATACATAGAAAGAAATGAGTACTATTACTTAGTGTAAGGAATGTACTCATATACTCAGTACATAAGTAAAATGGGTATCGAAATGCAATCAAAATGGATTTCGTTCTTTCTTTTAGTGAAATGAAAGTGCTTTCGTAAATGCACATTTTGTATTGTTCTTTGTTCCGCCGACCAATCAATAAGAGTAATGCTATAAACCGATTAGTTCACTGCACATATATATACATATATATATAGATCTCTAAACTATTAAGGAATGAATAATTTGTATAAAAGAAAGTTGTGTTGATGTCTCCGAACAGAAAAAAACTACATATAATTAAATCATTCGACTGAAAATTCCAGACGATACTCCGACTTGACTTAATCTGACAAACGTTATCCGTTCCAATTTCAAATGACGACAGAGTTTTAACGGCGCTGACAATACACGCCCGACATTTTATGTTTAGGGCCTTTGTTTGGGCCTACAAAAGAGTGACAAAGGGCGACAAACGGCAACAAAGGCTGGACAAAGGGGGCTTAAGGGGGCCAGAGAGCAATAGACAGAGAGAGAGAGAGAGGGAGTGAGAGAGATACAAAAAATCAACAACGACAAAGTGCTCGGCGCATGAAATAATAATTTACTTCATAAAAACAGACGTCAGCTTAATATTCGAGAGTTCTTTTTTTTTGATTTTGACTTTTTTTCTTTCTTATTCTTATTTTTTTTTTTTTAAATGTGATTTTTTTTTTATACATATTTTTTTGTGCTACTGGTTTTTTCTTTATTTTCTTTTTAAGACACCAGGTTACGCTGCTTGTGTGGGATTGAGAGAGACACCTTTTGTTGGTATAATACTACGTCGGCTTGGACTTAAGCTGGAATGTTCAATTGGTAGACTATAGCTGTATAGCATCGGCAGACTTTGTTATAACTTTGTCATAATATTTCTATGTAAGAGCAGGCGGAGGGAATACATCTCGTTGTGTCTTCATATTTAGAACATAAAATAGTTTTCGATAATGTGCCGACATTGGTATTAAAAACAGAAAAAATCAAATCACTCTTAACTCTCTTAAGACAAATCCCTTAGAGTCAAGGCTTATTACTTACACTTCTTTCTCTTGCTACTGTGTTACATATTTCCCTTAGCCTTTTCTTTGAAAATGTGCGAAAATTTCATAATGTTGCTAACTCTTAATGCCACGTGCAGCAGGCCAGAAGAGTCTAAAAAAGAAAACTACCTGATGAGAGCCTTAAGCCTAACTATAAGAAGTTGCCTTCAGCTGAGCCTTTAAGGCTGTGAAATGCTGTTCAGAAGTCAATAAATTATAGACATATCTTTAATATATATATATATATCATATTGGAAATGATATGTAAATATATTTTAAGCAAACATTTAAACGTGTTTAATATGTAGAAATATTATGTAAATATGATACGCTGCATTTACATTGCTCTGCATAAAATTGCTGATTTAATTTTAGGTAATTGACCTGAACTTGCTAAACAAATATGACGATAATGACACGTTATTATTAAAAACAGACAAAACAACATCAACAGCAATAACAATAAGAATACCAACAACAATAATAAGAAGTTGTAGAAGAAGGTATTAAACAATGCTGAGAGCTGTTCAAAAATCATTTTCTCAGTCAAAGTTGAATTGGATGTTGAAAGGCAATGTTAATCTTCCACATTTAACCATGTGGAACAACAATTCGAAAACATGTGAAATTTTCTGCTCTGCTCAAGTGTTTGCTAAATAATTGTACCAAAGTTCTGGCAATCAACAGAATTTATCTACTGAATCCTTTAAGGGCAGGTGTAAACACAAATGAATGTCTTTAAATGTCCATAAAAATGTATATGAATGAAATGTATTTAGTTTAAATATGTATATATATATATAAATATACATGTGTTTATTATTATCTTCAAACATTTGTATATATATATATATTTATGTATATATAAATGTACAATAAAAATATTTATATATATATATATGAAATAACTTCAAGTCCATTAACAACAGCTCGATGAGGGTTGAAAGCATTTACATTTCAATTAGAAGTTAGTTCAAAACAAGTTATAAATATTTAACATTGTACGTCTTCGACTAAAAGATACCCTTTACTTAAGTTGCAATACTTATACAATAATGCTATATCTACACACACTTCACAGCTGTTGCATGTAGCTGCTGCTAGCAACTTTGAGGTTAGTTTAGGAGTTCTACAAATATCTTTCATGTTTATCAGCTGATCCCAATGAAATTTTTAGCATAATACAAAGATATAGTCAAATATATATAAACATTTAATTGTAGCTTTAGTTTACAAATTGAAGCCAGAAACACAAGGCATATAAACTTACGATATTCAGCATCTTGTGCCTTTAGCCTTTGCAGTCTCTGAGTTCTATATAGAATATAGATACAGATAGTTGGCCTATATATATGGTATAGAAACTGCTTTTTTCTGCTCCTCCGAATGTAATTTAATACCAGACGATATCAAATTATACCAAATCCAAGCAAATCATATTAAAATTAAAAATTCTTATATCGAAATTTGCAGCAAATCATAACAATGGCTCACAACGAACTTATGCGAATTGCCTTTAAGTCTTTTATTAGTAAACCATTATATGAGTATATTAAAGAGAGTACAGTAAAGCAGGTAACTATATACATTCCCGATTAAACATCAACACCATTAATTACATGCAGGATATTATGCACGAAATTTATTCAGGAAACAATTTATCAAAATTTTATGCAAGGGTAAAGCCAGAATGTTAAGTTGTTCAAAGTAAAATTTTATTGCTTGTAACATGTGTTTGCTTATATAAGTGTCTGTACATGTGTGTGTGTGTAAGTGTAAGTGTGCTTGTATGTGTATGTGTGCTTTTATAGGGTATCTAGCAAGCAAGTACAACCGATTGCAAAACAAACCTTACGTGCTAAACTGCTGTAAATAACACTTAAAAAATATATATATATATATTTAGTTGTAAGTTATCCAGTTGGTAGACTATTCGAATGTATAATAGATGAATACATCTTAATAAAATTACAATTATATGCCCAAAGGCAGAAAGACTAATTGAGGCTTAATTAATGGAATGAAAAGTGCATCTCGATGTATTTACTTTACGAGTATTTTTGCTCCAATATCGTAAATAACTCTTGTAAAAAAAAATGTTTCTTTATATGTGCAAGGAATTAATTAATTGTGAGTTTTAACAAATTATTTATAATTTATAACAGAAAACATGCAAATAAAAAAGCCCAAAAAATAAAAAAAAATAGATATTAAATGAAATACTTAACAACTGAAAGCCATAAACACAACACATTAGAATAGAGTGTAAGAGTAAGGGTATATTGAGGCAATTCATTTATGGACATAAATAAAAGCAATTGGACAGGATTGCGTTGATGCATCCTTTCAACATAAAGTGTCACCTCACACACACATGCACACACACAAATATATATTTAATTTACTTTAAACATATTTTGACACGTGTGTGCCGGGGGTTAATTCGGAAGAGATTCGTCGGTTTTTTGGCCTTTGATTTAAATTGTGTATATGCAGCAAATTAAAAGATCAAAGAATTTTCAGCCGGATGAGTAAAAGTGACTACTTCTACCATATGAAAACTACAGTTTAAAAGAAAACAAAATAATATATGCAAAATGCATTATATATGTATATATATATATTCCCATGATCTGCCATTTCGCAATGGAATGACAAATGTGTGAGTTGATTGGGATAAATAATTTCCATACCCCAACTAAAAAAAAAAAACTAACAGCAAGTACATGAAGCAAAGTGTAAAGAACTGGTAGACCTAACAAACCTGGCAGACCAAACAGATCTGGCAGAACTGTTGGACCTGGTAGAGCTGGCAAAGCTGGCAGACCTGTCAACCATACTAAGTACAAGGAGTAGTTCGTGGTTTTTGGTGGAGTGAATTGAAGTGAAGTGGAGTGCATCAGATCGTCTTTAACAAGTTGAACATGTGAATCAATAAGGCGTTTCACATGTGGGTGAAGTGTTTCTTTTACTTCTCTTTTCTTTTGTTTTGTGCTGTTTTGTTTTGTTTTGCTTTTCCCTTTATATTTTCTGTGTGTGTGTGAGTGTTTTGTCAGGAACTGGCAGAAAAGGTACTGGTACTTCTACTCCTACCTTAACTTGAAGCTTTATATATATATACCTTATATATATATATATATATAAGGTAGAGACATCAGTGAGATCAGTGTGACTGATAAAGCACTTGGGGATGTTTCTTATTGCATGTCGTGATTGTGTCAGTTTGTATGTTCGCACTGGCAGCACTTGGCAAAAATTAAGCAGCAACCAATCATTGTTAAATATATAATGCTTGCCCGTTTGTTTAAATTGAAAAGTTGTAAATTATCACGCCACAGCATCAAAAACGAAATCATTCCAATTAAATGTGAGTCCATTTCAACCAGGAGCAACAGCAAAAGTAACAGCAACAGCAGCAGCAGGAGCAGGAGTAACAACACATGGAAGTCTTCTACCAAAATGATGTTCTTATTTATTTTGAATACCCCGCAGAGTTAAGCATTTGTTTGAACTGTTTTAGACTGGCCAACTGTTTCATTGGATCACTTTTGTTTTGACTTTTAAATGTTGCAATTTATTTGATTATTTCAAATTTTTTTTTGTTTTTTTTTTGAGCTCAAAATAATTAGTTAACAATACAATTAAAAAAACATCATTTTGATATTGTATGCGTACGATATGGTAAATAAATTGATAAGAGTGCTATGATGAGGTGATAAAGTGTGAGTAATGGCTGAGGGTAGTATAGGGCGGCAGGGGAAGGAAAGGAAAATTTATTTAATTCAACATGTATAATGAGTTGTACAAGCCACTATATATACGAATATATATATATATATATATATATATATATATATATATATATATATATATATATATATATATATATATATATATATATATATATATATATATATATATATATATATATATATATATACGAATATATATATATATATATATATATATGTATATATATTCCACCTGGGGATTTCGAATTGTCGACAGTGATCGCGCCACATGAGATGACGATATAGACAGAGAGTCGGCATCGTTAAGTGGCTGCTTACCCATATCATCGCGTTGTCTGTCAGAATAGTATGCCGAGGTGTGCGTCAGATGCTTAATTTAAATTACTTGAGGGGCGGGACGAAAGTTGCCTTGCCATGGAGCACTGGCACAGCATGAGTAGCTGCGATTTGACACCTCGACTGACAGCTGAAATTGTGGAAAATTATTGAGCGCATTGGAACCCAAGAGGGCGCCCATTAGATGGCTGCATTTAAAAGAGAGAAAAAAAAAACGAAGAAAACAGAAAAAAAAAAACTAAAACTGATACAAAAACAGAACGTCTTTATTTTAAAGCCAGTGTATATAGACATTCTGTTGCCAGCAAAAGACCCCAAAGATGCAGAAGAGCGTCAAAGCAGCACAGCAGCAGAGCGGCAGAGCGGCAGAGAAGCAAAGCGGCAGAGCAGCAGAGCAGAAGTAGATACTCGCATTTGGTAGTTGTGAACACATCGGGAATTGTTGCCAGACCTCTAATTTATTCCACATCAAATAGGTGTATAATTAAAATGTTGTTGCACTTGGTGCTGTTTTACGACTTCACAAACAAATAATCATATATTTTGTAACTGAATCTGGCAATCATTTTATTTTATATATATATATATGTATATAACTATATATATGTATATATTTTCTCTTCCATATAATATGAGTGAAACCACAATTCTATGACTTTCTAATGAATTCTCGTTGAGAGACAGTAATGTACCAGTAATGGATACTTGATACTTTATCTATATGCTATACAATAAACGATATATTTATGTAGCTCATTAAGCCAAGTTAACAAATTAGTGCTATTCACAACAAAACTCTGTGAAATCGACTGTAATAATGTTTATAAACAACAATGTGGAGTGGGCTTTTTGCTTTTTAATGGGCATGTCTTAAAAATACCCTGGAAAACAACAACACTGCAAAGCCTTATAATCTATAAGAATACAACACAAAAAATAACCTATTAATAGCTTAAAGTTTTCTTTAAAGAAAGTCTCTATAATGCAGCACACTTTGCTCTAGTCGAAACTACACTTTACCTTAACTTAATATACATTAGTATAGATATATATATAGATAGATTATGTAAGTATGTATGGAAATCAATGCGCTTCAAGCAGTGCACAGCTTGGTATTGCAGCAGTTGCTTTTGTGCCAGCTGTTCTATTGAATATCGTAAAATATAATGCAATATGCAACAGGTTGCAAGTGCTTATAACTTGCATATAAAGTAATTCCATTAAAGGGTATACAAAATATGTATCTTTAACTTTATTATGTGTAGGGTATTTTGTAGTCAATCAGTGGTAAGCTTTATATTGTCTGACCTCTTATTTAACTTATGCTGCGGCGCGGGCAGAACGAGTATTCAGCTTCCCTTCGTGCCCACAAAATCCCTTTTAGAAAATATGTTTAACTATATAGTGTACGTAGTGCGGCAACAGCTCCGTTTAAGGAAACCCAGTACAATATGTTAACAATGATGAATTCAGAACCATGTCTTTTGTCGCCGAAAACATTTACCGCAACGAAATGAACATAAAACTGTCATATTTTCTGATGACTTTATATTTATGAAGGCCAAAAATGTTGATCGCATAAAATAAGCGCAAAACTGTAAGAATGAGAGAGGGAGAGA
Organism: Zygothrica quintamaculata; assembly: GCA_037044455.1. Taxonomy (NCBI): domain Eukaryota; kingdom Metazoa; phylum Arthropoda; class Insecta; order Diptera; family Drosophilidae; genus Zygothrica; species Zygothrica quintamaculata. The sequence continues at coordinate 319,183 of JBAMBS010001229.1, forward strand.
GGGAGAGAGGGACAGAGGGAGCAAGCAGTAGAGAAAGAGAGTGAATTGAAAAAAAAAAACCAGTTGTTTTTTGTGTATGTTTTTTCGAATTATTATTATGAATTCATATTCGTTTTAGATGGACCTTAAGGACTCGCCATAAGAATGAACATCGACTGTCAGAACACACAGGCTGTACGTGCTTTACATTTTAAACGATTCCAACTCGTCTGCACTAATTGATCGCTTCCGACCGTGGAACCTTTCAGACTCTTCTTCTTCAACGGAAAGAGAGAGAGAGAGAGAGAGAGAGAGAGCGAAGGGACTCTGCAATGATTGTCAAACTGGACCAAATGAAATGTAATGATGTCCCTTGTCAAGGCTACTAGATTACTTGTACAAGTATTTCCTTCTGTCTGAATTGTTATTTGACATTTGTCAACGATTATTATGATAATAAACATGAGCAATATTCTTAACTGCTCTTACTTTAAACAAAAATACTTTCATATATATATATGTATAGAATTTATGAAATTGCTTAATGATGATAAAGATATTTACGATATTCAATTTAATATGCTTGTACTCAGAATACAACCTACTCTATATATATGTATTATCACCTGTATATATCACATGAACACTTTGCAGAATGTGTACCAAAAATTCTGCTGACTAGGTAAACTTTATATAGGGATTATAAGGTGCATTATATGTATATGCATTTATGTCTGATCAGATCCGATTTCCTCTTGTTTGAGTACGAGTCTGTCAATGTCGCCGCAATCCGAGTACAAATATGTTGAGTTATTGGCGATTGTTCACTGCTGTTTAACACCGAATTCCGGAACATATTCTTGGAATTGTATTTTCCCAAGCTTTTATACACTTCAACGAGCTTTATCCGCTGACACTCGTGTTTCTTTATTTTTATTTTTCTTTTTTTTTTGTATTTTTTTATTTAAAACAAAAATATATTTATATAAATGCAGTACGCCTGAGATTTTAATTTCATTCGTGCCAAATTTCATTTTTATGGTAAAATAATTAAAACTAAAAACAGACTAAAATATACCCTGTAAAAGTTTAAATATTATTCATTTAATATATAATTTTGTACTCTCTAAAAAATTCTTTATTTTCCATATACAATTAATTATGAAATTGTTATGAAAATATAGATATAAGGCATTTTTAGATTTATTTCCCACAAACCTCACAGGAATAAAGCTGAAGCCTTTAGCCCTTCGAGTGGATACACTTTACTACCAAAAGTGATTGCAATATGACTAGGATTACAGCTGAACTTATTATTGAGCTTTTTATGAGTTAGAAGCTAAACAGTACCAACTTTTAAAGTATCAAGTTTTAGAGTATCAACTCCCAAAGGTCTCAAAACAAGAGCAATCGGACTATAACCTTTTGTACTCAAGCAGTTAGTCAATAAAACTGAACAATGTGCTACAATGTGTGTGCCGTTGCCTTTAATAAGTTGAACATTCCCCAATGTTGCACATAAACTATATAGCTACTGGTTGATGTCTGTTCTGGTTACTTTAGGGGTATAAACAGCTATGCTGCAGGTCATCTACAGGTGTTCCAGAGCTCCAATTTATAAGCTTAATCCCAACGATAATTCAAACAGCTGTCCTTTAAGCTCTTGGTTACATATAAATCCTTGGGAAGTATTATAGAATGCATACAATGAACTAAAGTACTTATATATATCTAAAGTGCTTTATTTATATTATATACATAATAATGTATAAATTTACTTTTAAAAACTTGAAATTTATATGGTTTTTTTCTCATCTTATTTTTTGCTTATATTTGGCACGTGTTTTTGACATAATAAATTCTGTTTTCCTTTCTTCCATTCGAACGTTTTATTTTTTATGTGGAAAATGAAAATTTTAATGCTATTATACATTGATTATTGTAGTGAAAGTGGTGGCAAAACTGCAAACTTATCCGCTGACACGCCTACACATTGCCCTAAGGGAGAACTTGTCTTGTGTGTGAATTGATACTTTGAGCTTGTGTGCGGGTCTGAAGTTTGGCTGCGTTCAGCAGAAATCTGTGATGAAATTGCGCTACTGCTATTTGATTGTTAAGAAAGTAGTTATTAATTCATTTTAATTTGATATAAACAAATAATTACAGAAAGCTTCAATTCCTTATAAAGTACATAATGAGAAAATAAAAATTAGATTTTAATTGAAATTTTTAATATTTTGACAATTATTTAGCAAGTGAAAAAAAATTGTTTTTGTCAAAAATATATTTACTTTGTATTATTCTTAAAATTATAATCAGTAGCAAAAAGTTATAAAAAGCTTGTTTCTATAGAAATTTTCTCGTTTTAATCTTAACTCAACTCTTAAATCCTTTTATAATGAACAATCCATATAACATTCATATGTGATTATTGTGCGGCAACCTTTTATAGTTGTAGGCTACTGTTGATAATGCAAATTAAGCTATTGAAAGATAATATAAAATATGTGCCATAAAAACACGACCGCATGAGTATTTTTCACCTAATAAAAAGAGACTCAAGACATAAAAATATTAACTACACAAAGCACTCAAGATGTTTATTTAAAGGACAATAACAAAAAACTAAAAGCTAAAATAAAATTAAGATATTTTAGTATTCATTCAAGGGAAATGTTTTTAATTTGTCTTTTACAGATAGCTTCAGGTGATTATTTAATAATAATTTTTTTACATTTTCAATCAATAAAGTGTATAAAATTTATAATACGCTCATATGCAGCTTATTGTAAAATAAATCAGCTCGTATTAACCAGCTGAACGCATTTTCAAGCTGCTGTTGAACGCAGCTTGTGTCTATCTAGACCACACATTTTATACAATTACATTTATACAGACACAACATATAGATATATATATATATACGTATATACACATGAGATGGAACATACATATTTGTAGGTAAGCGTGTCTGTATGTGTGTGCTTGTGTGTGTGTGTGTGTGGGAATGTGTAAAGGATTGTCAGAACGGTTGTCGCCACGCTTCTGGGGAAATGTTAAATGTTAAAATGAAACAATCTGCTACATTGTGTAAAGTGTAGAGTGTAAAGTGTTCGGGCGAGTAACGCGCAGTCGCCATCAATAAAATCATAACACGCCCCTCGGAAAAGTGTTTCAAAAATTTTCTTTCTTTTTTTTTGTTGTATTTTGTATTTTGATTATGTGTTTGTTGTTGTTGTTGGAAAAAAAGGAAGAAAAAGTACGGCGCCAATTTAGACAAGGGCTGACGAGGTTCTGTGCCTAAAAAGGACTTTGAAAATAAATGGCTTCAAATCTCAAATGATTATTGACGCTTTTTATGTTTTAATAATGTGTTAGAAATATATATATATATATATATATATATATATGTATATGTATATAAATATTAAGGGTTAAATGAACCACCCACGTCATAAACACTCGTGGCCTTTATTACAATAAAACTTTCAAATTCGTTTTAAAACGACACCGGCTGTACGAAATTTATGGGGTTTTTCCTTTGTAACAGCCGTTTACTTCTTAAGAAATAGAAATGTACTTATTGTATGAATATCTCATGCTTTGAGTATAAATTCACAAATATATGTATATATATATATATATGTAATAATAATAATAAACCCCATTAACAAGTCGCAATTTTATAGATGGCAAAGAAATAAACCCCTTTCGCTTCGATAAAGAAATTTCTTTCAATTGAGTTATGAATTATGTTAAAGTTACCCCAGAAATCAATAAAAAATAAATACTACTCTAATACAGATGGTCTTTATGGATCTAACTTGATTAAAGTTTTATGTACTATTAACATACAAAACCTTTTGATATATACCAGCTATATATAAATATATATATATACTCTATAGTATATTCATAGCATAAATATTAAGTCTTAGCAGATGTATGTGACTTAGTGAAAAAGCATTTCAATCGCATTCAAGTTTGGTATATATATTCACAAATAGGTTTAAACATAGGCTATACTATATGCTAAACTATACATAAAGGTATAAATTGTTCTGATAAAATAGGAATTGTTAAGTATTGATATATATTAGTGTATCAAAACATGTATAGCTATTAGTAATGGTAAAATATAAGATATAAATATGGACTAAAGCACCATATTAAGCCTCGTTAAAAACATGACCAGAAGTGTATATAAATATATACTTTAAATTATTGCATAAGGTATAAGTTTACGAATATCATGATATATACAAATTGATATAAACATACTTTAATATAGGTATGGATTGAGGACAAATAGTTTAGGTATACTCTATGCTTGCATTTTGCATAAGGTATAAGTTTAGAAATATAATGGAAAATAAAATTTAGTATAAGTAGAAGTATTTATAAGTGTAAATTTAGAAGAAGATTAGAATAGGTATAAATTAAGGTATAATTATAACTTGAACAATAGCTATAAGTATATATTGGATGCAAGTATAGCTTAAGTGATATATATAATAATTGGTATAAATATAGGTATAAGTATAGGCTTAAATATAGGTATAAAAAGAAGCGGGAAAAAGTTTAGTTAAAGTCATAAGTATATTTTACAGCAGAGGTATACTGATGTGATTAGAATACGTATAAGCTTATGTATAATTATAATTTTAAGAATAGGTATAACTATATAATTATATTGGATTAGATGCAAATATAGGTTAAGTGACATATATTATAATTGGTACAAATAAAGGTATATATATATAGATTTAAATATAGATATAAAAATAGGTGTATATGTAGACATAATTATAGGTCAAGGTATATATATACTATTATCGGTGTAAATATAGGTATACGTATAGGTATAAATATAGATTGTATAATAGATATAAGATATAATAAAATAGTATACTAAACATAGATGTATTTATAGGTATAAATTTAAATATTAGGATACGTTTGATCAAGTAGGTTATGTCATCATACCAGGGATTAGTATAGTTCCAGCTATGGATATAACTAACTATTATAATAATAATAGTAATATGTATTAGAACAGGTACAAGTACACAAGTTATAAGGATAAATATATGGTATTAAAATGTATACTATAAGAGGGTATTTGCAACGGTATAATATATATTTGCAACACACAGAATGTCTATACACATTGGTATAAGTATTCGAAAACCCTTGATTAAATGAAACAATTGTATTCTAACGAGCCGGTAACAAATATTTTTGTTAATTTAGACGTAACTCCCCAGCATTCAAAACATTATTCAACCCTTGTTTATGTCTTGTTACCTAAATGTATTTATATATATATATAATGAGAGAAATGTAACACAGATAGGTAAATATGTATATATATTTGAATGAGGTAATAACATTTGGATATACAGTATTATAATAATAATTAATATTTATGGTGAAAGAAAAGTATTGAGTAGGCATTAGAATGATGTTGTAGGATTTCTACAATATTGCTATGATATGGGAAGAGAGAAAGAGAGATAGAGAGGTAAAGTGAGAGTATTAGCTAAAGGAAATAAATACATTTATCATTTCTTGCCAGGAACCAAGACAGACCACCCGTCGCCATTAAAGAGTAAGAGTAAGTGTACATCCTGTAGTTTGGTGATGTCTTTCAGTGTCTGTTGCTACTACTGTGGTCCTGGACAAAACGCTTGTTTTCCTGTCGAAATTGCCACAATATCCTTTATGTCCATCGATATAAGAGACAACAAACACACACACACACACACATACGCACACGCATATATAGTGGTCTTATTGTTATATTAACTGTTGTTGTATAAATCCCATATTGTCACTGAATGTGTATGTTTTTATATATATATATATATATATATGTATGTGTATATGTATGTGTATTAAAGCGAATGCAAGAATAATACCCAAGTCATTTATCACTTGGCATATTGTCCAGCTCTGCGATTGGCGTACTGCGTATTCCATATAGTATACTATTGGTATAATATGAAGTGAACCCATTTCCCGCTTCACTGCCACATATCTTCTTATCCATCTTTACCATACCAAAACCAAAATCATACCACACCATAGCATAGCATAGCATAGCATAGCATAGCATAGCATACCGTACCACACACCGTATCGTACCACATGCGTTTCGCACTATAATAATAAATAAATATCGAACTCTCTCCGGCACGAGCAATAGGATGGTCCACGATTGAATAGGATGACCTTTTTGCTGTCATTTAATTTCGAGCATTGTCTATGCGCTTTGGGAACGGAAACCCCTAATCTAGCCATGATGTTATTTGAAGTGCTATCATTCCATCCGATGAGCTATTGAGGGATGGAAATTGAATTGAGCGGTGGCGAAATATTGTTTGGACCATGAAGTTATTTTTCTTCTTTTCTATTCTATTCTATTCTTTTTTGCTTGCTTTCATTTCTTTCTTTCTATCATATGGAATACACACATTCAAAGTCAAAATATTTACGGTCAGCATTTATCTAGCCTTTTAAGAAAAACTCCTCCCCAGGAAACTCAAAACAAGGACACACACAGCTCACACATTTCTCTTATGCATTGGAATGCTACAAAAAAGAAAAGAAAATACTTTTTACAATAAATTTCATTCATATAAAAGTTATATTATTATATATTTCAAATAATCTTCTATATAAATATATATTTTATAGAGATATCATTAATTAAAAAATAAAAGATATATCATAATTGTAACCAGACGCATCAATTAAACTGTTATTCCATCGTTCGTTTCGTTTTTGAATTTTTTGCTTTTTTCGTTAAAATCTGACAGGCAAATAAGGAACGAATGAAGCAACCCCAAAACAAAAAAATAATTGTGTGCATGAATTTTCAGAAAACATGAATTTTCCTGCTATACGAAAAACACGATAATGATGCTGCTAATATTTTTTGGCATTGCCTTAAAAGGGATTTCGTGACGGTTTGACTTTCTGTGGGATAATCAAAATTATAATATGACTGATTACCCCTGTAGCATGCCCTTAACACACACACACACACACACACACGCAAGTGAGTTGTTGTTGTTGTCCTTGTAGCTGTTCTTGTTGTTTCTGTGTGTAGCCTCATGTTAGCATTAAATACATATACATATGACTACAACATGTATCTGGCGTCAACCCCTAATTTTCTTGGCATTACCACAAAAAGAAAAAAAAAGAAAAATAAAATAACAAAGATACACTTGAGTGTCCTTACACAGTAAAAGTGTATCAGTTTCCTATAAATTTCATGTATCACATACATACACATACACATACACATACACATACACATACACATATCTAGGTGTACAAAATCGATAACAGTAAGCTTATATATCGATGATAAATTGTAGCAAACTTCATCTTGAAATGATAGTATAATAGTAGCACAATTTTATCTAATGTAATTCTATACATCATTTATAGCTTATAGAATAGTAAAAATCAATTAAAAGCTAATAAAATAGAGAGTTGATAAGCTATATATAGCAATACCTGATAAATCACTTGAGGTTTAGTTGCCACAATTCGTCAGCAAATGCAGCTTTGTCTTAGCTTCGGCTTAAAACACTTTTTAAGGCAACGCGGCTAATCCGTTGAAAGTAGTTTATACCATTTATTTTTATATTCTGAATATTAATGAATATATCCTTGATCCCTGAACATTCAATCACCAAAGAGTAACTTAACTAATATTCATTATATATACTATCAAATCTGAACAATTGGCAGTTACTCAACTATAAGTTACTTTAACTTAACAAAAACATTTCTGAGCAAGCACAATGCTGGTCAATAGTTTAGATACACTCAAGCTGCCATTGCATATTTATATAAAATATTGTTGGTTATTAAAAAAAAGAGAAAAAAAAGTGAAATGTTAAACAAACGTATGTGCTCAGATAAGGAGAGAGTAAGCAGAAATTGTTGCAAGTTGCAACCACATCGCTGGGATATTCAAACACATGTTGAGGCCACCACAAAACGCACACAACCCACTTAAGGGCATTGCAGAGGAAGAGTGCCACCCGTATAGGTGTAGCTGTGGTTAAGAGCTCGCATATCGTTAAATTGCATACAAGGTATACCGGATCGGTGTAGACCCAACCGATATGACTGCATCCTCATTAAAATCAGGGTAGGCAAAAAAAAATAAAGGCGTGGGTAAACCCGTTGTATGTTTGGTTGAATGTTTCATTGAAAATTTCCATATTGAAATTGAATTTTCGCTATGCTTGTTGCGGTTCGTTGTGGGCGTTGCCACATTTCGGTAGCATCTGCATTGATGTTACCGTTGCTTAAAGCATATAAACGTTGCTATCATGCTACAATATCCTTCAATCTATATATATATATATATAAGCAAACATACAAACATACATATGTAGTATATAATAGTATTAAATTGAAGCTGTTGATGTGATGATTTTTCTTTTATTGCCACTTGGCAAATGACAAATAAAGCAAATGGATAACTCAGATATACAGAAAGAGATACAAACAAATATATATAGTATATATATATATGTATAACTGTATATATGTATATATACATATGTATATTCACAGCTTGGTAGTGTTAAAAGCTCGGGATAATTTAATTAAAATTGTAAAATATTTGGCGGATTTTGCATAAGCTTGCAAAATCCCATTAATTCAGAAAGCAACCCATTGTTGACCGCAACACAATCAAAATATGCAAATTTATCGCATTAACTCGTGAAACTTCGAATGCTGGCAATGAATGGGATCATAGCGAAATAAGAAGAAGAAAAGTAGCAGAAGAAGCAGAAGAAGTAGAAGTAGAAGTAGATAAAGATGCCCAAATGCTGTTAGTAAACAAATACCGGAGCTATTTAATTGGTAAACGACCACCAACAACTTGGCTTGTGCCTTTTAGCCCTCACTCTCTCTCTCTCTCTCTCTCTCTTTCTTTCTCTTTGTCTCTCTGTCTCTCTCTATCTCACAGCACTGATACAATACCATAAGATACAGACAACGGATTCTATGCAAATAAATTTAAATATTTCGTCTATTTTTTTCTTTCTTTTCATTTTATATCCACTTAGTTCTTTCCACTTCTTTATACTTGCTTTATCTGCTATTTGCTTTAAAGCTTTCAGTTCCAAAAAAGCAAAAAAAAAAAAAACAAAATACAAACAAACATAAAACATTACATTAAAATACAACTTGGCTATTAGCTGCTACTGCTGATGCTAGCAAGTGGATTCATGAATGGATTATGAATAAGAAGTAAGTAATTTTTGAATGGGATTAATTACTTAATGTAACACAGTGGCAGTAGACAGTTAAGAAGAACTACCCATTTGTTATTCATTTAAATGATAACCTTGTTCTATGCCCTTGGTCTATGTGTAAATGTTTAAGTGGAAATGGGCGGAAAATGTAGTTATAGTAGTAGTAAAGTCATTTACTCATTTCTCTGATAAGAACTAATTTCATAATCCAATAAGCTGCAACTCGAATAACATTCCCTTGCGTTTACCCATTACAATATTAAGCCTAGTCTTCTACCCCTTGTGCTGAGGTCGCACAGTGCAAAACATTTCCAATTAGCATTAACATATCCAACTTAAAATTCAGTGTCTAATTAGATATGCGTTGATTCATTAAGTGCTGCCGCCAATTGACAACTTTTTGCATACTTTTAGGATTGTTTTTTTGCTTGTCTTCAATTGAATTTAAAGCAAAATATGATAAAGTTTTTAACAAATTTAAAGATCTACTTAAGAAATATAGGGTATCAGTTATTCGATGTTAATTTTCTTACAAGTTTCTCTTGTTGTTACTTGTCACAAATACATACTGTACATAGATACTCCTACTACAACTACTACTACAATGTAATGTATTTGGCCTTTTGTTAACTGTTTTCTTAAAACAAATGTCTGTACTATACCTATGACACACTAGTACATACTCACACATAGACACACACACACAGACACACACATAGATGGAGAGAGAGTTAAAGAGAGTAGGGAAGAAACAGACAAACAAACAAGCAAATAAGAAATATGCAAATTTCTTGGTATATAACAATGGACTAACCGTTTAAGTAATTGAATCTCCATTTTCTTCTGTTTACATTTTCAGCATCACTACTTCGGCACTTTGGTTAAGAGCACAATGAAGTTGGTACCGTAAATCCTCTATTTCATTCTCTTTGGCATGTCCTGGACACCGCAATTGAGCATTTGGCTGGCACATTAAGTGCATGGAATGGGGTTGGAATGACGACGAGTATAACCATAAATGCGTACACTGTCTGGTTGGAGACAACAAAGTGTGGGCGTTGCTCTCCAATCCAATTTTCGGATTTGATTCCATTTAGATGCACTGAAGGATTAGAGTAGGCAAAAAAAGGTTTTTCCAAAAGCCAATAATGGCCATGGAGACAATTTTATTTCCCTTTGCGTACTTAACATTCAACACAAAAAAAAAAATAGAAAGACAAGCAGAGAAAAACAGAGAAATGTAAAAGGAAAAGGATTTACTCTATTCGAAATTGATGATGTTTTCTCATTACATTAACATTACATTATTTCATTCACTGAAGCTCATTAGTTTCAACTAAAAATACGAACACATGTTTTTATATCCATCGAGCATTATTAACACCCCCTTTTTTAAAGCATATAATATATCTATATCTATTTGTATATTACTTAACTATTTATTAACAGCCAGGATTATATAGTCCTGTTAACTTCACGCACAAACAAATGGTTATTCTCACTCGATTCTCAGGCAGCATATGCAATATTAAGGGAAATCCTGAGATCTCTTTATGCAGATGTTACCCAGGTTCAAAATTTACTCGACTTCAACATTACTCAATTATATTTACTCTACCCCTTTAACACATTTTTTTCTTACCCCTAACAGTTTATCCCCATACATAGGAAATAGCATACTTTCACTTCTATATTAAGAGAAAGAGATGTTCTTGTTTGCCTAGTTAAAGACTTCTCCTAGTCTGTGTCCATTCATCATTCTTCTTCTACACTTTTCCATTTTCATAACTTTTGCAATATTCCAATTCATTCTTCTTCTTCTACAATTTTCCATTTTCATAACTTTTTCTATATCTTATTGAAGTCAGCTTCTTTGAAGGGTTACAATATGCAGTCCCTAGAGCTTGTTATCCTTAGCATCTTGTTTGATAACCTTAGGGGGATCTTAATACATTGAATCTCTTCCGTTGTTTTTTTTTTCGGTATAATATCTAGAACATGTTGCCAAAATTATATCGTTGTCATATATACTATATAAATATTTAGTATAGGGTATATTAAACACTTAGTACATACATTTATAAGGAATGCCTGCTTCTATACCGCTTCTCCTAGACTATTTCTGTCATTTTTCCTAAGCAATTACTGCGGAGTTCATTTCACTCCTTTAACAGTTCTGTAGCGGATTATGTAGACATCACAGTCATCTACAGTTATATTCACTTATCTTATAAAAATTACATTAAAAGCCTTTCTTCTACATCCCTTTCATACAGTACTTACCCTAGAGCGCAAATGTTACAGAGTTCTCTCCATGTCTTAATTTTCCCTCTGACAATGCATATTCATTCAACAGGAGTCTTATATATAGTATGATATTTCTAGCAAAATTGCGTACCCTTTCAGTTTCTACTTCTACAGTATTTATTTATACAGTTTGATTTCTTTGGAGCGTATCTTGGAGTACAGCATATCCTGTTGTCTACAGTTACATACATTTCCACAAGGTCAATACTCAATATACATTTTTCATTGAAATTTTTTGATACAGGGTATCATTATTTATGGCTATGGCGCAGAAGCTTCACCAGATTAGTGTGAGCCGACGAAGCCGTTGAAGAGAGGCTACGTCATACTGCGCAAACTGTGTCTGACCTGCACAGCAGGCGCTGGTGGAGTTTGGTTCTTATCTTATCCTCTCCTGTCGCGCTTGGGTAACCAGAATATGTTCTTATTTGTGAAATTGCTTACTTGCAACGATCTGACTAACTAGTTTCTACCATGAAAGCTGCTGACGGTCTGTTGTCTCTTCTCTGGTCTCTCTCTCTTTCTCGCTCTCCCTTTGTCTTTCTATCTCGTTCTCTTTGGCCAAGTGGCTTGTCATTGTGGTTATGTTGGGGATTGTTTAACAACAATATATGCAGACAATGAAACAAACAAGGGATTACTTGAAAATCGTTGATGGCTTGGTGCCATACCAGATACTCATACTCATACTCATACTTATACTCCAACTCATACTCATACTTGGCAACAAGCATCGGACCCCTGGTGTTTAAACACAGCCACATCCGATGTTCTTTCACCTACGTAAGGATGTTTGCACTCCAACATCAAAGTTTACAAGACTGAAAATTATATACGACCATATGTTATGTATTAAACAATGCTCAAAATGTTAAAATATCAAAACATTTGACTCAAATCTACACATACTATAAAGTGTACTCATTCATTAAAACTCGATCAACACCGTCATTCCACAAACCTCCAAATTTCATTTATACAATATCAATTCCGCTTATTAAAATTCATATTAAGTGATCCTAATATAGTACGAAGGCCGTATAGTTTCGGTTACGGGATGATAAATATCTTACAGATCTCTGCAAGGTACCTTAAAGATCACTGTAAAGTATCTAAAAGATATCTGAACAGTTTTTGAAGGATCCCTGAGAGATCACTTAAAGATCTCTTAAGGATCCTTGAAAGAACTATAAAAGATACCTGAAAGATCCCTGAAAGAACGTAAAAGATCCCTGAAAAATCCCTGAAAGATCCCTAAAAGATCCCTGAAAGATCCCTGGAGAATCCCTGAAAAATACCTGAAAGATCTCTGAAAGATCCCTGAAAAAAGCCTTGAACATTTTTAAACATCCCTAAAGCTTTTCTGAGAGATCTCGAAATATCTCTAAAAGGACCTGTTAGATCATTGACAAATCCCAGTTAGGTCCCTGAAATTTGTCGGATAAATCATCGAAACATCCCTGAATGATTCGTGAAAGATTCTTTAAGGTCCTCAAATTTTTTGGAAAGATCGTGTAAAGATCCCTGAAAGCTTTCGTTGAAATCTCTACAAAATCCTGAAAGATACTAATAAAATTCCAGAAACTTTCCTGAAAAATTCATGAAAAATTCCTGAAAGATACCTAAAAGATCTCTTAATTTTCCCATTTTCATTTCTCCTTATTACTAACCGTCATATATAACTTCTAAGTTAAGTGACAGAAAGTGTACATTGTTACAATGCAACCCCAAATTCAGAATGATTGAACAGTAATCAAAATAAAGGTACTCATATTAAATATAATAGGTCCATTATATTGTAGAGTCTAAAATATTAATGTCAAGCTTTTCACATATGAGCATAAAAAGCAGCATTCCATAAAAAATCATATACATATATATACTATATATGCACGTATGTCTGTAATATGTATGAAAGCTTTAAGAATCTGTTATATGGCCAGCAATCGATTGATGACAGTTATTTTCGGTAGCGGAATTAATTTTCCTTTTAAACCCCTTGGATGACTTAGATGCCTGTTAGAGGAATGTAACCCAAACGAATTAAGACACGTGTAGAGGCAGGCAACATTTGATTTTGAACATAGTAAGTAGTAAGTAGCAATATGATTCCACCCTTGGTGACACCCTTCTAAGGATCTTATAAGCAGGCTCCATGCTGCGAGTTAATTCCTTTCGATGTGGTTATGAATTAGGCACAACTCATCATTTGCAGCAACTTCGTGTATGCATGTATGCATGTGTGTGTGTGTTAGTGTATTTGAGTATGTTGAGCATAAGGAAAGGTTGGGGCAGACCGGTTCGCCTACACAAAATATCGAAATCAGACACACAAAGTTTGTGTTAACACCCAACCATTACATAGCCCAAAGCCATCAGGAAGAACAATATGGCACGTGACACGTCCTTTACTGCCTGCAAGCGCCGCCGTGCCGTTGTGTGACAACAAACAAATAAAACGTGCACCTCACACCCTCCTCCTTACATTCACATGCTGCTTCGTTCTCTCTCTTTTAGTTCCTTCCTTTCCATTTATATGGTGCGAAGTAAAAAACATAACGTTAAGAACTTACATACTTACATACATCTATAAGTTTTTCTTTCAGAAACAAACAGATTTATTAAGCTAAGAAATTCAATCGTAATCTTACATATTTACGACTTTATATAAGACATACATGTATATAGGGGAAAGTTACGATATTTGTTACGATATAAAAAAAAATAAAGTTAAATTCAATAATTAAATACCCTGGCGGAAATAATTTGTTCAGATAATTAATATAGATACCGCATACTTATTTCCACATCGGAAAAGCTTAGCCTCTTAACTGATTTCTATTAATATTATTATTATAACTTTTATTTTTGATAGAGTAGCTAGATATGCATTTAATCCCATGTTATTGAACATAATTTTAATATAACAATACAAAGGAATCTTATTTAATGTCTTTAATTTATAGTTTTTTCCAAGCTTTATTGTATATTAAGCTTATTAAATTTTATTCAATATATATGTGCATAATTATTTATTTTATATAATTATTTTTTTAGCTTCAATTATAACACAATTAATAATATTTGTAAAGTGACAGTATTTACATATTTTGAAATCTGCAATAAATTGTCCTTAATGAATTCTACTTGACACAATATCCATGCCTTAAGCTAGGACTCAAACCCAGAGAACAGTTTACTTAACTTTGAGCTTCACCCCAATAATCACATCCACTGTTAATACGATTCAATTAAACCTTAATTTATAAAATTAATATGTATGAAAAACAATGCCTACTGCAATGTGTCCTTCATCAAACTAAGAACGAGTTTTGTTATTAGTTTTAAAAAGAAACATCCTGATGTAAAAAGTAATATGCTTTAAAGGGTCAAGCTAAACCTTTTCTAAACTGTAAAAAAATTAATATAAAAAACAAAATTAACTAAAAATAATAAAAAATGATCAAAATATAAATAAATAAAATTATATATTATTATTAATTATATATAGTTATGCGATATGATTAATTTATATTAAAAAACCTACATGTAATTAAAAGTAATTTGTAAGTTAACGATATAATTTTTTGACTTGATAAAAGCTTGATTCAGCTATGGACATAAGCTATATCTACTATAAATCATACACTATACTATATACTGTAATAGATATCATATTTTGTTCTTCGGTTTGTAGTTTTTTAACAGTAAAGAATCTTTATTTATGCTAATTAATAAAAAATTAATAAAAACAATATACAAAACAGAATTCAAAGAATATCTTTAAAGTAAATTTACCTTTTTATTTTTAAAAAAATGCGATCTTTAAAACACCGTTATACCATAAAATATATATATATGTAATATAAAATATATTACATATCTCAAAAAGGGTCCGAAAGGTACAAATACAAGCACGGTGGCATTGATTTCATTTCATTTAGAGTTTGGTTTTATTTAAAAGGAACAATTTAAAATGCCGTCGGGATAGAGATTATATGAAATATATATATTTTTGCAGGTTATTCATATATCTAGCAATACTTTTGTAGCATTGAAAATATATGCCATAGATTTTAAAATAATATTGTATTATATTGAAAGGAGTTCAAATATGAAGTTTAGTTTATTTTATGGAATCAAATTTTCTTTTGTTTATTTGTTTGATTTTTATTAGAATACGCTTAACTGATGATGATAATAATGAATGTGTTGATAATGATGGTGATGATGATAACGATGATGATGATTATGATTATGGGGTCGATTTTATGCAAGGGTAACTATGTAACTAACAACTCTCTGATTCCAATACAACGGTTATAACGAGTACATCG